>JAUYWG010000055.1:6556693-6571994 GCA_034779775.1 Enteromius afrohamiltoni
GACCTGTTGCCTGTTTCACCTGGATTTAATAAACATACTGCAAATGGATCCGAAAGACTCAGGAGATTCATTACAGTGTGTCTAAGAACACATTTGACATTCAATTTATGAGAAAATATTTATCACCTATCTATTATCAGAACACTTAAAAGAGTGTCCATCATCAATTTATGTCTACTCTTTGACATTCATTTGACACCAAACTGACCTTGGCACACAATCCAACAAACCAAACCAAACCAAACCAAACCAAACCTCATAATCAGTTTTTCTGGAAACTACTCGCTCTACACTCATGCAAACACAATCCTGAAAAAAGCCATATTTCTCAACATTTATCTTATTTATCTTATTGATCACTTAAAATAATTAGTAAATATGAATAGCAAAGGTGGCACTATAATGGATTGCAAAACAAAATAAAAGTCACTTACCTACAGAGCAGATCACATGACATGAGATGACATGGTAGGGCAGGAAACATATAGAAGAAAAGGAGATAACAGAGAGAACTTAACCATATAAATAAATACTGTATATTTTGACAAAAATTAAATACACATCATTAAAAATGCTGTCAACACATTACAATCAGGTCTAATTTGTTAATATTGTTTTTATAGTAACATACTACTGCTTCAAGCGGGACTCCCATTAGTGGCATTTCCCTTTTACTATCTGTGTTTTGAAGCAAAAAGTTGCATGTTTGGACATTAGCATTATGTCATGTTGCATCAAAAGCAAATAGAACACATTAGCCGCATTTCCACCATCAGGCCAATCAGTTGTAAGAATTGTAAGGAATGGTTCCAGTTATTTGTCCACTTGAGTTCAGCTGGGCACAGCACGATTATAAAATGCTTTAGGCATGGAATTCTTAGCATGGTTGGCTGACTGTGGGGAAATGTGCTGGTAGAATGTGTTTAGCGATGATTAGGTAAACATAGCATGTTTCCTAAAGATCTACAAACATGCTATATTATTTTTTGGCTTTAGAAGAGTCAAAAATGTACATACAGCACCTTTGACAAATTTGTATTATGGGTCAGATCTGTCCAGAGTGGAACGGTTAAGCACTGAGAATGGTTTGGCCCTTCAGTACCAAGGACATGTAACAGTACACATATGTGGTTTCTGGGGCATGCTTCACCAAACACAGCACACCATAGTAGATAACATAAATATATTTAAAGGTTAATTCTGGCGAAATACGTAAGGCGACAACATTGCGTGATTAGTGAGAAACGAGGAGAGAGTAAAACATAGCATGCCAACGATGAAATAGTACAAAACTAATTTTGATACATTATAAACCAAGATGATAGTTTTTTTCTCTTTGCTTTGCTCCTACATTTTCCAGAGGCTTGTGCATGATGCATATATCCTACAACAACAGCTGTGACTGCTTCTGGTTTCCAGAAGTAAAAAAAAACGTGTTTATAACATTTGAAATATATACATTTATCTTACAAAATTGCATGGATTTACTGCAGGAGGCCTTTTCATCCCTGGATTCATGTGATACATGTTTTATTACATTTATTCATATTTTATATTTTGGAATGTTAAAAGGGAAACCTCCGTCCCCTATAATGATAGAGCTTAGAAGTGCAAGGACAATTTTTAATATAACAGGTTGTTTTATGAAGAAATTCACAAATACCTAGAATGGTTTGAAGGTGAGTAAAACACAAGCTGTTTTTCTTTACTGGGTGAGATAAGCCCAACTGCAACATGACGCAATGCTTAAATCTAGAGAAAATCTAGATTCTGTGTACTGTTTTACAGCAGGAATGCACTTGTATTGATTGTTCAGACTGACAGTTCTTGCATTTACCAATAACCTGGTCTGCAGACAGTGAAAATGAAATAAAGACACTCAAATGTGCGTGTGATGCGTTAGAACAGTGAGATAATTAAATTATACAAATATATATTGGATACTAGTGATGATACATGCCCCTTTTTTAAAACAAAATAAAAAAACAGAAATGAGCCTCTGCCCTGACAAAGTTTCTGCACATCCCTGTATAGATTGGATTGAACCTCCATGCACTTGAAATGTACACCAAGCTCTAGGAAAATACAAGTTTCAGATCGGGACTTGGTATTAGCAGATATTCGATGTTCAAAGACTTGGATCAGGGTTCACAAAAAACCTGACCGGGACATCCCTACTTCACACTGCTGTTGTTTTATGCAAATATGTATACACTCAACGTGGGTAAATGTATTTACTTATATAGAAACACACTTCAGAAGATTTTCATGTAGTGTACATATTCATCCATAACACACACACATCACGGTGCTTGAGAGATCCGCCCCAGGCACACACATACACACTCAAACCCTTTCTGCTCACTGGCCGATCTGTACGCAGTGACAAAGTAATGAGACGGGTAAACACACCATGATCTATGTGGCTTTCAGGCAAGTAATGGGCTGTCAAACACACTCTGATCACTTGCGGTCAGATCTGCTCATCCACGTGTGTGTGTGTTTGTGTGTATTTTTTCCACTACAAAAAGAAAATGACATCACTGCTGATTTTAAACCACAGCCACATGAAGTGAAACAATTATTAAATGGAAGTGATAGAAAACATTGCATTTTTTAGTGCTTTATAATGGATTAGTGTCCTTAATTTGAGTTTAAAAAAAAGAGCTAATCTAATATAAAGTAACGAGAGAATGTAACGGCACATAGTATTACTGTTTTGCTTTAACCACAGCAGCCTTATTACAACATTTTTGGTAAACAGGTGTTTATCGAAACATTAATGTCTCGGGTCAAAATAATCCACTGATAACAGTCAAAATAAACATTTTAATAAAGATATTGCGCAGCACTTCTGTGTGTACAGTATATCACCTATTTTACAATGGTTTTAAATCAACTGTATCTCATCCCATTACATTTTAATCAGAACAATCGGTTGTATAATTGTCATTTTAGACAAATTAACAGACATGTACAGAAAAGAAAAAAGCCCACTGGACATTAAACTCAGAGTAAGAGAGCAAGACGCCATTTTAGGAAGAGATGGAAGAGACAGGGCAGAAAAATGGGCTCATAACATGGGAGATGCTCTGAATATGAGTGTGTGCATGAAGGGCACTATTCTGGGCACACCGCCTGGGCAGCAGCAGATGGAGCAGAGCTCCAGACCTCCCCCTGCTGTGGTGATGCCAGTCTCAGCCCTGGCACTGCTGTGGGTCTTTTACTCACAGTCCAGCAGCACCAAGTAGGAGGAGTGGCCAATCACCAATGATTAGTTTAATTTCTAAAAGCAAAAAACAACAAAAGAAAAGAAAAAAACTCTAGCTTATGTTTATTTTATTATTAATTAAAATGATGTTGTCCCCCTAGTTATAATATATATATATATATATATATATATATATACAATTTTACTTTATTTCAAATTTATTTCAAGTATTTTAACCAAAAAAAGAAGATCCTGAACAGAATATTTAATACATAGACCTCACACACCTTAAACAAATATTAACATTACAGTGCTGCTTGTTTTGCACATACCACTAAACATGGGACACACATGCAGTGTTCTGGAAATCACTCTTTCTCTATTTATTCTAAATCTCTCATTTCACTGTTTAGCATGAAGTTCAGTTTCACCCAGATCAGAGAGAGATTATCACCCTAAACATGCACACTCCAGCTTGGCACATGCAAAGCTGGGAAAAGCATGACGGTCGTTTTCCAGCGTGTTAAAACTATAAGCCACCCAATCAAATCCACTCCAATCCAATAAATGCAGTCGTGAGCCCACGCTCTCTGCTGATCTGAGAGATTTGAACTGCAGGCGTATATGAGAAAACTCTTCTCCTCCCTTGATCTGCATGAGTGCAGTTCCCCAGGTCTAAGTATTATCGAGTGATGAAGCAGGCTTCAGCGGATGGGATTTGCTGGGATAACCTATCCATCTTTAAACAATGGCTATTGATGAGACATTAAGAAGCTCAATTGGATTAATTAAGCATGCTGGGAAGGCAGTGAGAGGGCTTTTACCCAACACTTTTGCTTATTTAATACACAGCGATATGTTGTTGATAGTATTATCATATAGATAATTTCAGTGGGGAGTGTATATTCATAAGTCATTTCTTTCTGCTTGATTGGTGCAACAACAGATTATTATAATAAATGACAGAAAGGCTGTGTAATGTAATGCACAGACTATATACAGAGCTTTTTTCTTGTCAAGAAAGAATGTATCAAATGGGTCATATGATACGATTTCAAGTTTTCTTTTATTTTTGGGGTGTTACAAGCTGCATAAGTAAGATCACTGAGGTTGCAAAGACTAAAGTCTCTATATCAGAGGTGGGCAATGACAGTCCTTGGAGTGCCGATGTCCTGTATAGTTTAGCTCCAACATGTGTATACACAGGAGGTCTGCTAATTGTCATACCTTTTGAATGGTAATTTGCTGATTGGTCAGTTTCATTGTCTAGCATTTGTTTCAGATTTGACTGCATGTCAATGCCTTTGCTTTGACACATGACCTTTTTGTGCCTTGTGTTAAGTTTTAAAGGGTTATGAACTGCCTCTTTTTTATACTTTTGTACCATTCTCAGAGTTCCAATTATAATTTTATTATATAATGATTTTGACATTAAAAAAAACAACAACAACAACATAATTTTGAGGTAATAAGATATTTTCTTACGCTCTGTTTGAATAGTCGTGTTGATTGTAGTGTCAGAAATTAACGGCCACTGCTATGATTGGCTTGTGTATGTTTAAAAGTCTATATCAGGGATCACCAAACTTGGTCCTAGAGGGCCAGTGTCCAGCAGAGTTTAGCTTACCTTAACCGGCTAATAAAGGTTTTGCTAAGTTTACTTAGGTGTGTTGAGGCAAGTTGGAGCTAAACTCTGCAGGCCCGGGTCTAGTGACCCCTGGTCTACTGTACGTCCTTCAGAAATGGAAGCTGCAGTAATTTAGGTACAAAAGTACTCCATTCATATCAAACATTCTTGTTTAACAGACAAAGCAATAGTGACCATGTAATGAAAGCAGCTGCTTACACTTGTGTGTTGCGATATTACTTTTGGATTCAGTATAGTCAGCACAGCATTGTCTTTTCTGGGATGAGAAGGAAGGCAATATTTTTTCCACAACCTAAACAGCATCTTGTTGTCTTCAGAGCCATCTTTATCATTTGGTTTCAACGACCTCTTAAATGTCAAAAGACTAAGGGAATTTGGTTTCTCAGTTCAAGACCTCAGTAAAAGAATTATAACAATGTAATAAAATGCATACTATGTCTTTTATCCATGTCTATACTTTTATCTTTTCACGAACTTCTAATCAGCTCTGTTCTGCAAATTAAAGATAAAAGTAAAGTGCATTATTATCTAATGGAAATAATTGTGTAACATGGGAGTTAATAATTTTAGGATAAAACCCCTCGGTTTTAGGGTTAAGCTTGATGGTTGAGTTAAAGGTGCTTTATGAGATGCTGTTTGACATCACTTCTGCTGACGTTTCACGTAAATACAAAACAAAACAGAGCAAGCTCCCCCCTCCTGCCGTGAACGTGCAAAGTGCATTGATACGAAAGGTGGCGCTAACCCAAGAGAGACAGTGACAGAGCTGATATATTGAAAACTATTCTAGAAGTGAATGCCAAAGAAATGCTTATTCTGGAATTTATCCTACCTGTGATCAAATGTACTAGCTAGCAAGGACCTACAGACCTAAACCTAACCGCATTAACCTCCCACCTCTTCTTGCCGATTGGTTGGCCATAGTTTGTTATTGCTTTGGTGCACATCCTCTGCCCATAGTGTTTGTTTTGGTATTGCAGCCTCTGTGTTGTCTTTCAAGACCGTGTGTGTTGTATTCAGAGGGCAGAAAGCAAAACGATCAAGGGGCGCATACGGTTTAAGATAAAAATAAAATCAAGCTGCAACATCTCATAGAGAACCTATAAAGGCTTGTACAAAATTCGTATCACTCTATGACTTTCCTATTCAGTGGTGATGTCATCCCTGTTGGTTGGTTAATGCCACATGCTATATAAATTTCCCTCACTGCTTCTGACATGCACTGATGAAGGCAATCCATCTGAGCGGCAGGAGCCAAACAAAGAATGCACTCACACACAACAAATAATGGAAAACCTGTTTCTTCACTCACACTTCATCTTCACGTAACAAGTTGATGGTTATGCTGGTGTCTGCCGAGTGATACTAGGGTGATCTAAAAGGAGAGGAGACTTTAACGTAATAGCTTGTTTCTGCTTGTATTTTTAAGCCAATAAGTGAATAAATCTGAGAGGTTATTCTTGCAGAAAAATATTATGAATTCTAAGCACTCAATGTTATCACCTTGTGCAGACCAATACATTATTGGGGAGGGTACTATGTGTAAGAAGCTTCTGTCAATTACTGTACAAAGTTCAAATGCTATTTTGGAATAGAAAAATAGAAACTAACTGTAATATCAAAATTGAAAATGTCATTGTATGGTGTAGCATTAAAGGGTTAGCTCATCCAGAAATAAAAATTAGCCTATGTGAATATGACTTTCTTCTTTTAAAAAGCCCCTCCAAGCCTTTAAAACGGAAGTGAGTGGGTGTTTGTCGTCACAGTTCAAAAGACGTGAAATAAAGTGCACACATCCGTAATAAAACGTCCCTCACTCAGCTCCAGGGGATGTATAAAGGCCTCCTGTAGTGAATCCATTCATAAATTAGAAGCACAAAAAGTTTTCTTAACTGTTGACAACATACGCCTACTTGAAAGGCTTGGAGGGGCCAGGACAATTTTTAATATAACTCTGATTGGATCTGTCTGAATGAAGAAAGTCACATACACCTAGGATGTTTCAAAGGTGAGTAAAACACAGGGTAATTTTCATTTTTGGGTGAACTAATCATTTAACACCGTGTCCTAACCACACGCAATGCGACAAGATTCCAGCGACAAGCAATTTGGGTGTCCTCAATACACAGTGATGCAACAGAATCAATCAAATATCAATCAAATCAAATATAGCTGTTCTACATACTGAGTGATTGATAACATCTCTGTCATGGAATAAACTCATGGGTTCACAGCAAGTTCACAGTTGTAAGAGTAACAGTCATCTTTGCTTTCATTTATTTTCAAAATCTGTAAACTGTCTATTGTTGATTTTAGTATGGCTATAAGGCCACGCAATATGATATTTAAACTCATATTGGACATGTTAAACTTTGAATAAAGCAAATAATCACCTGAGATTATCCACTGACGTGTACCTTGTATGTTGTTATTCCAGTCACAACGTCGCAAAAATAGAAACAGTTTCTAATTAAAACATTTTGCCTGTCGCTGTCACGGCTAGTTAGGACAGACCCTCTGATTAACATGGAACAGATTTTTATCTCGTGTCGCAGCACATGTAGTTCGTAGCACAAGGTGTAAGATTTGTTTTTAACTGGAATTACTGAATTACTGTTGGAAATATTGGTCATTGTTAATTTGTTATTATTTATTTTATCTTAACTAATTTATTATTTATGATGAACCACAGCTACAACCGCTTTAAAGACGTACTATATTTGTATCACTACACAGCATTCTAGCTGATTGTTATAGTGTTATGCCAAATGTGGAGTGAAGATATAGTGGGTGTAGTGTTCATAAAATGAGCAGAAAAAATTTAAATGATGGAATAAAATTTCCAAAAGAACCAAAAATTTGCAAATTTGCTGTTCTTGCTGTGACTGGGCATTGGTTTCATTCACTGGTGGCTTGGCTTCCTGCAAATTGTCTGGGAAAATGGCTCATGGAATCCTTGGCTGTCACCTCCCTGGCCCAGCAATGACTTCAGTATCAATGCACAAGAAAAGAGAATGCTCTCTTTTGAGGGTAGGCACGCTCTTCCTATTAAGGCAGCGGCGACAAGGCTCCATTAACTTCAAGTGAGTACAGTCATTGGACACTGCCAGTCACATTTGTTCCGGTCAACAGACTGACTGAAGGACTTAAATTAAGGGATGGATTGGTGCCAGTGTCATGAATTCCATTTAGTTTCTTTAATATATATACTAAGATATTATCTTTATTGTCCATGAGCTAAGATTATTTATTCATCAAGGTTTTTTAAAGCAGTTTTGTGATGCTGACTCATATTGTTGCCAATGACTCCTGTAGGCAGCTCACTAGATTTTTTTTTATCAATACAGAATTGGAGTTAAAACAGTTAAAATACATTTAAGTCATTTGCAGCTTCTTTAGATGTAAAGGTTTACAGCATAGTAGCAAGACAGACGTGATAGGAGCAGTACTGTATGTAGATGGGATCAGAGTGCCTGCTTGTTATAGATTAATCTGCAAATTAATGGTGATGGCTGCCTGCCCCACCTTTAACAGAGCCTTTAACACAGATGATGATGCAAATAGACAGATAGTGAGAAGATAGAGGCTTGCTGTCTTCTACTGCTGGGGTTGTCATGGCTACAGACGTAGAGAGATGGCTGTGACGTACTGACGATGTGTATGGTGATCACAGTACAGTCTCATTTACCGGCTGAAAAACAGAACACTGTAATATAGCATTATTTGACATTTTAAAATCAAGCCAATAAGACACGCATCACAGCGTCAGTCAATTTATTGAAACAATAAGGGCTGAAGCAGACTCATGCACTTGCACACAAAACGTTAGACAGGGTTGGTTTGCTTAGGCCATCTGACGTCACCTGTTTGGTTTCTCACAAATACTGCAATTTACTTTGAACAATTACCAGTGCAGTGTCCCCTCTGTTCCTAGAACAGTCAGGCCCATTGATCTAGACCCATTGAAAACAAATTATCTGCTGCTGGAACAGGAGGTGATCTGCCCACAGAGACACACGCGCTGGCCTCTCTCCCTCCAGAAAATGGAAATCTATACCTCCGGATGTGGGAGGCCTGCCTTTGATCGGCCTTGGCCCTCATGATTAATACTCGTTTGTAAAGGCTTAATTGGTTTCAAACACTAGGCTGCTGCCCTAACAAATCACACTTCCAATAGAAGCAGTGGATGGGCAAAGTGAATGAAATATCGAGAGAATACAAAAAGTGAGTGAAAAGTGTAGCTATAGTGCTGTGCACATTTTGTCCAAATAGAGTTATGATTGTTAACTGCCTACTCATTTCGTCACTCTTAGTTCTGACTGAGGGCCCAACTCAGCTAACACATGTATTATTGATGTATTATTATGGACTCAGGTGTTTAGAAAATACTGTCGTCATATTTGTTTGGTTTTCAATTTATTTTAGCAGGCAAATGCACACGCTGTCTTTTATAAAATGAAAGTGGACAGTGAGTGGACAAGCTAAACCAAAAATAAACTATAAAACAATAATAGAACTCTGTGACTCGTGAGCTATATTCCAAATCTTTAAGTCTTTGCTACTTCACTAAACATATTGCACTGTTCACACTAGACTCTAACTAGCCCCTGTTAGTAAGACAGCACACCATTACACTCTTGAGCTGTGCTGCACTGATCACATTGTAATTGCAAGGCTAATTAACAGGGCAGAGGGCTGAATGGCTCTCCCTGCAGTTATCTTAGTAGAGGAGATGGGAGAGGAAAGCGGTATACATTTTTTTTCACAGTTCACAGAAGAGATGAGCACAGACCTTTAAATGAGAAGATAAACAGAGAGACACTTCTTTGACCACATTGTACTGTACTGTGCAACAAAAGTATAATGACACATAGCGGAGCTATACTACTGTCACGCTCAGACAAACCAGAGATGAAAGGAAGTTATATAAAACAGTGTTTATTCACCACAACAGTGTTTCACAAGGTAGAAAGGCAATACTGATCAGAACAAAGGGTAGTTGTACTGGAGTCATCATATACAGTCTTTGCTATGCGGAGAAGTGGTAAATATGGCTGGTTAGTATAACTAGATGGCTTAACAGCATGAATCAGCGATTGTGCACAGACTTCTGATGATGAAGAATTTACAGGCAAGTACAACTTCAGACAAACCTCTATGATGACAATAAAGGTAAGTATCATCTCATCACATTGTTGATATGACAGACCACAGTGCACAGGAACTCAGAGAAGGTGAGAATCACAGGTGAGTATAATTTGATGTACTACAGTCCTCAGAAGAAGCAATCAACATCACAGGTAGGTTCACAACAGATGTAAAGTCTTATAGGCAGTTCATAAGGCACAACAGGTAAGTAGTTGAAGGTAAGGATACTCAGTCTTTCTTGGAGAATTTTTAGAGAATGGAATTCCAGCAGACAGGTAGACGGATGTCCAGATGCTGAAACAATGAGCGTTTAAACTTAAGTTCAACCGCTAACTGCATAGTTACAATCAAACAACACAATCAACACACATTCAACAGTCCAAACAAAGATGTTACTTAATCAGCATGCAGTCTTTGTTTAATAAATTATTCCAAAAGACTAAAGGGGTCATACAAAGCCCATTTTCCACTAGCTTATATGATTCTTTAGGGTCTTAATGGAAAGTTTGTAATATAGTTTTAAATTTCTCTTACGCTAATTTTACCATGTCAAAAACAGCTCTTTTGAAATCACTCTGTTTTGTGTACTTCCCCTTTAAACCTTCACAAGCTCTGCTGACTCCGCCCCTTTTTTCCAAGGCACTCTCGGGGAATCTTTCTTTAGCCATATTCATAGTGAAACTTGCTAATTAGCACATTATTAGGAAAGGCGATTTGCAAATATTCATTAAAATACATTATATTCACTGCTTCTATAGGTGAGGCTGGATCATGAATGATTCACGCGAACATAAACGCATTTAGGTTGATCAAGGGTTGAAGGTTGATGCATTTCCCTTCAGAACCAAACGTAACGTTAATCTTCCGCATCTTCCGTCACTCAGATGTTGGGAGTAAATGACTACTGCTATGTTCATTAATAGATTCTACAACAAAACACCTCAATCGCTTAGGAGTCATGCTTGTGTCTGTGTCTCGGTCTCGGTCTGAGGTAAGACAGCAGTTCATTCTGTGTGACATGCTGCTGTCAATCAACTATTGTGGGAGTGGCCTCTGACGGTGTGACACCACAACGATATGCATTTGAGAATGGCTTGATTTCAGAAGGGGCAACTTATTTTCATTAAATCAAAAGAAAACTGAATTTGGTGCAGTGTGCATCTGTATCATTGTAGGGTGCTTGTGTACAAACACTCCCAGTACACATTTCAGTCCAAACAGCCTGTAAAAGCTCATGTAGGACCGGATGACCCCTTTAAATCAAATAATTTTTAGTGTTTAGCAAACAAGCTACTGAGGGTGCAAACATTTACATCCATACTGGTCAAATATAATTGTAGCACAGTTTCTGCTGAATACAAAAACAATTATATGTTGGTCAATAGTATGTCATAAGTAGCTGAAATAACCACAAATATCAGAGCATGTCAAAACATCTCAGGGACCCCAAAATCACCTTAGTCTCCAGAGGGTTAAAGTTCAGTACTTTAGGTCTCCACTACCAGTACTTTTACGGGTCGCCGTGATTTTGCCAACTAAGACATGATCCTGGATAAACATTACTGTCTAAAAATATAGACTTATCCCAGTTCCTACCCCTAAATGTAACTATACCCAAAATGTATCCCTTAAAATGATAGATGATTTAGAAGCATCTAACCCATGTCATAAGACTAAAACAGATATTTCCAGAAAAATTAAGAATGTTGATCCAGGAACATCTTGTAGTTGTACCTACTTTTACAATGCATTAAAAGAATACACTTTGCTGTGCTGGTCTTGCAAATCTAAGGTTCTTGTGGAGTTTCTAAGCTTGTTAAGGACACACCTGATAGACTCCATCCACAATAGTCCTGCTGACAGCTGCTTAAAACTACAGCTGAGAAGCACTCAAGGAATCATAGGACAGAAAGGCTTGTTTTCAGTGAGTGCAAAATAGGCAGAAAATGCAGAGCATAAGTGTTTGAGGCATAGGGTGAGCACTCAAGAGCGGTGCTGAGAGCAGCGGGTGGGTGATGGTTTTGGGGAGGGGGAGTGTCAGCTAATTACCAGGGCGGTCTCAGGGGCATCAACTGCACTGTATCATATGGTGTGTCTGATGGCATAGACACTGTGAGGGTCACACACTCACACTCTGGAGAGATGTGTAATTACAGAACAGACACAGAAAGCAGTTGTTATTAAACTAGTGGCTTTCTGTCGCTCAAAGACAAGAATGACACTGCTTATATATATATATATATATATATATATTTGCACCATGCAAAGACTGACAGTACAAAGTGTAGTATTCTATGTTAAAGTGACCCTCATTAGGTTTAGTGAGTAGTGTCCAATAATCATACAAATTTAGTTGTCCAAAAATGTCGTGCAGTTTTGTCAAAAAATGAGCCAAGAAGTTAAGTTATGTTGCACAGTTAGATAGTATTCTGTATATTGCACACTTTGACACATGTGGTACAACATTATTCTTTGCATACAGATAATGTGAAAATGTGCACTGTAGTTCAAATTATGTACATTTAAAAATGCTATGTAGGTCATTTTAGGGGTGCGCTTGGAATGGACTACTGTGTTGTTTTTAACTTACATAAAATCTGGCTTTCCTGTCAAGACTGTTGCTTTTACAACTCAAATCACACGAATAAGCAGGCTGACTCAAGGAAACCCTTGTTGTCATGGCGCCAAAAAGCATCCCCCAGGGGCCCTCTGCCCTTGCCATGTAAAGGGTTGCCACGGTGATCTCCAGGGAGGCGGGTGTTGATGGATGTGTGGTGTTAAACGGAGGGGGCGAGTGAATGCTGAGAAGGTCGAGAGGACAAAAGCAGCATGAGAATGTACACAGAGAGACAGAGGCTACTGCGCTGTGACCCCATCACCTCCCCCAAGATCCGTCAGATCCTAAATCTACCTCCATCTGACAGCGCAGACTGAGAGTGGGGCCTCACAGACTAGGCTACACACACACACTCCATCTCATTACTTCTCTCACACAGATCCACTTTCTGCTGCTGTTTCAACCTTCAAATAGAAATACAGACAGTGTTCTCAGATAGTTTGATCCTGGGTGAAATGTTTCTTCAATATCATATTCTGATGAGAGGGCAGATATCAAGACCATCATCCAGGTAACTGCATATCTGTGAGAGCAAGGACACAAGATCTTACCTTCAATAATTCCATGGAACTAGTATTTTAGGACCAGCAGGTATAAAATATCATATCATCAAAATTGTTTAGGCTTTTCTCTGTGACAGTGACAGTGTATAAGAGTCAGGATGCCAGCTCACCTTTTTTATTACTATTTCTGTCATCATTTGATGACATTGGGTTGACTGACATGTCTATAGTCTTTAGGGATTTGGAATGTGACCATAATTAGTGGTTGAAGCTAGTATAATAGTTGTAACCATTAATAAAGAGACAGGAGAATAGGTCTGTGCTCACTGTCCATTACTAAATTTGTACAGCTGCTGTCCATTTGCTGGCACAACAGCACAATGAGGCATCAGATGGTAACAACTTGGTACATTTTTACACTGTTTATACCATGGTACTAAATAACATATATAATATATCATATTAAGGCATTTACATGTTTTCCAAAATATTTCAATGACTACTGTCCAAAAAAGTCCAAAAAGATATTATCCTAAGATGGTACTTTGTTGTTACCTTAGATTAGGTTTTATCTGCCAACAAATATATTCCATACAAGTCTCATTTTACAGTCTTTAGAATTTATTTAGAGGAGTTTCTAGAAATGGCTGCTAGTTCTTTGCATGAATATGTCGCAGCATAGCACTCATAAGGTCTAAGTATACATGCAATCCCATGAGAACTCTATTGGGTTCATGTACAGTGTGCTAAACACTGGCAGCTCATTGCTAACAGAGGCCACTCATTTGAGTTATCTGGATCCAGCGTTACGTTCCGCATTTAGGGGGTTTGGACAATGAGGAATGAGAACACAGAGGCAGAGCTGCTATAATTGGATTTCAGCAGAACAAAAGCAGAAGCTCTTTTATTGTGGAGTCGGAGCGGTGAGATGTCTGATCTGCGGCTGTGTTCGCAGGTTTACGCTAGTGCACAGACACTTCCTTTATCCCACAACAGCACAGGCTCAAAGCACAGTGTGTGTCTGTAGCTGTCACAAATCTCTACAGCATGCTGAGAAACACAACACAAGCTGTCTCTCATCAATGCACAAATACACACACACACACACATAGATGTTTGTGATCTTAAAGTCAATATGAAATCAAAACGGACTCTATTTACCTTCTTAATATGTGGTTCTGGTGTTATTGTGAGATAAACGTATTAATCTAAAATGACTTTCCTTTTCAACTGCCAAGCCCCCTTATTTTTAAACTGCTCCCCATAAACAACCTGCCAACATCCAAACAATTCATAGTGGATTCTCAATTTCCAAAGTCCTGCTCAGTTTTCATAAAATAATAAGAAAAAAAGACTCCAAATTCATATACTAAAATAGTTTTTAGCTTTTATTTTTAATATCAAAATGTCATAAAAGTTTCATCAAACATGAAAATGGCACAAGAAGCTGATAACGCTACAGATGGACTAGAGATAGAGGTAGGCATTAGTACATTAGAAATGCAGCCTAAAATGCAAACAAAACTAAACTAAAATTCAAACTAAAATGTAAAAAATTTAATTAGAAAATTAAAGTTGAATGGGAAGAGGATTTGCTTCTTGCAACACAACCCAAAATGTTCTTCTCAGGTCACCTAACTGTTTCATTAAATCAAAAAGCATGTCAGAGCAGAGGCACATCACATGTAAAACCATGTGTTTCTAGCTCCGTAGCCTTGTTTTTTTGTCTATTACTAGCTGCTGTTTATAGTGATAAATATAGAACCTAACTGCCTCGATATTTCCTATTGTATATATCAAATCTATCCATTTGTTGATTGTTCGCGTTCACTCTTAAAACCGCGAGTGCAGCTCATTAGCATTTATCTCCCAGTTAGCGTATCTTTCGCGTCCCTCGCGGATATTACTACTGTTTTTCTAGCATCAGGGCAAGTGGGTGACTGTGAGACGGCATAGTCGCGGGTCAAAAAACTGCTCTTCCGATCAGAACATTAAACAGGTTCTCCCCACTCAGTGATGCACCCACTGAGAAACCTAAACTCCCAAACTCTGGAACAATTTACCAAATACTGTTTGGGAGGCAGGCACACTCTGTCTGTTTAAATCTAGATTAAAGACACATCTCTTTACTCTGGCTTACACATAACACACTGATACACATTTATTAATCAAAT
>JAUYWG010000055.1:6574774-6601611 GCA_034779775.1 Enteromius afrohamiltoni
ATTGTCGTCATCTTACTACAGAGACCGTCTCTGCATTTGATAAATAAAGTTTAATCTCGTCATTATACATTACTATTTCTCTGTTGTTCTATTTGATAATGTTCAGTGCTTTGCTACAATCTGTATTGTTAAAAGCGCTATATAAATAAAAGTGATTTGACTTGACTTATAATGATTGAAAATTAAACAAACTTTACTATTTTTACTATTTTCTAAAGATTTACTATTAAAATCAAAACATGGGAGGAATGTTGTGTGATTATTCCTTTAAAAAAAAAAAAGTACTACTGAACAGTAGTAACATATTTCTGAGACAATGTCTTCAAGACGGAACTTTTATTTTGATGGCTGAATACTTATAATCTCATGCAAATTGTATTTAAATGAAAGTCAAATGATACCGTAAATTCCATTTATGCCTGGATTCCATTATTCCATCTGTGTTTTCCACATCATTCCACACCATTATAACCTGACTATAATGCATACAGATGTATGTCATTTTGGTTTTAAAAGACGACAAGAAACTAAAACACGGTTCTCATACATCAATACATCAGTGACCTTCTAACACTTTAAACTGCTGCACTCTTCAGGTCACTGTGTTTGGGTGGTGCAAGGTTAAGAGGTTTTAGAAAACTGATTCTGCCTTCAGTAGGAGGTCAAAGGTCAACCATAAGCCTATAAAAACTATAAGACTAAGCCAATGTAATTAGACAGAAACTGCCTTTTAATATTCAGTCCCCCCTGACCTCCAGAAGCACACACACCCATGTCAATGACAAGAATCCCTAACTTAATCACATGATCTTGCTTTCATTTCTTTCCTTTACTATTTGCATCTACATTCTATTCTTATATGTAACTTATATGGTTAATGGCTTGAGAGGTGAAGTTTTCTTGCCTGTTTTGGCATATTTACAGCCAAAATAGAAAGTTGTTCAAGGGGTTATTTAATAGACATCAGTGATAAATAAAAATAAATAAATTGATACAGGTGTGGAAAAACATAAGTGAATGATAACAGAACTTGTATTTTGAGTAATCTATGATAATAGTCTAACATATAATAAGGCACTCAAAACCACACTGTATGGTGAATAACATCAACAACTCATGAGTGTTACTGTACTGACCGATTCGTGTTCCCTGTTCATAATATCTGTATTTTTTCACATCCACTCCAACTTAGCGCTGACCCAAATCTAATTTCCTGTGCTTATTTGAATGACATGTGTTGCTGGTCAAAGACGGGCTCCTCCATTATTGAATCAGACTCACTCTAGAGACACACACATGCAGCGCTGAATAATTGAGCAGGTGCTTGTTAACACAATGACACACTGACAAGAACTACATGCTTTGACTTTTTTTCCCCCTTTATGACAAAGGCAGCCATCAACCCTTCCAAACACAAATCCCCATTATATACAACCAAGCATTTGTGCTTATACAAACACATCCAGCATTTAAACAAAAATGTGAATAATTTTGACCTAAATAAATAGAAATCATATTGGCATACCATGCAAATAAAGAACTACATTATGTTAAGGAATGTGTTTAAAAATGAAATTTTAATTTGAAAACAGAGAACAAAAACAACAATGTCAAGAATTCATTCATAAGAAATCTCAAGTTCTAGTTAAAACACAGCAGCGTTTCCTCTTTGAACCAGTGCTGATCTCCTGCAAGAGGGTCTCGTCCTGCTGTGGAGGGCAGCGCCCAGTGCCAGTTCTTTGTTCTCCGGCTGCTTTAGCAGATTCCTCCTCCTCCTCTCTCCTCAGTGAGCTCTGCCACACGCCTTCACAGCGAAGACAGGTGGCCTGATCAAGACAGGCACGCTGTTCTAACCGAGCGGCCTGCCAATGGGGCACGGTGCCAGCTGGCAAACCGTGCAGCTGACTTTCCAAGCAGTGGGACGCTCTCGCACATATGCGGCACCAAACGCGCTTACACACATACAAGCACACACAAACACTGACACTCCCACAACACGTTCGCAACACTCAGCGATGTGCAGTTCACTCTGACGCACGCACATATGCGCAAACGCACACGCTTTGCCTTAAAAAAACATGCAGCGTTTGTCAACAAATAAAATGTTTGCAGAATGCACACAGCCATGTTACCATATGTCAGTTCAGATATGAGACTCTTCTGACAAACACCACTCCAACGCACATTAAAAATAAAGATGGAACAGACCTGTTAAAGGATACCATTACACTCACAGCAGGTAAATTCACAGGAGCCTAGAGGATTTTAGGTAACCTGATGAATAGCATTTTAACACCATCAGGACTTTTTAAACCATGGTTTCTCGTCGAAATATACTTTTATAGTATGTGTGTTCTATTTGAGTAGAGATATATAGGTGGAACAAGAACATAGTGAGTAAACAATGACAATATTTTCCCTAGGGGTACGGTTACCTCTAAACCTAACCTGGACACAAAGCTTTCAGGATTTTAACCTTTGCTTTAAGACATCACTTTGCACGTTTTATCCTCCTAAAATGCACACACACACCTCATCGAACAGATTATTGTTCAATTGCTCAATGCTTGTACGTCTATGGATGTGTATACTGTACTCCCTTAATATTTCTGAGTGTGCATCTCCTCCCCATCCTGATGTACGGTACAGTTGTGTTTGACCTTTGACCAGCGGTCACTAATTACTGCAGCCATGTGGCGGTTCGAGTGCTTTGCCTGCAGCTCGCTTGAGAACATCATCTAATTGGTTCCTTGTTCAGCCAGCAACAGCACACACATCTCCTCCCCCACACTCATTCTCTCTCTCCCTCTTTGTTCACTTTCCCCTCCTTTCCCGTTCTTTTATTATCTATAAGTGTATCTCCTCCACTTCTCTCTTTCATGATGCATTCTTTGGCGGTGCGCTCTGCCAGCTATAACAACCTCCCTGACTACAACTCGAGTCTCTGCATTCCTGCCAGATCGGTTCGCTCCCGCCATCCATTCATCACGAAGACCCCCACCCTCGACCCCTCGCCACGGAGTACTCTCTGAGGGTCGTCTAAAGCAGCTCATTTGCCCTGCACAGGGTTACAGGGCACTCTTTAAATAACACATCAGAGTCAATGCTCAATACCCTCCACTCCTTGTGACCCCTGACACACAGCTAAACTGCAGCTAATAGGAAATGTTCCAAAGGCATTAGCTAACATTTTGTAAAGGTTGTGTAAACAGAGCATCCTGATGTTTTATGAGTATTTGATAAAAGATCTCAATGATGTAAGCGATTTTAGGTAAAAAGCCCCCCGCGATCCTTTATTAGCATACATTCAAGTCAACATTAAATCAAAATGGACAGTTCTTTTTCTTTTTTTTTTTGTAATATTGATTATTGCAGGGTTTATTATAAATGATTAAAGGTTTTAAACTGGAGCCTGCCAAACAGGAGGGTCTGAAGTATTGTTTTATTGTTATTGAGCTACCAAGCATTTTCTCTAATTCATATTCATTGTTTTGCCCTGTTTACCATTGCCATAGTCTTGTCTTGTTTTCATTTGCTACTTTGGATTGCCCTCTTGGATTTTGACCTCGGACTGTATTCTGTTTTGTGAACATTTTGCTGCCTGTGATTCTGTTTTGCCCTTGTATATACCTGTTATCTGTTGTTTGGACTTGTTTTGACCATGCTGTATTATAATAAAGCTTGCATTTGGATATTCTACGCTTGCCTGAGTCCCGGCCCTAGTTACATTGAGAAAACAAAAGCGTTTTTCATCCTGCATGCATGTAAACCTGCAGTAGACTCTTAAAACAATACTAGGAGCCTTAAAAATAGCGTAATTGGGGCACTTTAAGTCACACCCTACATTTTTTTTTTTGCTCAAGAAACTATTTTACTTGGATATATGTCACAAGAGGGATGGAATGTCAATTGAAACTTCTGTTTCATGCCACCTGTCACGATTGCCAGCTGTAGTGCCCATGAGCTCCTTTAAAAGGCACTCCACCCTTTAATGTTATGTCATGTACTACACTTGTCTGTGTGTTGTGTCCCCATTGGTTCCTTGGTTTCATGTTCTAATCGTTTCCCTGGTTTCATGTGTCTTACTCTCTGGTTGGTAATGTCTTGGTTTCTCCTCTGTCTAGCATAAAAGTAGTCCTCACTCTCTCTCATACACTGATTATTGCAAAGCCATACCCTTGTTCTTGTGTTTTCCTTGTTTCTTTGCGTTTTTGACCTTGGACTGTTTTCTAGTTTTTTAATTGTTTGCTGCCTGCCCTGACCCTTGCCCATTTATTGGAATTACTCTTTTGCCTTTGCCTGGATTGAACTATTTGCTGGTATTTGACCATGTTTGTGAATAAGGTGTTTGCATTTGGATGCCAGCTCAACCCTCAGTCCCTTCACCACACCACCAAACCAACTTCAAAGAACTAGGGATGACAGAATATAATGTTTCCAGACTACAGTAAACTGCAAAATGCGAACACATGCGTTCGTGCCCGCCTGCTTTCTTCACTTTTGTTTGCATTCTCATTTTCAAAACTGAACATCTAATCAGAATTCTCATTCTCACTGATGGCCGATGGCAACTGGACAGACACTTAATCATGGCCAGACATCGGCTGATAGCCGGTTGTCAACTCTATGTGTCCTGGCCTTTAACAATGAGGCTTCACGTCAGCAGTGCCTCAAAAGGTCATGTCCACACCATCAATCCCCAGGTTTTTCTTCTCCAAGAAGTTGTTTATCTAGCTGGTTCTTTTTAATGATTTTTGTGTGATTTAGGAGCTATCATGTTTCAGGGATCATCATCAAGTGCATATTTTATTTCCTCAAGGCGGAATGTCATTTAGAGTTCTGCTGTATCCTACTTTTGCAGTGAGGGGTGAGGGGGTTTTGTTAACTTCTTGGGTTGCTATGGCTTTGAGACAAGACTGCTCCAATACCACAATCAAATGGATCTATTGCATCCTTCTTCTGACAACTGATGTAAATTTCACTTTTTTCCCCAGAGTTAAATAATTTGACCTGAAAAAGGATAGATACAGGCATAGTGCGATTTGTCAGGGGGGGATGGGAGGATTTTCCCTTCTCTCGTCTATGCATCCCTGCCTCTGCTGAATGACTTTTATCCCTGGTGGGGATAAAAACATCCCATGTCTGATCTAACGTTAAATTGTGATATATGATAATGAGCCTGATCTGAATCAAATGACTCGTGATACATGATCTGATTTGAAAGCTTCCAAACAGTAAATCATTTATGATGCAATGGTTTAACTGATTTGTAGTTTCAAAATGCTCTGTTGTGTTCTTTTCTCATTTCTCTATATTTACTTCATTCATTGTTTAAATAACCATGGAAATTAAATAATTACAATTAATAGGTCTAGCATTGGCATAAAATGTTTTACAAAACACACCCTGGACAGAGGTAATCACATTTTCACAGTTCCTCTGTCACTGTTGCTGGTTTATGTGTGGAGAAGCTCCCTGAGCTTGACCAACACCATAGAGACAGATTAAATGATAAGGCAGCTTGATCCACAAAAATTTTGGTAATTTTAAATTTTTATATTATATCCCAAAATATGCATAAAAACAGCTGGATGGGAACATAGCTATTGTCATTTCACAAAGTACTGAACAATTAATTAGTATAAGTGGTATGCATTAGTAATGAACTGGCAACAATTTGAAAATTCAAAAATTGAATAAAAACTGTTTTAAGCAAAACTGGCATGTCAATTTTGTTAGCTAATATATAAATATGTTTAATTGAACGCAATCTTCTATAAATTGTATAAAGTGCATATATAATATTCATCACATGGTAAAAATAAATTTAATTGTGATAAGTAGAGATCAAAAGCCTGACACAGTCAGACAGGAAGGCCAGGGGTCTGATAGTTTATGTGTCTTCAGGATGGGGCAGATTTGTGGCTGATCTTAGGCTTAGGCCTAGGCCTTAGGTTTAACCTGTACTGCAGGGAAGCAGGTGGTCAAGCCAAATGTCAAACGATGAGGAAAAAATATTTGAACTTGGCTTTTGTGATGACTACAATAAAAACTTTTTCCAATGAATCACATCACATTAGTGTGTGTACATGTGAGAAGCTAACCAGCATATTATTAAAATATGCATTTATTGCAATTCATTTATGGTCTTCTTTTTAAAATGAACAGGCAAAATATACTATAAACTATGAGAATGCAAAACAACTATAAGGCCTACTTTGTTAGTGAGCAAAAAGTACTTCTGTTGTATGGAATGCATCTGTTTTGATTGGTTGATTGATTCTAGCAACTGTTGAAAAGCACTTCCAATCATCACATTTTACTGTGTTTGCCTAATATGCAGTATAAACCACATATTTAAATATGTCAGGTCATGACATGACCTGTGCAGTGGAGTTTGCTTTAAACTGAAAATTTGTAACCGTAAACCTACTGCTATAGCTTTTAAAATGTTTACAAACAAAATATTTTCTGTAAAATAAAAAACACATGAATCCAGTTTGACAGTTCTACATGGGACATGTAAAGGCAGTTTCTATGAATAGAGTAAGAATAGAATGTAGAATAGAACAAAAATGGCTTTTTCTTTTTAATAGAAATTCTGTGCCTATGGTAATTTGTAATCTTTTGACTTATTATTTTTTTTCAACAAATATATTCAGTAACTTTGACTGAATTAAACCCAAAGGAAATAATAATAATAATAAGTAAATTAATTTTAGGCCCTTAATGAAATATCAATATCACTCAATCTGTCATAATTAAACATTTCCCTTTATAAATGATCTTAGTTCTAACTGTTCTAAATTATTTATATAGCAAGCTTTACAGTAACAATCAGGAAAAAAAACCTTGCAATTCACCTCTGGCTTTACATTATAAGCACAGTACGTGTGATCGTTTCAGTATGGTTGAGTTCCATTTTATATGGTTTAAATACATCTGAATTTACTATATTTGCTTTTCAAAACCAGATGCTTTGTACTTTTACTTTAGTAGTATTTTATTGGATAACTTGCACTTGACTGATGTTGTGTTTTTTTTTTACATTTTACTTATGTATGGAATTTATGTACTTTTTACAGCACTGAATATTAAAAAATTGAATGTACTATGATAAGTCTCATTTATTAGACTTTACGTCATTAAGTCTTCCAAGAACTTCCATTAATTCGGTTTGTTCAACAAAACAATGATCCTTTAACAATTCTGTTGTATATGAATGTTATTGCAACAGTGCAATAAGCGATAAAAGGAATACGGAGCAAAACCTGAAGAGTGATAAAAAAAGAAAGATGTTAAGAGTGCACACACCTTGTAGTGTTCTATTCAATGTAAAATAGCAGCATACTCTTCCAGTGAATGTGTGTTTTAATGGCTGTGAGAGTGAGAAATGACCCTGTCATCATAGAGAGAGATCCACACGGTCGCGTGGGGTCAGAGGTCAGCCATTACCCACTCCAGTGGTCACATTCCTGGGCTTAATGCCCAGAGAGGCATCTGCTGCCATTCACACACACACACACACAGGGCGCATTAGAGCAGTAGTTTCTGCTGTAATGCATGCTTTACCATTGTGTGCACTGCTGGAAGGCAGATGCTGTGTTTGTGTGTGTGCATGTTTATGTGGTTTATGAGGACACAAATTTGCATAATGACATGGGTATGACATAGGTATTATAATTTGAAGGTGATTTATGAAGATATTTTTAGTGTCCCAGTAAATCAAAAGGCTTAAAAGACATACTAAATGTTTTTTTTTTGAAAATCTAAAAATTTTTCCTGTAAGTGGTAGGTTTAATTGTAGGGTCAGTGTAATAACACATACGGTTTTTGTAAAGTATAAAAACCATTACGCCCCTTAAATCACAAAAACCAACATGCATGTATGTGTGTGTGAAAGGTCAAACACATTTTTTTGCTCATCTTCACTCCAATTTTCTTTGTATTAAGATTGCAGTGACTGCCACACATAACCACAGAAATAAACCATAGAAGCAGTGGGTCAGTAAGAAGAGAGGAAGACAGACGGATCAGTAACAAACACATTGGCCCATCCACAGATACCTCTCACAAAAACACATTAAATACATTAATACATGATGAAATGTATTAATGAGGGACATAACATATCCACCTAAACAAGTGCAGTACACTTGAGTTCTTAACCAGGAACAAATAATAAAAAAAGTAATTGATGACAAAACTTCCTGTTACACTTTAGTTTGAGGACCTGCTTTCTTTATTAACTCGTTACTTATTAGCATGCATATTATTATCATATTGGCTGTTTATTACTACTTATAAAGCGCCTACTTTGTATTAATGCTTTATTATGCATGCCAATATTCTACATCCCTTAATCCAATACCTAAACGTATTTCTAAGCAGTTATTAGGGATTTATTGAGGCGAATTTCAAATTCAATATTTAGTTGATAATAAGAATTAGTCTCCAAACTAAAATGTGACCAGCTTGTCATATTTGGGTGAACTAATTGCAAAGTGATGTATTAAAAGTCTCTCACTTGCAAAGTTCTGTAAAACTGGTTATATGTATACATAAATTCTGTATGAAACGGAGTTTCAAATCATAACTTGTGCATGCATTGTATATTACTGTTCTTGTTACAGCAGTGCTTCTTAAAAGTGCACCATTTCCTTTAACACTAAAACACAATGCAATGCAGTGCACAATTCAAACTACAGTTAAACAAACTCTTTAAAGTGAATACATATAGAATTCACTTTACAGTATGGGCTCAACTGGCTACAGAATTGTAACCATATATCTTTTCCTCAAGTACTGAGACAAAGACAAACAATGACACTCAAAATGGAGGCATGAACCAACAATTGTAATTTGCATTAAAGGAGCAGTAAGTGATTTCTGAGAAACACCAAGAAGTAAAAATTGGACACAGAGGTTACTTTGTTGCTCGCGCACATGTGAGTAATTTTGATTTTGCTGTTTCTCAAAAACCAAGTACTGATGGGACAGCTTTGAGTGTCATTGTTTGTCTGATGTTCTGGTGACTAAAAACAAACTTTGCTTGTATAATCTTGTGTCATCTTTTGGTTCCGCTTTTTGTGGTGAAAGACAACTAGACCCTGAGAAAGAGCACAACCTCTAAAGTAAGCAAAATATTAAGAATAATTTCTTAAAATCTGACACCAGCCTTAGTAGACATGGTACCAAGATGGTAGCACTACCTAAGTTCACCACTGCACCAACACAGGTAATCGGTTCTTCACATACACATTTATGACAGTAGATCCATTTGCAGTAGTCTGTATCTTACAAAAGTGGGTCCAGGGCTGACTGCTGCCCCCCAGTGGAGGCATGTTCTTTCTTTCCTTCTTTCTTTCCTTCCATATGTCAGATGTGTGAATTGTGAGCACAAAAAATAGGGAGGTCAGTAAAGGTCCTCATAAAAAAAGAGTAACCTTTACCCTGTGTGTTTCTCTGTACACTACCCATCTCTGCACAAATGCATGCTAATCTGACTGACCCTTAACCTGACCCAGTGAGTCCTTTAAACCCTTTTTACTTCTCTGACCTCTGACTCAACCTCATAACCCACAGAGTGGTGTCGCAGTGATAAATCAGGAGAGAGGGCAGTGCAGCTAATAAGTGTTGTCTACATTCATAGTGAGGGTAAAGGTCAACTTCACCTACCATCCCCCATCACTCAAACCTTCATGTAAACACCACACACTGCACTGATGGACATAAACACTGTCACAAGCTGTGGTAGTACTCACAGCTCTGGCAGTATATCATTTAGCACACTTTCTGTAATATATCAGGCAAGTGATTTTTCTGTGATATTTCCCCTTATGCTTTCTTTTTTGTATATCTAATTTTTATACATAATGCTTTCTTTCGTCTCTGGGCTTACAGACGCACATCTGACATCAGGTCATGTTTATAGCAGCCTGTAGTTGACTGCCTTGTGAAACAGCAAAACAAAATGTATTTTTACACACTGTATTTAAACAAGTCCCCATACAGTATAAAGTTTTGTTTGATATTAGTCTTCCTGCGTCGTCTTCTTTTCACTTTCTTTTTAACCAGACTATACAGTCATGGTCAGAACTGTTGGTATCAAAACAGGTGCAAAAATAAATCTGCATTATTTGTCCATTTGATATTTAGTTAAAAAATGATTTAGTTGAAGTAAAAATAAAGAAATCAATAATAAGAATAAGAATATTGCTTTATGAAATAATTTTTTTTCTCTAATACGCAATGGCCACAATTACTGGTACCCCTAGAAAGTAAAATATCTCTTACTATATTCAAATTCATATTTGCATTTTAAAAATTACTTTTACCACTATACGGGCAATAACAAGTTCCAATTAACAGAAATTATTGCAAATCTGCCTACTGTATTAAAGCAAATCCAGGCAGAAAGTTTGAACACCCAAATACTCTGCCGAACAAAGCTGAGTATCAGGGTCAGAAAGCATCTTATCTTGGCAAAAAGAGTTTGCAAAAAGGCCAATGTGCAAAAAAAAACAAGGGATTAGTGATGCAATTTTCACAGCCTTCTGTTCTCATCTACTGAGGGTACCAACAATTCTGACCCTGTTCTGTGTAGCACCTCCTAATGGCTACACAGGGTTCTGCAATCAGTGAGAAAACAGGCTTATCCACCTTTTTCCTGACGTAAAAATGGTTGCCCCCATTTGTAAATTCTATGGATATAGCTTCCGGTCCCATCCGCATCCAGCTATTTTTAGCTGTACAAAACAATTAGTTAGTTGCTTGAATTGATGTGTCTTATCATGTTATTTTAATGTATAATTTTATATAAACACACTGGCTTGTAGTGCAAACAGTTTTACCATTTAAACTCTATACACCGAGACACATTACACAAAACCAAGTAAATGTTAGGTAGGTTTAGCATACATAAGCTGGCACACTAGCACACTATTATTGTAAAAAATATATATTGTATATATTGTAAAAATATATTGTAAAGACATCAAAACCAACACTGTGTCAATTACATGCAGCAAAAATGACAATAGTTAGTGCGTAGGCGGCCATATCTTTCCAGAAGCAAAGTCTTTAAAATCGAGGATAGTCATATTCTTAGAAAGGGAATTGAGTTGTATTTAAAAAAAAAAAAAAAAAAGAAAAGGAAAAAGTGGACATTTAGCATCAAGGGGTGCTTAGACTTGTTAGACAGATGTGCTCATCTTCTGGATTTGACCTTTTTTTAATCTCTCTCATATTCAACTGTTTTATTCAGCAGTAAGCTCATCTAAGAAATAAGTTCAAATTCACAGGCCGAGCCATTCTCATATTAACCTGTGCTCTGTTGTTTCACCATTAGCTAAAATTTACACAAAAGAGACCTCTTCATTTGAGATCAGTAAAATGAACAACTCTGAAATGTGCCCCATGACCCCCTGCCTGGAGCATTAGGTAAACACACACTGCTCTGCTCTGATTAATAAAGGTCAATTAGCCATTTTACTTTCGAAATTTAATCAGCCCCCTGAGCTTGCACTCACCCTCTCTCTCTCTCCCTCTTCAATTTTGTCATGTTTTTTTTTTCCTATGGAGATTTGTACTCTCATGCTAAAAGAAGAACACACCTTTAAAACAAGAAGTAGTAAACACACACACACAAGCTGTAGTGGCCCTCTGACAGCCGCTGTCCCTCATTAATCAGGAAGTGTCTGCTGCGTGCTGCATTCTTCCACGGGCTTTCAACTTCACTGCTAATTGCAATTAATCACCAGCAGAAGCAGATGCTTGCAACAAAGACTGCTGGGAGGAACATGCATGTGCGTGTGCGTGATGAAGCTGTCACTGGGGCTGCTGCCTCTGTGGTCTGAAGGTGGTCGTTGTGACCCTCTCATCAGGACAACAAGAGTCTGTCAGATGTGGCTGACGTTACACTGAGTGTTCATGAAACCTAAAGCAAATCAAAGAGGAGGATCATCAGACCTGCCGTTTTTTTTTAGCCTGATGATTTCCATTAGAAGCACAGCATTCCTAATGAGTGCACATGGGAATTATATAATATAGTATGGCTCTTTATATTCACATTTAAATTATTCCCATCATTGTATGTTGTTTTGTGTCTTTGTCTGTCTTTCTCTTATCAGGCTGTCTGTCTCTCTCGTTTTCCTCATCTCTGTCTTTCTCTCCTTCACACTGCCTGACTCTGCTTTGACAGTCGGTATTACAGCTCATGACAGCCATTTAGCACACACATACACTTCCTCACCATGTCATCCTCCTGGTCAAGATAAACACTAAACAGTGTACAGAAACACTTTAACACACCCTTACACACACATCTGCTTCCAAAGGGTAGTACTAAATGGAAAAATAAGATTAAAAAAATAAGAATCAAACTGGTGTATTCTGGAGAATTTGTGCGTGGTGCTTGTCATGGAAAAACTACAATTAAACAAAACAAACAATATGGCTAACAGTTACAGGCTCCCCTCCCTTCTTATAACATTGATAACTTATTTTAAATCAGCAGTTGTATGCACTGCTACAGTACGATAGGCAGGTTTTTGCTGGATATTGACCACTAGCATGGCCAGGAATCACAACATACTGTAGGTGGGCTCAGAGAAAATCAAGTGGACCTAGGCTAATATGCAAAATAGGCCAAAACAGCTACACTTTCTTGAACACACCAATTAATTGTTCTTTAATTAGAGCATAAACCTCATAAGGAGTTTTAAGAACAGAATAGCAGCTACAGAACAACAACCTCATCAAATCAGCTGGATAGTAGTAACTTAATACAGTAACTAGTGGACGGTATGTAAAAACATGTCTGGTCATAGTCTGGCTCAACAGCCTCAAAAACTACATGGAACAAACAACAGTGAGTGGGCAACAAAAATGTAGATTGGTTTACTTTTGATGGAACACAATGTTACCGTTTTTTTTTTTTTTTTTTCATTCAGCTCAGCTACTTTTAACGCTGGATTCCTTTATCTATTGTTTTTTTTCCTACAAGCCATAAATTACTTTTATGAGTTTGTTTTTTTCTTTAGTTTAGCGTGGAAGGACATGGCTGAGGTAAGGCCTGGTGTGGTAAGTCAAATAAATCAAGCACATCAAGGCTCAGTGGAAGGTAAACATCTTAAACAATTTATAATATAAAACATGGTATAATGTAAAAATCTATTAAAAACATTGCCAGTGGAAATTATAATTGTATAACTTTGCATAGATGTACAATTTTTGTTTTACACAATCTTGCAAATAAGCATGTATTTTCAAAAATATTTTTAATCATATTTAACATGTATTAATTGTATTTAAAAACATTTATGTAATTGTAAATCTATTAGTACAAATGACTAATTGTCATTAACTTTTTAACATGGTTTTGGTTTGTTTGTCTGTTTTTGTTCTTCAGCCATGGGTCCAACAAAAATCTTTGCTGATGTATGACTGAATATTGTGAAGTACAGTATTTGCACTACACTTAACACTACCTAGTTTTTCTGTAATTTTGCATTTAATTTGTTTTTTTCTTTAATTCAGCTACCATCAGAGCCATCAGATATAAATATATATATATATATATATATGTATTTTGAGGATTGAGGAAAAAATACAGAGTGGAGTTTTGTGTCTGTTTACTAAATTAGAGCCACTCCAAAGGTTACTAAACTCATCCTCCTCCTTATTGTGGTGTTTTATGAATATTAGTAAAACTACAGAAAAACAACTGTCAGTCCAAAACATTCTAAAATGACCAATTCTTTAAACGTTGTTTTGTCTTGTTTAACCAATATAAAGTTAATAGTATTCCAAAAATATTCAAATTTACTCTGATCTGCAGTTACCCCTGTCTCGCACGAGAATCAGCGTTCTATAATGTTCATGTCAACTCATTTTGGATATGCAGAAAACGTCAGGTTAGGGCTGGGTGATTTATTCATAGATTTTTTCATGCACATTTCGTCACTAAAGCCGGTTCCCTTTCAGTCAGTCACTTCGACGTCACGTCGGTGACCGACAAATAGGAATCTCGCTTCGAGATGCCAAAACAACTCTGCGTGTATGCAAACACGCCAATGATTATACTCGCAACTAGTGTTACGGCGTAGCGACGGTGGTTCCAGTCAAGTGGCAGTAAAATTTGTATTGCACTTGTATCTGCATTTGTTTACCGAGCGACCATCTTCCCTGTTGGCTTCAGCCATTTACAAAGAGCAAAGCTAAAAGAGTACTCACGGGTGGTACGTCTTTTCAAAAACGCTCCTTTCGAGGATGTCCTACCATTTGTGCGTTGTTGGATGTGGCCGTTACCTGGCGCCAGCAGACAGCCACGAACACTGTCTAACATGCCTGGGCATCGAGCATGCTAGAGAGCGTTCGTGGACGGATGTTCCTCTTGTGTGAAGATGACCATCTCGGAGTAGCGGACAAGGCTCAATTACATGGCCGGTGGGGAAAGTCCCTATTCCTCTTCCGCGTACTGGAGTTCGCACTGGCAGCGTCCTCGGAGCTTCCGGTTCCGGGTGAAAGAGAGGGCAGGCCTGACAGTGAGGAACTCCCCTTAGGGAGTGCCCTCTGTCACACGCGCTCTGACACTGATGGAGTTTCCATCGGGGCAGCCCGGTCAACCAGAAACGGTGTCGGATGTCACCTTTGGGGCTCCCCCTGACGATCAGATGTCTGTCACAGCATCGGGAGGAGAGTCCGGCTCAGGAGATGAGGCATCCGGTTCTGGAGTGGCGTCCGATGGGAGCTCAACCGTTCCGGATACTTAGCTTGCCCGGGCAGCTAAGGGGGTCGGGATTGAGTGGATCCCTCCACAACGTCCTGGACCCTCAAGATTGGATGATTGGTACTTGGGTGTGGAAGGCACCTTTCACTGCCAGGAAGCGGTCGAGCAGCTCGTTCTCCTTCACTACCCTTGACAGTGGTGCAGCCCGGGGCTACACGGGGTCCCCCAGGTAGAGAGGTCTGTTGCAATGCAGGCTTCTACCTCCTGGCAGGGTAACCCATGGCATGTACACGTCATGGCGTTGTTGGAAGTCCATCAGGCCAAGGCACTGAAGGCTTTGCAGGTGGATGGCCACGATTCAGAAGTTCTCTCCGAGCTTCGTGCCGTGACGGACCTCGCGCTTTGTGCGAAGAAGGTTACAGTGTAACCTGTAAGGGGTTTGTATTCTCAACTACTACTTTGATGACAGGCTGATACTAGCACAGTCCAGAGCAAAGTTGTCCGAACACAAGGACTTGGTGTTACAACACCTCAGCCTGTTGGACCTTCGGGTCAACTGGGAGAAGAGCAAACTCTGTCCGCTGCAGAGGATCTCTTTTCTCAGTATGGAGTTGGACTCGGTTGCCCAGACAGTGCGCTTCACAGGGGAACATGCTCAGTCTCTGCTGACCTGCTTGAATACATTCAAGAACAGGAAAGTGGCCCCCTGAAACAATTTCAGAGGCTCCTGGGGCATATGGCAGCGGCTTCAGTGGTAATGCCTCCACCACAGGGTGGGGCGCCACGTACAATGGGCATGCAGTTTTAGGGGTTTGGACGGAACCTCATCTGCATTGGCACATCAATTGCCTCGAGTTGCTAGCAGTTTGTCTAGCCCTGGGTCACCTCAAAGAGCACTTACAAGGCCATCACATCGACCGTTGCGTACATCAACCATCAAGGTGGTTTACACTCCTGTCGCATGTCACAGCTCGCCTACCACCTCCTCTTATGAGGTCGCTTCGCGCCATTCACATTCCAGGTGTTTACAACCAGATGTCCGACGAGCTGTCTGAGCCCAAGTGCTCCCTGGAGAATGGAGACTCCATCCCCTGACGGTCCAGTTTATATGGGAGCAGTTCGGTGAGGCACAGGTGGACCTGTTTGCCTCTCCAGAAACCTCTCATTGCCAGTTGTTTTACACTCTGACCAAGGGAACCTTAGGCAGAGACGCCCTGGTACACAGCTGGCCTCAGGGGCTACGCAAATATGCGTTCCCCCCAGTGAGCCTTCTCACACAATTTCTGTGCAAAGTCAGGGAGGACGAGGAGCAGGTCCTGCTTGTAACCCCTTATTGGCCCAATAAAAAATAAATAAAAAATTAAATTTCACTCCTCAGGGGCCATCCCCCCACTTGGGGCCTTGTTAATTTAGTCCCACTTTTCACCCAACTACTACACCCCTGCTCAAAATGGACCAAAAGAAAGGTGAGCTAAGGGGGTGTTCACACACTGTATATTGGATGAGAAGTTGCATTATAAATTGTACTAAATTCTTGTTAATAAAGTCTGTAAGATTGTACATTTTACATCTAATATACATATAATTTTAAAAACGATACTAATGTGTTACTAGTGTTACATGCCAGATATATAATATATTTTTAAAGCTATGACTTGGAAATTTGATTCTTCAGAGATCACAGTTCTCTGTACATGCACAATGAAAACAAAATATTGGATAACAAATGAAATAAAACAAATAAAATGTTTTATTTAATGTTGTAAATGAGTTGTTGTAAAATATTTAAATATTTAAATAAACACCACACTATGTGATATGGAAAACACGGAGTACAAGAGTCATATCTACTCATGCAAACCAGCCCCCTCCTCCTACAATATTTTGCTTGCCAAATTGCAAAAACAAGATGAATGAGCTGAGAGCCAGTATTTTATTACAATGCAAGATCAGACACTGTTGTATTTTAACCTTCACACAAACTTGGTTATCTTCAAACATACCATACTCGGCTCAAGGCAGCAGGATCAGACAGAATCCCAAGATGTGTTTTCAAGGAATGCATAGCTTTCACATATATGTTGAATCTTTCCCTTTCTATGGCTGTTGTACCAACTTGTTTAAGGTCAACCACTATCATTTCAATAGCACTTAACTCCAATCATTTTCACATTTTTGAGAAACATTTACAACTTCCTTAAACACAGAAGGACAGAAAGCAGAAGAAACACTGGAAGCTGCTATTCATAGATAATTGTTCAGGTTTTTATACCATTTTTGAATCAAATTTACAGGTAATTGAGTGCACTGGAACCGCACCCCTCAAATTTGCAAATAGATCATGAATTTTCTTAAAGCCAGGTCACAATCTGTCAGTTTTGGGACCAAACTGTAGTAAGACATTAATCATAAACACTGAATGCCTCCGAGGTTGTGCTTAGCCTATTATTGTTCACATTTTTATTAAATGTATTATTATTGTTTATTTATTATTTATGTATATGCATGGCCTCCTTTTAAAGAAATTCCATCATTACATTTGCTAATGACACCATTCTCATAGGTTTTATCAGTGGTGATGACTAGACAAGAGTACAGGAGCAAGCTGGCTGGCCAAGTGAAATGGTCCAGAAACAGTAACTTTAAGGGATTGCAAAGTTGGTTTAACTTTTACTCTGTGAATATAACAATTAATGGGCAAAATCTAAAATCTGTGCGATATTCTGGTCTGTAGATGAAAAATATGAAAAAAATAATAGCACACCTCTAACACATTAAATGGTGTGGATTAGACATTTGTTCTAATTGTTCTGCTAAAGATTAAGCAGTAGTAATCATAATAATTGATTTAACCAATGTCACTAATTATTTCATGCTAATAACGTTACCTCCTCCTCACAATGAAACTCTCACTGGTCTGATGTCTGTGGCAGTGAAAGTTCCACTTTCAGACTGAAGGATGGAATGAATACAGAGAAAGGGAGCACAAGTCATGAATAACTGAAAGAGAACAGTAGGAGAGATGAGAGGTGAGACGAGGGTGTGTCACACTCTCTTCACCACCTTCCCATCAAACATTAATGCGACAGACGAACAGCACAACACACAGACAGATTCTGCCTTTCCATAGTTGTTTCTTCCCTAACAAAAAATCAGGAAATCTTATTTTTATAAAGCACTTTCGAGCATGTCAACTACGGAAAATGAATATGGTAACCTCCCAATACCATATGCATTCAAAGAAGACTATTTAAGTTACTACCTTTATTTATTTATTCAGAAAAAGTAAAAGCAATACAAATAGACTTCAGTTTGTTTGCAATACATATTTTTTTAAACTTTCACAGGCTGGTACACCTGTTGACATGATCTTTGGAGTTCTTTAACTTATAGGAAAACTGCACATATGAGTTGAAGAAAAAACAACCCTTTGTCTGCTGCTGTTACAAAGTCAGTTTCCGTTCTGAGGAAAAATCCGTTCACAAAGCAGAAAACATCACTTTAGTTTTAAGACTTTCTATCCTCTAGCAAATCAGTGATAATTGTATCTGTGATCTCAGTTTAAAGTCTAAAACCAGTGTTTTTTTTGAACCTTTAAAGTAATGTTTTTGATGGTTGTTATTGTAATCTATGTGATGCTTTTTTGCGTTCTGAGTTGTCTACTGCATGTAGCAACCGCACACTGGTAGTGCACTGAAGCAAGTATTTGACAAATGCTCTTAACATCAATGAGACATATGAGTTCATCGCTTGAAACAAAAAGCTGGCAATCCTAGTCTACATCTGACAGTATGTGTGTTTGGGTTCAGAGTTACTGCATCAATGGACCACTAAAGGCACCATCCACAAAACCCCATAAACCCTTCTGTCCTACCAGAAGGAAGTTTAGAGGAAAAGAAAATCAAATAACCATCTCTCTTGTTGTGTCAGTGTGAAGTTTTACTGTGAATGAAAGAAGGTAAATAAGCAGGAAAAGCCCTTGACAGACAGCCTGCTCCACAGCTGTGAGCTTCATCTTTTATTCATGTGCGGGAGGTAAAGCGTGCCACTTCTAAAACCAACCACTTAACCCGTTAAAAGCACAACTTTGAACTGGTTGATAAATTATTAACACTGGTGTTTATTAGTCTGGCAGACAAAAGAGATGGAAATATATATATGAAAAAGAAACAACCTAGAGAGATGAGCACGGAGCACAAAAAGTCAGAAAAACATGGGAATGGGATTTGATGTCTTAATGTGAGTGATCATCTGATCTTATCATCATCCAGTCTGCCTGGAATGATACAAAGACACAGAACAAGCTGAACAAACAAAATAAACAAAATAATTTTGGAGACTTTGCCACAGTTTCAGTTTCTTCATGTCATTCCAGACAGTTAATTAATCATTTTTAAGAAATTAAATAATACTTACTCAGATTTAGGGGTTAGTGGTTTAATTTTTTTCCTTATGTTGTTTTTTTATGTCCTGTTGTGACTTCCAGAGCTCAGACAGTGTGTTTCCTGTCAGTCATCTCACCATAATGAGATCCGGACAGAATGTGTTTTGATCTCCATGGTGACATGCGACATTAACCAGAGACAGAGCACAGGATGATACTATAATATCATTAAATCATCTCTTATGCTCTCAAACACACACACACTGACATACATACAGTTCTAATAAGTGCAGCTCACTGGCAGATAACCGAGCTTGTTTGTATGGCTGAGGTTGTGCTATTTCTTTCAGTAAATACAGGAAATACAGAGCTCAAGGTGCTCAAATTCAAGTCACAAGATCTCTCACAATCTCTCATAACTGTGCAAATCGTCTTCTTTTAACATTAGGGTTTTAATTTCGGAGTATAATACATCAATTATTCCATCTAAATTTACATTTTTCCTGCAGGAAAATCAGATGCAGCTATACAAATGTATATTTGACTTTGACTTTACATTCATTTTCCTAGAACCTTGCAGTCTTCCTCCAAGTCCTTGACTTAGTGACATAATGCCTTTTTGACAGAACTGAATTAAGGGTTCATTAATTGTGCCCGCAAAGTGGGTGATTATAAGAACCCTTCTGAAACCTAAAATGACACCCTACAGTAATGTGGATGCACATGGTGGCCATGGTAAGTGCACAAGACCACAAATACAAAGTGTGGAATATTAAAAACAAGAAAATTAAAAAAAGAAATTCAAGTTAAGTGTAAAATACACAATAACCTAAATGACATTCCTTTTGAAAGTGTCTAAATGTTGGTTTGCCATATTTCTTACAGTGACTCGTGCAATATACAACAGCTGTTTGTTTGTTTTTTAAATTACAAAGTATCTACAGCATCTAGAGGTTTAACTGCAGTGATTGTTACGAGTGTGACTGATAATATGATGCACACAAAATAAATCTTCCTTTTCTTTCTTCACACACTCTCTGTTCACACATATGTTCACCTTAATGTTGAATGTAGCACAGCTCACTGTGTCTCTAAAAAGTGAGTTCACACTCAACATTGGTAATTCTGCATCAAGCCCAACAGTATTAATATCTTCTATCTTCTACACCAGTGCTTCTCAAAGTCTGGACTTCGGACACGCTTACATTTCATACTTCAAGAGCACTTGCATGTTAACCCCTTCAGACCTGAATTATGTTCATAAAAATTTTCATTTTAAAAGTTAATGCTTCCATAATTGAGACTAAATACTAAAAAATAAAATGTTTAACATTCTTTAATTCTTTAACTTCATAAACAATAAACCAACATGAAATGAAAACTAAAACAACACAAATGGTTGGTCTTTCCTTGAAGTTTCTTCTGGGGGTAACAAACTTCAACAGAAAAACATTTCAACATCAATTTTAAGGTTTTTGTTTTATAGGCTGCATATTGTTTTTAACAAACTAAAGCAAACTATAACAGGCTTGTTCACCCCTCCCATGGGAGCACTGCAATTGGATGAAATGTCTTCTCTAACTGACTAGCTAACTAACTGTACAAACATTATTTTCATACTACACTCACCAACTGTTGTAGATCTAGCACAGGGCTGTCCAAACTCAGTCCTGGAGGGCCGGTCTCGTCAAGGGTTTAGCTCCAACCCTAATCAAACACACCTGAAGCTGCTAATCAAGCTCTATAGGCATGAAACTTTCTTGCGTATAGTGAGGCAAGTTGGAGCCAAACTCTGCTGGACACTGGCCCTCCAAGGGCCTGTTCCATAAAACAAGTTTACCAAAAAAGCCAGGCTAATGGCAGATAGTCTGACTTATTTTAATAAAAATTAACTGGCAATAAGTCAATAACTGCCATAGGCCTGGCTTATTTGGTCAACTTGTTTTATGGAACAGGCCCCAGGACTGAGTTTGGACAGCCGGATTTAAAGCTTGTAATTCTACAATTGTTTTCTAACTTTAATTAGAAAATGCAATCCTTCCTTTTCATGTATAATCTATGCTAAAATTTTTGAAATTTGAAAATGCGGCTTACTTCTGCATTTGGAACAAAGTGCTGCCATGCTTCTCTTCAGCATAGTGGATTTTTTTCAAATTACAACAGGCAGAGCATTACTGGCATTTGATGGGATGACAGACATCCAATTACATGGACTGCGATCTTTAAATTAGGTGAAATGCTCCAGGAGCAAAAAAAACATAAGCTGAGTTGTGACGTCCATTGTAATGGACGCAGGGTCTGAAGGGGTTAAATTTGGAAATCATTTTTTTCATTCTTTATGTCATTTTTCAGATGATCTGAAATGAAAGCAAAAGCGAGAAATTGAAATGTTTTTCTTCATGACATTTGTTGTCATAACATCCAGTGGGCTTATGACTAGTGTCTGACCAGAGCCCATCTTTTTTTCCACTTTTACAAAAATGGCTTATACTACTATTTTAGCTATTAAAATACTTCAGTTTTGTGTGTAATGGCAAATTTAGCCTTCTCAAATCATCACAACTTGCCTAAAATAAAATAGTGCAGAAGCAAGGTTAATTTTCACACATAGTATTCAGAATGTATCACGGAATGATGTTTTCCCAATTTCTCCTCCACCAGAAATGCACACTCCTTCCTCAACATATACAAGTGTATGTTCCAACAATACATCCCTTTAACAAATCACTTGTTCTATGTAGGGTAGTGCAGGAATGCTGGAGGCAATCCCAGCGTCTCAGTCCATATGCAGGGAAACATCCTGGACAGATGGCCAGTCCATCACAGAAGTATACGTTTCCTCCTGCAATTTATAGCATGTGAACAAGCAAGTGTCTTCTGGTGGTTCCATCACAATGTCACTTTGTAGGAAATGCTTTCCAGAAACGTCACCCTAACAAGCTGCTAAATATCACCTGATGTTGCACAACTTAAAAAAAAACTGAAAAAGCTCTTATATTAAATTCTAGCAAAATATCCCATTAAGAACTCACAAAGACACTAAATGAGATACAAGAAGCGTAGGGAGAAAAAAGTAGCATAATCTCTGTACAGCTTCCTCTTCTGCCTCTTTACGTGAGCACACAAAGGAGATTAATTTCAGAACAGTTGATTAAAGTAAGAAGTATTATCATAATCAGCACCTCTATCTCAAGGCAGTTATTCTAAAACTAGTAGGAATCATCTTCTCTCATTCTAATTAATTTAACAGAATAGTCAGACCACCACAGTAAATTAACCTCAAATGCTTAAAAAAGAAGATGCTGTGACAATCATGTCAATCCTAAGAGAATGGAAGGGGTGGTAACTTACTGGTGAACATTACACTATTGCTAACCTGATAGCAATATCTATAGAATAAGACTGGCTGTATTAAACCAATAGCCTATATAGCTTAAAGGCTAGGAAGACATTAAATCAGAGTGGGAGGGTCTAAATAAATAAGAGTTAGAAACATCATGTGTTTTGCGTAAACACTGTATGAAACTAGAGCAAAAGCAGATCGTATGAAAACATATAAATGAGATTTATATAAATTTGCAACAAATGAAAACTAGTAATGAATTCACTGTGCTGAATGGATTTGAACCAGGAATTGGACTGATTTAAGTCAGAGTGGGAGGGGACTGCAGAGTGGAGGTGGAGCTATACAGATTTAGGACTGTGACAGAAGAGAAGAAAGAGAGACAGAGGTGTGACAGAGAGAACAAGCTGCTAGTGCATGTGAATAATCTTGCTCTCCCAGCTGGTCCCCATTAGCCAGGCTGGAGCCGGCAGACCCTCAGGAGAGAGAGTCACGGCCAGACCACGTCACTCCTAATGCAGATGATGGTCTGCAGTATACCAACGCTGGGGAAGCTTTACTAACAAAAAGGGAAAAGTAAATATATTGCATTAATACACCATCATCTTTAATGCACGTAAAGCAGAATTTGGACAGATGGTCACAATGCCCATCCCTCCAGAGATGCCTAATAAGATTCATACAGTAGAAAATACATTAATGCTTCTGTTCAGGGTTTTCCTGTCTATTGCATCTCTGATATTGTGTTAAATTGTTCATTTAGTGAGACCTCATATGAGGATTGCATTCATATGAGGGTGGGTTTGATCCTGGTGTCTAACAAGCCAACTTGTAACAACTTCATTGTGGCTTAGGGCATCTCACCTGTTTTTGATGAAATCTCTCCCTCTTCAGTAAGAGGCACACAAATAGGGCAGAGGGCTGACAGAGAAACAATTGCCTGTTTTTTTTTTTGTTCTAGGTCATGATCTAGTAAAACTCATTGAAACACCACGCACTTAACTGATTGAATTAGGATGTAATGCATGAAGTAACTTCACATTTTGATGTGCATTTTTGAATATATGTGTATTTCCACGGAAAGTAAGTGCAATGCAATGTACAGTACAAAAATTAAGTAGAACCACATTTATCTTGCCTTCCATTCTAAATGAAAAGAAGTCTTTTTATTGCTGATTTTATCGGTATGTATTCATTTAAAAGCAAACATGAGAAGAAAAATGAGTTTTCCAACTCTCAATTATTTATTATTATATTTATTATTGGGCTGTTGAACAACACAATAAAGAGTAAACAACTGTGTTTTTGGCCTAAACAGAGATTATGCATTTTCTAACCTACAGCACATTTCCTATACCACATATCTTCCTGTTTACACCTTTTTTTCATCCTTTGTAGGTTCACATAAACATAACAAATACTTTACACCACTTGTCATGTTAGTAAAGCACATTTGAATTGTGTGACTGAGTGAGTGTCTTGCGTCCCCTTGTGGACAATAAAATGTACTAAAGTTAAACCATGCCCAACCATACAAACAACAACTGTGTGGTCAAAACAACCCATCTCTTAATACATATACACATTTACTCACCTAACACACACAAAGAAAATGTACACACAAAGAAAAGGATCGACTGGCCAAATAATATCTGATAACTTCAACTGCAGGTCTTTTCAGTGGAAATTTCCTAGGAATATGTCTATGCGACATTTTGCACAGCTGGGAATATTTGCATAAAAGAAGCAGATACACTCATATGAAATGATAAAGAGATGGCACACATTCCTTATGAACGGCATTTTTTAATTTTTTATTTTTGGTCTGTACAGGTAGGTCAGAATAAATAGCCGCAAATCTGATGTGTTTATGTGTGTAGGGAGAGGGTGTGTTACCCCACCCCCACCCCCCGCTGTCCATTTTAACTGTGTGCAATAAAAGATGCTGTTGGCAAGGAAACCATCATCTCTGACCCACAAGTGAGTGTGAGTGTATGTAGTGTTTGCAGGCAGGGGAGATACAGGGCATATGCCAAAAGGATATGAAAGACATGCTTTTACAATTCCCAATAGGAATAATACAAGCAAAGCTACTTAAGAGAACTCAAAGAGGTGAGAATCATGAACTGGTCAGGTTTTTGTCAGCAATGTGACTGCTCTCTACCTCATACAGAATATAAGAACTGGCTATAAAAGAGGGACAAAGACCATGACTAGGAATATGATGATGACTTTGCATGACTTGTATAGTTGTATGTGATTATATAAGATTTTTTTTAATGCTATTGAGACTGCCCTCACAAAAAGTACAGTTTCTTGCCAGTTAAATATTTTAGAAATAGCACAGTGTTTACCTTTTTCAAAAATCCAATAACATATTGTGTCATACCCGTTTTCCTGCTGCTTTGTCTCCAGCTCATAGGAGTTGCTTTATCCTTGACAAAAGTGAAGCAGAAATGCAGCTAAATGACTATGGTTTTCAAAGAAAAAGTAGAGAGTAGAAACTGACATGATATCTCTTATAGAGACATGACTAGATATTCGTCATGCACATCATTAGCTTTTCACAGAAGTGCCCTGGCTCTCAAGACCACAATGTTCTCATTTTACTAAATCACACTCTCTCTTATTAGAGGTTTTCTTTGCTTGGTGTTACAGTGAGGAAAGGACGAAATACTGTGGCACTTTCCGAAGAAATATTACCATCAAAGCATCAAAGTTACACTGTAAGGTGTCTAAAGCATGCTTCTGATGCTAATTTGTTCTAACCACAGACAGTAAAATTATGTCTGCTTAATTGAATTTACAATTTATGACAGAAATGTTCATGTACTGTTTGTTTGTGCCCAATTAAATAAAAAGTCTTTGGCTTAGCAACATGCTGATGTCAGACAATAGGAATCAATTGAATTAACTTTATTTGACTATCATATGGTTCTTAGTGAAAGCTATACATTTGTCTCATACCAGTCCATTCAATCAAAACTACACACAAACTAAGTCTGACAGGTCTGCTTCAAAGGGATCCTAATAATCAGATCCTCATTTTTGGTGAACTCTGCCATAAATATAGTGGCATACTTTGGCATATAATACTGGCATATAATGGCAATTCCAAACAAGGTTTATAGCATTTAGTGAAAATCACATTTATCTCTAACCATACTGAACAATGAGGAGACATACAATCAGACCAACAAGATAAACACACCAGAGTACACTAGATGGACAGAGTCTATACCTTCTAAAGAAAGGATAATGGTTAAATCTGTCCAGTCAGCAACATAACAATGTATGGTTAGACATTTCTCAATTATACACTACTTCGTGGCTTAAACTACACTCTCTCTCTTTGCCAAAACAAATTACTGTTGGCTGCAGTGAGAAAACCACAAAATTTTACAGAAATCATGCAAAGTCTGATTAACCAATCCCTTTTCCCAAATCATTGTGGCTGCTTTGGAATCACTGAGCAATTCTTTCATCTTCGCTTGCTTAAAACACCTCTGGAAAGTCATATGCCAACTCACAGTGGAAGAAATTAAGGCCAGCTGACATGTTTTAAGCTCACATCAAGCATCAGACTTTTTTTTTTTTTTTTTTTTACCATGGATGGCAGATATCCAATCAACATATGGAAAGAGTAGAGTCCAAACATGGTCCCTTTAGGAGCCACTAAGCTGCCACAAAGCAGACTTGTGGCTCAGTAGTTCTGCTAACACAGTTTGTATCAAATAAAGAAACACATGCATGCTTTAGTGTCTGTTAGGAGCAGTCCTGGAGAAACTAATAACGCTGGAGTTTGGCCCAAGCCACTGTCTCCAACTTAATTCCTCTATCCTCCGGCCACAGCGTTTACCACCACACATACACTCTTTCCCACTCTTCCTTAGTTAACTTTATTCCTTAACTTTGCTCCAGATGAACAGTGGAAAAAGAAGGCAGTGATTTGGCATTCCACCAGCCAAAACACTGCCAAGAGACTCAAAGAGTACCCACGACTCCAGCAGCATTTTATCACACAAGTACAGAGAAACATATGAATGCACAGTCATTTTGACATTTTGTCTGTCTCGCAAGCTCATCACTGTCTCCTAAGCTGCTCTCATCTCCTGTCTGAAAAAGCATAGAGAAACAGGCAGAGTACACTTTGTCTTTTCTGCATTTGTCATCTCATCTTTCACACACCCCTTTATTTGTGCGCTTTCTCTATCATTCACTCTTCCTGAGGAAAGCCCCAGGCATCGAGAAGCATGGTTTTTACTTGCACAGACCAAATACATTGAAGTTGTGCTGAAGCTGGCTCCTGCTACATTACTGATGATCATTTAGGCTTGGTTTATATATATATATATATATATATATATATATATATATCT
>JAUYWG010000055.1:6601711-6611903 GCA_034779775.1 Enteromius afrohamiltoni
GTCTTGTTTTATATATATATATATATATATATATATATATATATATCTTCTTCAAAATGTAAAATCAGCCGCTTATAACTTTTAGGTGTGTCACATGTAAATTCTGGTTTAAATGCTCTCAACGATTTAACTGCCACTCTCATGCTGAATGCTGATTATTCTTTTAATTTTACTTTGAGTAGTGCCATAAACAATGACTAAAACACAAACACATATAACCATAACAAAAAAAAACGTTCCATATTTCTACATGTCCAAAAACATGGTTAAAATACACACAGTAAAGCACTTAAACAGGCTTTAGTTGCCTGCTGTTAGGCTGCAAGATTGTTGCCTCTTATAGAATGATGACCAGTTAAATAAAGCAAATAATGCATCAAAAATACTGCATGCGTTTGCTTTTTCACAAGAACCATATAAAGATCTAGAGAACCTTAATGAATTTGAGCAGATGGAATCTTACCATAGAGATGACACTTCCTTTCTGTCATGTGACTCTCCTTCAGGATGTTTATACCTGCAGGCCTGTTTAACACTCATAGATACCTAGACTGTCTTATCTTTCTTCACTGGCCAAATCCAAACAACAGCAATGTTTTGTCCTATATGTCTTTGAGTCAGTCTGTGGTCAAAGCCAGTATGATCATCTCTGACACAATCAGACAGTTTGTGTGTATGCTGATTCACAGAGCTGTAGTCAAACACATCTCAGACAGACACACAATCATTCTTCCCCCTCCCTCTCTCTACTTCCTGTGCAAACCTGGCCTCCTCATCTCCTCCCGCAGTGTGTTCCTCTATTATACTGTCAAAATGCTATATGGGCTGCAAAGCACATGATTTGTTCCAGAGCTTTTATAACAAACATCAACCTCCTAAAACCCTCCTAAAAAACTAGCCCCTCTGTCTCAGTTGTGTTTGTGTATATGGTTAATATATAGAACATGCCATCAGGTAAGGGTTTTTACCACTCATATGCTTTCTGTTTAGAAACACATACACAGCAGTGTAACCATACATTTTTGGATGAGATCAAATGAGATTCTCTACAAAAAGCAAGTTCAAACTCTCTTTGGTGGAGTAATAACGGAAAACTGATCTATCGATTCAGTGACATTCTAAAAGCAAAACAACACATTTGGCATCTAAACATGCATTGGGAAAACATGTCTGTATATTTTTAAACAGGTGACATTTAATAAGATTTGTAAAAGATTTTACTTTATTTATGATGATATCCAGTATATATGTATACAGTACTATATATATATATATACTATACTATATACTATATACTATATATATAAAGTATTAGGCCTCTAGTATTTTCACCAACAAATAATGGATTTAAGTCATTTATTTCTATCTTTTGCGGTAGTGTGTCAGTTGGAAATATCATTTTACATTAACAAATATTGTTTTTGTCATTAATTGTAATAATGCAGTAAGATTATTGTCTGCACAGGGAATCTGACAACAGCCAGTGCTCCACACAGAGATCTGATCTGATCACCATCCAGTCTGTCTGGAATGACAAGTAGTAACAGAACAAACTGAGACTGGCTAAATCTAACTGTGGCAACTGTTATGTTGTGTGCAGGAAGGAGATTGTAGGAGGCATGGATAGCTTAACATAAAAGTTGTTTAATGATAACAAAGGAACACATTTGAACATAAAACAGCCTTACAACATTAATCAGCGACAAGGGAAGACCAAAACAGACAGAGTACAAGTTCAATACGACCTAATGAACTAAATGGGAGACAGCTGGGGAACAACGAGGGAAACTAAAAAAACTAATAATCACAAGATCACATGAACAACCAAATATGGGCAAACAAGAAAAACGAAACAAAAAAAGGAAGACATAAAACCAAAACTAACAACAAATGTAACAGCAACGTCTCCAAGATGCTACCAAAAACCTACCTTGGAAGCTACCTAAAAACTAAGGGCAAGTGTACTTCAGAGCAGAAACTGTTTTTACCAAAAGCTGTAATACCAAAAATTAATTTGATTTAGTTAATAGAAGTTATTTGATCAATTTAATCTATTTATGGCATTATTTTTGAAAGCATCCTCATTTTACAGCATTTTTACACAAGTGTCTAAAACTTGTCTAGAACAGTACTGTAGCTTTGCAGGTAGGTTTTTTTTAAGCATCTTGGAGCATCTTGCCACAGTTCTTCTAGATTTAGTCTGCTTCAATTTGTTCTGTTACTTCCTGTCATTCCAGACAGTCTGGTATTACAAATTAAGTATGTCCACAAAGAAAATGTATACAATAAATAAGTGGATCGAGCAAGCGGTGGCGCAGAGGCACGAGCTCATCGAGTGTATATCCCTTTCTTACGGACACCACTGGAAAGTTTGTAGTTCAGTTATATATGTTAAAAACAAGTGAGTAAACCAACGCAAAAGTTACTTAAAAGGAGAGAGAGTGATAGAAAGAGAGAGAGCATGCACTTCTGCTGTGTGTACTTTATTGATGTTTGCTCAGTTAGCATGCATCATTTTGATTAAAATTACATTGTTAAGAAAATTTAAATGGCCATTCACTATAAACATAATTTATTTTTAACCTTAAAGGAAAATTCCACCAGTTTTCAATATTCCATTATGTTCTTCCATCAACTTCCCTTCAATCGCTGTAGTGCACTGCGCCAGTATGTTAGCATTTAGCTTAGCTCCATTAATTAAAAAAAATAGGATCCAAACAGGAATAGATAGATAGATAGATAGACGCACTGGAAAATGAAGTTAATCAATTAATATTATTTGATTTCTGTAATTCTGTGCATCCCTAGTATGTGTATATATATATATATATATATATATATATATATATATATATATCAAAATGTAACACTTGCCACGGTATGATTAATTCTTTACAAATTCTTTTTTGCAATATTTATTATAAATTATTTATTTGTGCACTTTATAATTTTTTTTATCATGTGCCCTCATAACCTTTAATCAAAATAATTGTTTATCCACTTACTTTTTTTACAGTGTGAACAATTGAACGCTTAGACTGGGACATAAGAAACACATCTTTCAGCTGCACACACACGGACCTTGCAGGCTGTTTGAACAGAAGCTGCTAAAATGTGTGGTTTAAATAATACATGAATGCTCTTCATGTAATGTTGAGGGTAGACAAGGGGATGCTTAAGGGGAGTGGGTGGCACAATTTTCTGCTGACCCAGAGAGGGCAGAACCTCACCCAACTAAATTCCAAAGATGTGTCAGCCCCGATACTCTAAAACAAGACAATACAAGAACAGATAGACAAGGAAGTGCTGAAGGCTAAAGCAAAATAATAGACAGAGACAGCTAGAGAAAGAGACAGATTATGTGTGACTGTGATGAGAAAAGACAAAAAATCTACAGTCTCCACACAAACACAAATCCACCAGAAAGTACCACACCTAAATAAATATGTTTATAATATGTTACAATATCCAGCCATAGTACTGGTGTATAGTACCACACTGCCAATTTTGTCACATTAATAAATACACAATTAATTTCTATTCAAATAAAAAAACAAAAAAACAATGGAACACTCCGAAAAATGTCATATTTCTCAAGTCATAGGCTGTGCAAACTTACAGTTTCCAATGTAGGTTACTTAAAAAACATGAAAAAGAATACATCTCCCTCTGAAACACACAACAAGCTTTGGCGCACACTTGACTCTATGGACTCTACTTGACTCTATGGTAAGAAATAAGTATAGAAATAAGTAAGTAAGTTTCGCCACCTGAGTCGGCACCGCATCAATATCTTGCAAGAAGAAAAGGGCATCATTAAAAATTAGAGGAAAGATCAGGAAAGACACGTTTGGGCTTAAGAATACTCACTGGGCACTGAGCTGTCTGCCTTTTCCACTTTCAGGCTACACAGAGGTGAGGTAGCAGAAGACATTCTGGGTTCAAATGATGTTGTGTTGTCTGCCACAGTGACTACTGGTGGTCTGGTCTCTGCATCCTTACTGCTGCTGGCTGACTCCTCCACCATCAATCCCTGCAATAAACATTTTAAATTAACGTTCTTCAAAGTAACATCACAGTTTTTCTTTTTAAAGGGCTATGGTAGATTTCTTGCACAAGGTCATTAGTTTTTCATGACAATGTTCATCCCTCTTTCTGACCCGTAGGACTATGCAGGTCGTACAGGTTCAGCTGCCCCCCTGTTTGATGGCTATTGGGTCATGAAATGGAAAATCAAAATGTCTTTGTTATTTACACATATAAAAAGTTACTGAACAATAAAACATACTGCAAATTCCAGTTCCCAAAACTGACTCCCCATTTAAAAATAAAACACCAAGATCTGGACCCATCTCATGATAGCTACAGTACAAAATGTAGACCATTAATCACTCCCACAAAGAATCAGTGGCTGTACAATCAGCAGAAATCTTAGGTATGTATGCGTTCCACTGAACAAAACAGAAATAAATACCCTCAATTCCATTTAACATTTAACATTTATTCTACCATGACAGTGCCTCACAGATTTTCTTTTAGTATGTGATCAAATGTTTAAGCAGAGTATATTTATGCCACCAATGCTATCACTGAAAAAACAGCATATGCTGGTTAGGTGTGTTCTGAAGCATGGCTGGTGGTTTTAGCTGGTTTAAACTGGTCATGTGCTGGTCCAAAGTTGGATCAGCACAGGACAAGATAAGGAACACTTAAACTTTTTTTATTAACAGGGATGATGAAGGTAGCATGTTCAACATGTCTCTAATCTAATTGCTCTCTAATTGTGAAAGCCTGCTATATAAACTCTTAAAACGTGTTGATAGCCACATGATGAAACGTCTCCTCAGTGGGCAGAGGACTGACTACACTCTGCCAGAGCTAATAGGCTCTGTCAGCTGCTCTACTATTTTTTGCAGCTGTCTTTACTTTGATTTCTGGGGAACGATGAAAGTCTCATCTTTCAAGTGATAGAGCCCAGATATGAGACAGACTGCTCCTAGATCCATCAGGCGAACAAGGAAGAGAAGAGAAGAGACAGGAAGAGAAGACATGGAACAGCACCAATAAATGAGCACTGATGAGATGCTGAAAGGGAGGCAACAGGGGAGGATCTATCAGAAAGAAGTCTGTAGTTCAATAAAAAAAACCTTTGGTACCCAAGTAAATGCATTGTGGTTTTTGTTTGTTTGTTCTAATATATAATCATGGTAATGAGTCCAACCATGGACAGAAACAATCAGTAGACCCAACAAAAAAGTGTAATTATAAACTTTATATATATATATATTTATATATTTCTAGATATACATGGTACTACATCATTTATTACTCTGGTATGAGAAAAACAGAAGCAGGGGAAGAAAATTATATGCATGCATCTCAGCAGAAAAGATCAAAAAGAGCAACATAGGTCATTGATTGTTCTGTCGTTTAGTAGGTACAACATTAACCTTTCCTAGGATGGACGGTGCGACAGCCAGCCATAACTTCAGCCAGCCACAACTTTATTATGCCTCCTTCCTAGTACTGTAACACACACTATATAGTTTTCCACACATACTATGTGCCATATAATATAATACTATAATATAATATAAAGTAATATTACATCCCCCTTTCCAAATCAAATTCTCTCTCTTTTTTTTACAGCTTTGGGGAAGCAAAAAAACTAGAAACGATTACACTTATCAACAATAACTCATCTTATTAGACATGGAACATTTAAACATGTCATAAACAATTCTGTACCCTCTGAACTTCTGTTGTGATGGTTGAACTTTTAGAGCACAAAGATATGTGTATCTCGGTTGAGTCTGGAAGGTCAGATGTCACAGGAGCTTTTGGAGTTGGTGAGAGATGAAACCTATTTCTCTTTACGGTATCTCTTAAGGTCCAGCAGACCTTGAGCAAATTCTTTGTGGCTCTTGTTTCAGCTGCTGGGATTGAGGTGGCGCAGGAGCCTGCTTGGGCTGCTGTGGTGGTGGTCTGGGGCGACCAGGAGAAGCTGATCTGCTTGGGGTTTACCCAAACAGGATACGCACTCTTTGTGGCCATTGTGGCAAACAATGGCGACTGGGCATTTAAAACAACGCTCAAAATTCACAAGGAAATTTGCTACTAAAAATGTGCTCTTTTGTGTTCGCCATTTGGCAGCAGGGGAAATCCTTCCAACTTCAAGGCGTATTCAATGGTGAATCGACTTCTTGTCAGGACTAGCGAAGTGCTTCGTCACTGAAGGAGAGGAAATCTGAATCCTGTGGTGAACCTATGGCCGTGCAGTTTCACTGCGGATTGAATAAGGCTTCAGTTAGGAGGAAAAAATGAGTTTTTCCCATAGCGTCTTAGCAGACACAGTATGAGTGAAGTGTCAACAGGGAACACCTAGGCCCCTGCAAGTTGTCCAAATGTGCTCTTTTTCTCTCATAACTGATTTGTTCAGTTCAGTGAGATCTGTGCAAGTTCTCACCACAAATTCGCACCACAACCATGGGAGCAAACCATTCAGTTGGCTCCTCTACCTTTGAAATTAGACCCTGCTGTTCCATATTCCTCAATTTTTCTTTCACCTGTGGTAAGAGAGGGAGGGAAATGCGTCTTGGAGTCAAAAGAGAGAAAGGTCTTGCAACTGGTTTAAGCACAATGCTGTACTCTAATAAGCCACTAAAGAGTTTTGGAAACTCCTTTCCCACTTTTTCTTTGAATGTTAAGCTGACAACATCAAGCCTAGCTACCAGTTGGCGTGCAGTTGCTGCTGGTCTGTCCAACAAAGGCATGTACAACCCATCCACAACATAAATATCCTGTTTTGTACATTTGTTGTGCTTGCTGAGGGTGGCTGTGAATTTCCCTTTTACATTTAGTGATGTTCCACCTGGTCCCTGTAGAACTTCCTAGGAGGTTTCAGTTTTTGGAACTGACCCTTGGCCTACAGCATCACAGGAACTGCTGTTACATCAGACCACCATGTCAATTTTGAACAAATTGTCTGTTTTCAATATATAAAAAGTTTCTGTTACATCACATGTCAGTGAACCAAGGAATGCAATGTCATCCTTTGTATCCGAAGTTACTGTTGCTATATTCACCTCATCTACTTTCTTTGACTTACATGCTCTAGCATAATGTTCCTTTTTATGACAGTGGTGACATATTGCATTTCTTGCAGGACATTGCTGCAGAATATGCACAATTGTTTGTTTACAATTTCCCCTTTGAAGTTTGACTTGAGCAGTTCTAGTTGTTTTTTACTTGTTCACTCTGTTGAACTCGTACAAAAGCCTTCTCAAGTATATCCTCCGCTTCCTCCCCTATCATGTAGATCAAGTCATTCACTTGATTTTCATCTGCCTGCGTCTCCAAACCAGACGCAATATGAAATCTTTTGAAACGTTTTATCCATTTCGGCCAGTCATCCACTTTGAACGTGAATTTCTCTGGCGGAGAGACAGAAACTGATTCAAGATGGTGTCGCACTAACTCATCTCGCCCCCTCTTTCCGCTGATGGCACGAATGAAATTGAAACTAAATTGATTTTAACTTTGCTAACTCCATACAAGCTTAACGCTCTCTTTTTACACTTCTGACACCATGTTCTTTCGTTTTATTGGGTGCAACATTAACCTTTCTTAGGATGGGCAACGCGACAGCCAGCTATAATGTCTGACAACTTTATTCTTATTCCTCCCCAGTACCATAACACACTCAGTATAGGTTTCCACACATACTATGAAATAAAACTGTAAAACTACAATTATAACATTACCGAATAGAACCTAATACTACAATGATGACAACATATGTTGCATATTTATTTTAGTGTGTGTGTGTTTATTTATTTATCTATATGTCATTCATTTATGGAATCTCAGAAGCAAAATAATTTGACATCACCAATTTACAACACACACATGAAAAAAAAAGGTTTCACAGCTTGATTGAGTAGCTCCATTGTTTATTTAAAGGTGTGTTTGTGCTGAACATTCACATTTAGTATGAAAAGAAAAATGACAGCCAGGTATCAGTCGTACTCTATGTACACCTTTTAGAAAAAGGTGTTTTGATCAGCCATAAATAAATAAATACTAAAATGGTTGCCTTTGCCCTCCCACACTGTGACATGATTTTCAAAGCCCCCTGCTCAGAAACCCTTTGGGATGAAGGTAAGTGCTATTGATTAGCACTTTCTGCCTCACCATGACTTCATAGCAGTGTGAGCTGACCAAGTGCCTCTCAGCATGGCCCAGACCTGCACTTGTGTGTGAGAGAGAAAAAGACATAGAGTATATAAGACATACGTAATTCAAATAAAATATACATGTTTGTGTGTGAGTGTGAATGTGAGTGTGAATGCATGTATGTTTGTGTGTGTGTCTGTGGACCAGGTCATGTGGATGTGTATTCAGTTTCAGGCTGTTTATTTAAGGGGAGGTGATGATGATTCAGTGACAGTTGATTCACACTACACCGCCTAACAAACAGCACTAACCACAGCAAACTCACTTCTGTCTGTCACACCCCATGCTTCCTCTACAATTTTGCTAAGTAAAACCTGTTAGTCACCTAAGAAGAAACCATATCTCATATGTATTTACAGTGGGTTTTTAATTTTTTACTCTTTGTTATAATGCAGCCATTTGCTAAAATCATTTAAGTATTTTTTTCTCATTAATGTACACACAGCACCCCATATTGACAGAAAAACACAGAACTGTTAACATTTTTGCAGATATATTAAAAAGAAAAAACTGAAATATCACATGGTCTTTTCTGTGACACACATATATTTAACTCAGGTGCTGTCCATTTCTTCTGATCATCCTTGAGATGGTTCTACACCTTCATTTGAGTCTAGCTGTGTTTGATTATACTGATTGGACTTGATTAGGAAAGCCACACACCAGCTCACAATGCACGTCAGAGCAAATGAGAATCATGAGGTTGAAGGGACTGCCTAAAGGGCTCAGAGACAGAATTGTGGCAAGGCACAGATCTGGCCATGGTTACAAAAAAAATTCTGCTGCACTTAAGGTTCCTAAGAGCACAGTGGCCTATTTAACCCTTAAAAGGAAGACATTTAGGATGACCAGAAACCTTCCTAGAGCTGGCCGTCTGGCTAAACTGAGCTATCGGGGGGAGTAGAGCCTTGGTGAGAGAGGTAAAGAGGAACTGTGGATGAGCTCCAGAGATGCAGTCGGGAGATGGGAGAAAGTTGTAGAAAGTCAACCCTCACTGCAGCCCTCCACCAGTCTGACCTTTACGGCAGAGTGGCTCTCTGCAAAAGCTTCTCCTCAGTGAAAGACACATGAAAGCCTGCTTGGAGTTCAAGCCCACATAAAACACCTGAAGGAGTCCAAGATGGTTAGAAATAAGATTTTCTGGTCTGATGAGACCAAGATAGAACTTTTTGGCCTTAATTCTAACCCGTGTGTGTTAGAATTTTGGTTTTCGTGTGTGTTAACCCGAAAACCAAGCACTCCTTACCACCTGACCAATACAGTCCCAACAGTGAAGCATGGTGGTGGCAGCATCTTTAAACCCAATTGAGCATCTCTGGAGAGACCTAAAAATGGCTGTCCACCAACGTTTACCATTCAACCTGACAGAACTGGCAGAGGATACCCAAATCTAGGTGTAAAAAACTTGTTGCATCTTTCCCAAAAATACTTATGGCTGTTTTAGATCAAAATGGTGTTTCTACTTAATACTGAGCACCAAGTACTGACCATGTGATATTTCAGTTTTTCTTTTTTAATAAATCTGCAAAAATGCTAAATAATTCAGTGTTTTCTGCCAATATGGTGTGTACATTAATGAGGGGGGAAAAAGAAACTTAAAGGATTTAAACAACTGGCTGCATTATAACAAAGAGTGAAAAATGTAAGGGGGTCTGAATACTTTCCGTACCCACTGTATATTAGCGGTGGTACGTTGCAAAGATGTCACCGGGGTCACGGTACGATGCGATTTTGGTACAACCGAAAAGAAAATACTACTGTATGCTTCTGTTTCTTTTCATTTATTTTTAACTAATTTAGAAAATTTGTCCCCACATAGATGTAAAAATATGAAACATCATGTTGCATTATAATGTTTTATGTATATATATTTATACAGTATACAGGTCCTTCTCAAAAAATGTGCATATTGTGATAAAGTTCATTATTTTCTTTAATGTACTGATAAACATTAGAC
>JAUYWG010000055.1:6612003-6623639 GCA_034779775.1 Enteromius afrohamiltoni
AGGTGTCTTGATACAGCACTCTGGGAACAGCCTATTCGTTCAGAAATTTCTTTCTGTGTCTTACCCTCTTGCTTGAGCATACAAACTGAAAAATTGAAAAATACAAAATTTTTAAAAGCCTCAGGAATCTTTTGCAGGTGTTTAGAGTTAATTCAGATGATTAGGTTAATAGCTCATTTAGAGAACCTTTTCATGATATGCTAATTTTTTTTAGATTTTTTGATTTCTTGGAATTTTGGGTTTTCATGAGCTGTATGCCAAGTCATCAATATTAAAACACTAAAAAGGCTTGAACTACTTCAGTTGTTTGTAATGAATCTAAAATATATGAAAGTCTTATGTTTATCAGTACATAACAGAAAATAATGAACTTTTTCACAATATGCTACTTTTTTGAGAATTTTATTTTTTATATGCTTAATTTGTTTACAGAAAGGAAGCTTAAATGGGAGAAAGTGACATCCTATCTGTGTTCTTTGTTTTATAAAAGCACAATGTATTTTTTGTACTTGAATAAAATACAATAGAGCTGAAACGATTCCTAGAGTAACTCAAAAAATGATTGAGGCCAAATCCTCTGCCTCGAAGCCTCTATTAATTAATTTTAAAGTTCATGTCATGTTTTTTCGCAATGATTTGTACATTACTGTGAGAAAGCACTAACAATTACATCACCCATGAAGCGGAGGGAAATGGCGGCAACCAGTCAGAATGCAGAAGTCCACCACTTGGCAGGGCAACGAATCTTCACGCTCTCGCCGGCAGAGGTGTGAATGCACGGTTACACTATACCAGAATATTTATCAGTTTATACCACAGCTACTTATCAAAGGAATGAGTTTACTTTCAAAAAAGTTCTGCATGGCTTTTACGATTAAACATACGTAATTCATTTTCAATACCATGGCTTGGATGAATACTTTAGTTTGAATACTGAACATTGAAGAAATGTCCCTAAGTCTATTGTGCTTAAAACAACAGGTGTGGTAATTTTCAATGAATAGGGTTTATAAATGCACAGCCATGAACTTACTGTATGATAATAATATTTTACCTAATATTAAAATAAAAAATGCAGTAAATATAATCAATAAATAAAAAGTAGATTTTCTTTTTCCAAAAAGAAAACAATTAGTTGTTCATCTTAAAGAGACTTGTCAAATTTTCTTTAGTATATTTAATATTGCTCTTTAGGTAAGCAAAAATGTTTTATCCGATTACTCAATTATTCAATGAAATTTTTAGTAGAATACTCGATTACTAAGATATTCAATAGCTACAGCCCTAAAATACAATAAACCAAACATCAGAGCACCAGCGCTGTGTTCTGTGTCACCGCTGAATTCTAAACAATAATAGTTTAGAATTCAGATTCAGATACTTTGCATCGCAAATATTAAAATATTTTGAAATATCTGAAGAGGATACTGTAAACGTTAGGATAAACGTGCATAAAGCTCCAATTCGCAAACAGTTGAGTGCACAGTCTACGTGAGAGATGCATTCAGAATCAGTGCATGGTCACTGTCAAGGGGGCTTTGTTTTTGAGTGCACATTAGCTATTCTTCTGCTGGTGGTTAACAAACATTGCTGCATTGCATTGCTGCAGGCGTCCCCTTCTGGACAGGGGGGAAATGCCTGTATTCATCGTAAGGCTGCATGCACCGAACCAAGATGTCCATTGTGATGCTTTGGAATTTTTAATTACATTTATCGTGCCAGGCCTTATATATAAGCAATTACTTCAAACAATAATTTCTTGATAAAGAATAACCTCTCTTCCCAGTCATGCACAGGCAGTTCTACAGTCATACGGCTCTTCTGCTCTGTCTTGATCTCTGCCCAGTTTACCAGCAGCACAGTGCTTAGGCCAGCATGTCTGCCTGTTTTTAAAAACATTCCTGTATGCAGGTCTCTGTCCTCAGGATTTGTTGCATTACTGAACTATCAACTATCATCCAAAATTGACGATTGCTTGGTAAAAGAGAGCTGAAGTATGACAGTACAATCTCTGTGGGATTTCTGGACCTTGTAATCTTTTAAAGACCCTTCACACGTAACATGTTTTTGCATTTCAAGTCTTCATGATCCAAAACTTTTTGACTAATTTTAACTTCCATATTATGACATACTTCCAAGAGAAACAGAATATTGAATGAGGAGCTAGAGAGCACTGCTTATTTTCTCATTGAATTGATTGAATGTAATAAAGTAGGCGTTTCATTCAGAAAGAACACTGATGGTTGGAGGGGCGTAAATAAGGATGTTAAGCTCATGCCCAAGCCGTCAAACTAATGTCACCATAGAAGACCCATTGTTTTAGAGGTGAGGAGCATTTTCAGTTTGCGATTAAAGATTACGAAGGCAAACATATTTTTTTTGTGAATTAATTTGTACGGATTAATTGTTTACCAGGAAAATAGCAATTTGAGCTAACAAAATAAATATAGTCAATTTTGATTTCATGCAGACTTTCACTGTGCTGGGGGACTTACACATTAAAGTTGAAATCTAAAGATCTGCGTATGTTTCTTTAAAAGCAAAACATTTCCCAAGCCCTGAATTCAGTGGGAGTTTAGAGGAGGCAAGGATTATTGATTGTTGCTCTAAAAATATACATTCTTCCAGTTACAATAGTCTGTGTCATGTGTATTATTATAATGTAATGTACGCTACAAAGTATTAAAGCAGTTAACAAAATGTACAGGAAGAGCTTTGGCTGGTGGACATTATAGGAAGGCACTGCTCACTTACAGCTCATTTATTTCCCTTGCCTGCATGCACCTTTCTATCATCAACAGCAACACCATGCTCATTTTTAAAACTCTTCAATCTCATCTGAAGTGCAAAATAAAGAGATTTAAATTGATTAGCTTTAGAATGGATGACACCAATCCAAAATTCTGCCGTAATCTGTCTATATATCTTTCTAACTTATTTACTTAGAAAATTGGCTTGCTGAGAACAGAACTGTTTTTGACAAGGTAAAGACAGTGTTGTTTATATGACCATTGACAACTTTTAACCAAAGGATTTTGCAGACATTTCATGGAAGACACATAAAAATGTCGATCACGGTACAAAAAAACTTTTCTTTTCTTTTCTTTTCTATATATTTTCTTTCCATGGTTTCTTTATTATATTTTTTTGATGTGTTTAATCAATTTTTCATGTTCATGTTAGGGTTAAGTAATGGTTTACATATTAAATAAATCTTACAAGACAACAATTGTGATATATGTCCCTGTAATATTTAAAAATGCATCTTTTACCAAGCAATCATCAATTTTGGAACAAAATGCACCCTACTCAGAGAAAAGTGGCAAAATCCTTTAATTCTGACATCTCTTTTGTCATCTGTCTTACTTTCTTCCTGTATAAACTGTTGGGTGACTGCAGTCATACATGCTGCATATGTTCTGTGTGAGATAAGCACTTACATCCCTCAGGGAAGACCACAAAACACACACACACACAGAGCCGACCATCTGTTGGCCGTTACACTGTGAGGAAACACTTATAGCCACAGAACGATAACTGACACTGACAGGCCAGGATTTGTGTGTTTGTTCTTTTGTCTGTGTTATTGTGTCATTTGTGTTTATCAGCCTTCAACTGTAAATAAAAGAAGCAAAATTTCTTTATCTGAAAATATCAAAGAGGTCAGTAAAAAGGTTTCAAAATGTTTTTGCATGATCAGCTTGATAAAGCTTGACAATTTCTTTTATTTACAGCACATTAGTGACTCAACATTCAACATGACTGTTTTGTCATGCGAATAAATGCGCACTAATACTAGAAAGAAAGGGATACAGCACGTACAGTCTGTACAAAAAGTAGAAAAAAAGAGCTCAGTACTGCCACCTGGTATTCAGGGCAACCGATATTCTTCTGTGAGTGAACTGATGTACTGTGACGCAATTAAGTTCCATTGGATCTCCAGCTCTAATTTGAACCATGACCATTTGATATTTAATTTTGTTTTTATTTAATAATAGTTTTATTAAAATAGTTTTTATCAAAATTAATGTAATGAATGTGATGACACAATTACACAATGACACAGTTGCATGTACAGTAATTATATTTGTACTTTTTGTACACATTTCTGAAAAGGAAGTGGCAATTTAGTACATCTGAAAATTAGAAACATTAAATGTAATTCTGAATACACTACAGATAAAATTACAAGTACCTAGTACATGTGTTTTTTGAAACGCAATGATATAAAATGCACCTTTATTTTACAGTGCAGTTGTGAAAAAGTGTACGCAAGTAAAAAAAAAAAGATTAAGATTATTTAATCGGTGATAAGGTAAATTCCTAATGAGCAAGATAAAAATGTGATGAGGAAAAACAACATGTAGAAAGCAGAAACAAACACCAGCAATCAAAGTCTTCATTACTTCAACACATCCACTGATCGCTACACTAACCATATGCTCTGTGTGTGTTTGTTTTTCTCAAATGTTTCTGTGGTGTGCTGTGTGTAGCTCATGGTGAGAGGTTTGAAAAGCATCCAGTGCTCCTGTCTTCCTGTAAGCAGGTCTCCTAGCAACACACGCTGATTCCGAACACCAGCTGCTGCAGAGGATATCAGGTGTGATGAGATCCATTTATGACCACACACACACACAGTCCCCAATATCAGATATTTGAGCAGTTTAATGTTTGATCACACTTTATCTCATATGTCTTTAATGTTGCCTTCATGTGCTGTAAGTATTACGCTACTTTCCAACTTTGAAGTTTTATTGTCATGTTAAAGAGCTTTGTTGTTGGAGATAATAGACCACTCCCAATGTTTACAAACATTGCAGTGTATGCAGTGATGACACAAAGACAGTTTAGTGTTGCTGTGCTCTATGCAAGAGTCGCAATAAATCCCAGGGGAAATTATTCTGACTATTTCTGTTGCTTGTCTCCTCAAGACACTAACATTGTATCAAACTTATGACTACCATTGTGCATCGTCTTAAATGGTATTAGATTTAAAAATATGTTTATAGAATAGTATTGTCAATATATCGTTTTTTATTTTTTTTATTTATTGTGTTGTGTATGTAGATTAGGTTATATATGGCATTGTATGTGTTGAAAAATCTAGATTTAGACTACTAGAGGGTTTTGAGAAAATTGTTTATGGGAATTGTGTTTTATTTATTTATTTATTTTTAAATTTGGTACCACTGAAATTCATTTTACCCTTAGTAACTTTTATTTTCCTAATTAATATTGTTGCATTTGAAATAGCTCATGTCTTTAGTTAATAAACATCCGATTTGGAATTATTTTCTGTGTGCCTTTGTTTTTTTATCTTTTTACATTTACTGTAAATGTTACATTCTATCCTCTAGATTTTGCAACAGTAATAAAAATAAAGATAAAAAATATAAAAGGCAATTTTGCCATATATTAACAGAGAAAGAAAGAGCATTACATTTAAAATGGGCTTTTCATAAAGTGAAATTCAGGTTTAAGCTACCTATATCTAGTTTTATCTAAATACAGATATTACTAATTTGCCATTGCAGCAGTTTTGCTTGGATTTGCATATTTTTATTTTTAAAACATTCACTAATAAACAGCAAAAGGCTCCAGATGTACGATCATGTATGTATGTGAATGCGGGTGCTTGGACCAGCGGACCACAAAGACACATACAAACACAAGAGCAGCTCATGGTCACTGCATAATGGTGGTAAACAAAACAAAGTTAACATTAGATATGAATGTATGCCTGTGAGCAACAGGTATCACACAGATCAGACCAGCTATACCCATTAATGAGGGCTTCATTCAGTCATCATATAATAAATACAAAGAGTGAAGCAAGAAACCGTTAAAATGAACAAGCAGCTGTGTGAATGTGTCTCCAGGTAACAAGAGATGGGTTTCATAAACTGAGAGACTGTCAGCTGCTCGAGCCATGACCCTGATCTCACAGCAGTGGATGGTTGTCACTGTCGCTGTGATTTGTGTGTTAAATTAGTTGTTCCTAACCCTGGTCATGGAGTTTCCCCAGCACTGCACATTTTTGATGTCTCCCTTATCTGATACACAAATTTGAAGTCTTAGAGTCTACACTGAAGAACTGATCAGTTGAATTGAATTAAATGTGTTTTATTAGTGTGACATCTAAAATGGTCTGCATGGCCAGCTGTGCTTTAAACATATTGATTCCAGTACAGTATATAACAAAATAACATCTGTAGTTATATATAAACCATTGCATGTGATCTCTTCTGTCTTAAAGTAATAGTTTACCCTAAAATTTAAATAAACATATAATAAATAAGCCAAGCTATCCTAACGAACACAGTCAAGAGTTCTTAGCTTGGTAATGCTGGATAGAGGCCATTATTTTGAAGCTTCATAAATCAGATGTATCCACAAGTACTGTGAAGTAAAACTATTCTATACTCCTTTGGGGGGTTATCACATGTCCTCTGAAGCAGATCAATGGGTTTTTGTAACAAAAATATTTCTAGTTTTAAAATTATAACATAAATAACTGACTGACTGGACACTTAGTTCGGCACTCTTGCGGAAAAAAAATGGAAGTCTGTTATTTACGTTATAATTTTAAAACTAAAAATATTTTTGTTACAAAAACCCAGCGATCGGCTTCTGAGGACATGTGGAATCCCCCAAAGGCATTTAGTTTTACGATGTAGTACTTGCGGATATATCTGATTTAAGGAGCTTTAAAATAGTGGTCACTATCCACTAGCATTACCAAGCTTGGAAGAGCCAGGATACATTTTTTTTTAACTCTGACTGTGTTCATCTGAAATAAGAAAGTGATATACAACTAGGATGGCTTGGGGGTGAGTAGATTATGGTAATTTTCATTTTTGTGCGAATTATTCCTTTAACTTGTATAAGAAGTCACTGTCAAAAGTAGCTTATTATTTGCAAAAAGCTAAACCTTTCTCAATTTTCTTATGTTTCGGGATACATTTGCATTTAATCACCAATAGTCAATGTCACCCATGCCACTAAAACTCACATACACTCAATGAGTATGAATAACATCCATAATTGTCAATAATTCCAGGGAAATGCATCATTCTCAAGAGTATCAAGAAGGACTCTCTGGATGTCTCTGAATTTCTGTCACTGAGGCTCAACAGCTTAAGCAGAGGAAATCACTCACATGCAATGCAGAGACTCATATTCTGCATAAAACAGTTGACTCAGCTCTGTGAGGTGAAAAAATATCCATAATTTTTGCCCATCTCCTCCCAGTCAAGTGTTCAGTATATGCCATATAAATCTGGGGAGCACAGGACCCTGGAAACATTGCAGTGATTCTGAAACGAACACAGTTAAGAGTCTGATGACATCTGTGACAAAGCTCACAGTGACTGCAATCAACAAACCTGAAAGCTCAGGTTTTTAGAGTGATTACAATTATCAATGCCTATGGTGTAATAACACAATTCTTCATGGAGTCATTACTCAGATACAGTGTGTAATTGATCAGAGGGAGATCTGAAGAGTCATAATGATAAGTATCACTTGCCATCACAATGGTTGTCATTATTGCCATGGTTCCTGTTAGTGGTAAATGGGGGTTTAATAGAATGAAAAACATGCTGTGCTGTCATTTCAGCAAGGAAAATGCAGTAAACACCACCATCAAAAGACATGCTGGCGTTCAGTAAGTCAAAGATTTGAAATGTCACAGCAGCCATATGGAAATGCTGGATATAACAGCAGCTTTACACGCACACACACACACACACACACACCAATAGCAGAAGGCATGCACTCCTTTTTAAACGCCCGTGTCTAAATGGATCTGGTTGTAAGAGGTGGATCAGGCTTCATCTACTGTTTTACATCTGCACCGTGGCTTAATGGTTAATGCTATCATCACACAGCAAGAAGGTCCCTGGTTTGAGTTGTGGTTGAGGAATGAGGATTTTCTATGTGGGTTTTTCATGTTCTTCCACTTCACTTTGCTGAGTACAATTAACATGCAGACAGTGTTGGGGAAAGTTACTTTTAAAAGTAATGCATTACAGTATTGTGTTACCCCCTTAAAAAGTAACTAATTCTGCTACTTAGTTACTTTTTATGGAAAGTAATGCGTTGCATTACTTTTGCGTTACTTTTTAAATATGGGCAGAGCTTGAGTGTTTGTTTTTAAAATAAGAAGTTCTATTTATAGCATATTTATATGTAAAAGGACACCAAAAAGTGTCACGAATAAACCTCAGGCTGAAGAAAAAGTAAATTCACATCTGTAAAGTAGAATACAGAAGAAAGTTCAATACTCTCCAGCAATAAAAAAAAAAACAATGAAGCAGTTATTTTTGCTTTTAAGTATGGTTGAACTGGATTACTAACGATCAGCAGCAAAGACATTGGTTAATAAAATGAGATTAGATACATTTGTGTAATTTAATTATTGCAGGTTTGGGTCATAGTCAAAGTAATGCGTTACTTTACTAGTTACTTACAAAAATGTATATTATTAAGTAACTTATATTGTGTTACCCCCAACACTGCATGAAGAATGGGTGAATCCAAGAGACTATACAGACTATTGGTTTAAGTATATAGGTCTCTGTGTGTCAGCCTTGTTATGTGTAACCCTACACACAACAAGTGGTTTGGAGAATAGATAGACCAATGAAACTGGGGCCCTGCTCGTTCTCTACTTCTGTTTGTATAAAAGTGATAGAGCAAGAAGAAAGGATTTTTATTAAGTATTACATATTTTTGTTACATACTGTCAAGAGTGGATGATTAACTTTACAGTTGTTGTCTATCAGCTGTTCTGTGTTTTGTCTCTTTAAAATTACTTAAAAATTACATTTCTGCAATGTTTCAAATTAAAACAGCCTCTCCAATGTTATAACTTGGTGACTCATGTATCATCTCACAATCCAAGTTACTAACTCTTACGAAAATATTCATATACACCTAACTTAAAATTATGATATTTCCAACCCTACCACAATGTTTTGACCGTCTGGTAAAAAAAAAAGTGTAATTATTATAAAGCTTGCCAAAAAAAAGATCAGAACACACAAATACATTTGAATTGCTGGGAAGAAAAATATGTTTTTTGTAACAAAATTTTGGTGTAGTCATAGCATGTATCAGCAAGACCTAATGAGGTCATGCTAACCAAATCAAACCTTGCCTTCCTTGGCTGCAAACCAGAACTGCATCAGATACTCTACAGACCTTACAAGAAGCAGTCAATCTCAATAGAGCACTGCTGCCACCTACTGGATATGGTTTACTCTCCTGTTCAAATAATACAAAAAGAAAAAAAAAATTACAAATATTTTGAATGTCTTATATTAAAAGCCATATCACATTACACTACCATGACACCATGGGTAAGCCATTCCTGTATTTTCTTTAACATTCACATATAATATTTCATCCTCGATCATTGTTACTCAGCTTAATTAGTATATATTTTAATATTGTTTTGTGAGCTTTGTTCTATACAATGACATGTAATAAATAAATGAATAAATAAATAAAATTTAAAAATAAAATAAATAAATAAATAAAATTTAGCAAAAATTTAATTGGTTGGTTTCACTTGATTTTAAGCTTGATTACACTTCCTAATGCCACTTAGTGCTCTGTGCATGTGTCAAGCACTAAGAATTGTAAATGAGTTTGGAAACATATTTGTACCTTAAGACTGCTTATGCTTCATGTATCTACAATTTTTACATTTTATAGATTTATAACATTTATAGTAAAAAAAAAAATTATTTTGGTTTGTTTACACCTAAAATTAATTAGGTCAATTCATGAGATAAAGACTAAACTACTGGAACAGTATGAATTACTTTAAAGATGCCTTTATGTGTTTTTTAGAAATTTGTTGCTGTTTTGTTGTATTTTAGTTTTATTTTTTTACACTGAATGGGCCTACAGAGTAGTCACATAACTCACTGTAACATTATGAAACACTATGAAAAAAAATCATTAACTAATACGTGAACACATGTTTTGCAAACATTGTTTTAAATTAGTTTTCCCAAAGTATGGGAATGAATGTGGTAGGGCCTGACTACTGGAAATTTGTATAGAGGCTGATTACACACAGACAGGAATAAACGAGAAATGAATCTGGAGATTAAAAAACAATTGTCATATATTTAATATAGAATTCTACAAAATTTTTCCTTAAAAGTCTTTTCATTAACATTGTTGTCTCTTCTCCAACTCTGATACACAGATGAAAACAAATGCATTTTACTTGCACACTGCTCCTGTAGTTAACACCACCTACTAGTTTTTTAGCTGTGTAATTGTAGAACTCCAATGCAGACCTAAAAACTATAAAGCTATTAAAAGTATGTAGTTTCTGCACAGCATAATTATTTCTACTTTTTTGCATTTACTGCAAGCGGTGCACTTAAGATGCACAACACAGCAGCATGTCATTACTGAAATTTAAGATCAGATACTGTATAAGACGGACACCCACACTGAGCAATTTATCGCTTAACACCATATATTTTTCATTTTAAAAAAAGTGCAGTACAGTACAGAGGATGTGAAATAAGTGTGTGAGTATACAGAGTGCAGAGGGGCTGAAATACTGATGAGGTCTTAAAATCACTGTAGCCGCCACAGTGACGCTGCTCAACTGGAGGGCAGGGGGTTGTGGGTAGTCAGAGAGTGTGTGGTGAGGAGAGCTTGAGTCACAGCATGCTAATCAGAGCCATGTGTGGCTGCCTGAGGGGCTTCACTAAGAACAGCTGCCACACACAAACAGACAGCTTCACATGAGGGGAAAAGGAGCAATCTTTAAATTTGATTGTGTATTTGTGCATACACACAAGAGAGAGAGAGAGAGCGAGAGGGAGAGAGAGAAACTTTGACCTAAATATACACACAAAAACTGCATCTTCAAGTGTGTCAGTTCGGCTCTTTGTTGTGACATACTGGAAGTGAAGGAATGTGAGGAATCTTTGGGGAGTAAGGGAGTACACACAATCAGACACTCACCCACCTCACAGATCCATTCAACAACAGTAATACACATATCTGAGTTTTTCTGTCGCGGTGGGGACTTTCCATTCGCTATTGTTTATTTTACTGTGCTAATAATACTTTCTAGCCTCTTCTCTTAAGCCTAATCCTTACGCAGCGCTTTCTGAATATTTACATTTTAAGACCATATTTTTAGTATAAATTCTTTTTTTTTAATTTCTTAATTTGCTTAAGTCCCACAGTGCTACTATTTTTATGTTTTATTGTTTTTGTGTTGATAACATGTCTGGTTCAGTTTTAAAGACAATTTTATATCTTAAATGTTCAACCCCAATGAGTTCAACCCATAATAATCTATGTAGGTATTGGATGTATTGGATCTGTGCATTCTGTCCTAAAGTGACAGCAGCCTAATAAACATTAATCTCTGTGTCATTAATGTGAAACAAACAACATAATAGTGTTGTCAAAAGACCCAGTAAAAAATTTGAAATGTTATGGTACCAGGTTTTCTGAAGTACTTTACTTGTGAAAGTAATTGATTGATGGAAATAACATTTTTGTAGTACATGTTTCCTTTCAATTAAAAGCCATTTGCTGCAGCTCTCTACAACACATATTTTCCGTTTAATCCAATATGTTTTGATATGTCA
>JAUYWG010000055.1:6625248-6636867 GCA_034779775.1 Enteromius afrohamiltoni
ACACACACACACACACACACACGTCTGTCATTCACAGACACCCTAACACATCCTGTCTTGACAGCTGACCCATTCATAATAACAGGCCATTTGTTTCCTCACTCTCTCTTTCTCTGGGTCTGTAGAACTTTCAAAACATTGCTTTGTTTGTTTGATTTCTCTGACATGTTAAGTTCTGGTTCAACAAATTGAGTTTGGGACGAGACTATATACGTCTGATGGCAGACAGGCGGCAGGGCGGTAAGATTGTTTGGGAAACCTAATTAGAAAGAGTCATCATTTTTGTTGTTCTGTTTGGTGTCGCAACAATACAAAAGACCATAAAAATTCAGAAACCTCCAGTAAACTGCACAGGGCAGTAAGCAAGCAGAAAGGTACCTATAGTTTGTTTCCACACAAATTCATCAAATTCTGTTTTGACAGTGTTTAATAATACATACATTGTAATACAAAACCAGTCATAGGAAGCACTGGGCGATATTCTCAATATTTAAAATTTTCCTCCCTCAGATTTCATATTTTCAAAAAGCTGTATCTCAGCCAAATACTGTCCCAAGTAGTGTAGATACACATACATAACACATTACAGTTAAATATTATGTATTACAAACTAAACTACTGCGTCATTTTGGGTAGTTTTGGGTGGCTAGATCTGTTTGTTTGTTCACATTATTTAAATCAACTGAATATATACTGTAACTTTACTGCTTTTCAGAAGCATTATCTATAAAAAACTAAACAAAACCCAAGACTCGATGCACATCAGCGACACCATGTGTCTGGTAATGACACCCCAGAGACACAGGAAATACAAGTGGTGGAGGAAATGCCTGCAATGAATAAGAAAAAAAAGCAACCAATGCATTTGACTGTTTTTAATCAGAGACAATGATAGAAAATTATATTTCCTTCAAATTAACGAAAATTCAAAAAGGTTAAAAAATAGCATGTACAGTGTCCATTTTGACAATTTTACCAGTAAATTACTGTTTGTTGCTTATGTGAACAAAGCAAGAGTACTATATTACCAGCATGTACCTGGTAATATTACAAGGTCAGGGCGCACAGATGATTTGATGGAGATTATACAATTGTGCACTTTTGCACAAGAAAGAAAAGAAAAGAAAACAGCACTTAAAGGTAATTTCTATGAAATGACATACATGTTAACGGGTATTTTAGTGCTGATATGCAAATGTTATCCTTACAGTAAAAAGATTGACATTCTTTGTATGCAAATGTAGTGCATCAATGTGTGAAAGCAACTTAAGACAAACTTTATTATAGCATACTACAATGCCACTAATGTCCTGATGACCAAAGTGCACAACACACTAAGAAAACAAAACACCATTATTGTGCCACCAAGAAACGTATATTCCACATGATCAAGAGGAGTATGCATAGTTTTTCAGTAAATATGTGGATGCCAAAAACCCCCATATGTTTTGTAAATAGGATACTGTAAATGCCCAACAATTTTGCTTATTAAGTCCTGACTTTTCTACTTTATATTTGTAGACTTATAATCTATGCAAGTGTGTGATGATAAATCAGCATCTGTTTTCATTACAAATGTAGGCGTCAGGGAATATAAGCAGATTGAGAATGATGTTCACTGAACTAACAGGTAGTTTATTGAGCAGGAGTGACATCTGGCAATTAAGGTAAGTGCCTGAGTAATAAAGCAAAAAACTGGATGATGATGGCTATAGAATAACATTACAATTTTCAAGTCTACCAAGATACAGAGGGAATAATAATAATAATAGTTGTCATTTTTTTAAATAAAATATCAATTTACTAAATAATATCCATTTCTGACCATCTCAGGTTCATACGGTCACACAGGGGTCTGTTTTATTTTATTTTTTTACGTATTACACTGGTAGACATGAGAAAATATTATTGTTCTTGCAACATACAGTAAGGCATCCTGCTCATGTTGTGCTTTCACCGTACATACATGATCAGAAGTTTTTTTGCAAAAATGTGATGTGTAGCCAAATAGATCCTGTTCATGTTTGAACCATTAAAGTAGGAGTCAAATTACCATAAAAATGAAAACACACTCCATTTCAGACTTTTATCCATTATGTGATGTGCTGTTTTCCAGTCTTGCATCAGCCAGTGCAGCAGCTGGATTAGCTCTCGTGAATAATTTGGACAATCTAATGAAGGTTTAGCACACTCCATGGCTTTTAGAACCAATCATAATTGAGATTTTACAATGCCATGTCACATTTATGAGGTTTCAACAAAAAATACCACTTTTCTCTTAATGTTCAAAATAATGTGTGGTTGTATTGTTTTTAGTAATATGTAATACATACATATGTAATCACCTCAAAAAAAAACAAGAGTAAGTATTTTACAATCATTTAAACAAGATACATGCTTTTGTATTTACGAATACACAGTCTGTTTTTTTTTTTTTGGATGGAACATGAACCTGACCTGGTGAATGAGCTCTAGCAATGTTTTTTTTTTCCCCTTGGTTGGGAAATCTGCTCCTACACATGACCTGATGTGGACTCACTAAGAGCTGGGGGGCTTTTTCCCCAGAGAGGAAACTAGTCTACGTGCCCCCAGTGCTAATCTTGACAGCTCAGAGACACTCATAAATCAGAATACTGTTTTCCTTTTGTAACTTTCCTAGAGCTACAAACACATCACTTCTGATTATGGGGTTGACCAGCACACTAGTGTAAATAAAAAATGGACACATTTTCAAATGATTGAATGCTTTATATAAGCATAACATTCATAGAGTTTTTTATAAAGTTAAGGTGACTATCATGAAATTACTATTTCTGTAGGCACACAGCAACTTCTAACAAGTATAAATATAAACATGTAGTGTTTTTAATTAACTTTAAGTTGTCTTGAACAAACAGAAGTAAAAAAATATATATATTTATATATATAAATAACCTACAAAATAGGTCTTAAAGTGACAGCAGCCAAAAATACCTGCCTAATATTCCTCCCAGGTGTATATGACTATTTCTTCACATGAACACGAAGAGTTTTTTTTTTTCATTCAATTTCTGTAATGTAATTTATTTCTGGATGCAACTATATATACATAAAGTACCTTTAAAGATTATTATAAAATGGTTATTTCCAGTGTCAGCAGCTGTGTTTTAATCATGATGACTAACCGCTGCTGCCGTTATGTTGCATCTTTCATCTTTAATTTTGATATTGCGCGCTTTACCCCGTCATTCATGTGAGTGTGCGTCTACGTGGAAGCTTACCGTTTCCAAACCGAGGAGGTAATATTACTTTATTATTACTTTATTTATTAGTTTTCTATTTCAGTAGTGGTGGACTATTAAAAGTGCATACCGCCACCTACTGCATGACACTGGTATGACTGATGAATCATTGGTGGATCTGGCTTAGAATAGCTCATACGATCAGTTAAAAAATGCTTTTTCAGCCCCTATTCTCATCATTGAGATTTAGTTACCAGTATATCACAGAGGGTGGGATATTTGGCTTGGACCCGCAAGCAACTACACAACATTGTAAGCAAGCACATAGCTACAACTCTCCTTACAACTCCCTAGCAACATGCTGGCAGGTTTTGCTCAGGACAGCACAACTCACATATTTTACAGACAATCTTAATTATTTAGGATAAGACAAGAAGTAGATACATTTTAATTTTAATAGTAAATGCATTGTGAGATCAGGGTATATCATTTCTTTCTTTTGTATAATGACTTTGAAGGAGCTGCAGAGGTTTCTGCTTGGGTAAGAATAAAGAAACAACCATATGGTTCCATTCAAAAGTTTCCCATTTGGGCAGACACCTTTAGCATCTTCACAAACTGAACGCTCACCTAATCAAAGTAGATGACGTGTGTATCACAGTGGATGTGAACGTTGTGCAAAATGTGCTTGCGACAAATAGTGGAGACGCACTGAAATGAATAAAGCAAAAAAGCAAATCAATGGGTGGGAATGTGTTTGGAGTAAGTTTGGAGGGAGATATACATGTGTTGCAGTATTTGTGAAAAATGTCTGAGATTTTGTGTGGCTTTGTGTGTGTGTGAGGTTGGAAGGGGGTAAGTGGTGTGGTTAGACACCCGGAGTCACTGAACATTCTTCTGGCATGTGTTCAGCTTCCAGCCCCCTCTTCCTCCTCTTGTGTGTGTGAGGCTCTGTCCTGGCAGCCAGCCCGGCTATGAAGTGAACTTAAACAAACTTCTGTTGCAGCCATCTGCTGGAGCTGGGGAATAAATCAAACAGCTTCACGGCCGCCAGCGATCGGGTTACCATGAGCAACAGCGCCCGCGCGCCTGCCTGGAGCCACAGCGAGCCTCTGCCGGCCAACATGTGGCCACTCTAATCCCTCCCAGGGAGAAGAGAGAGTGAGACTGAAAGAGTGTTGGAATGTAATGTTTTGATACTCTTTGAAAGTTTTTTTGTATCATGAATTGTTTTTGGATTTGCACACTTATTATTAATAACTAATAACATTACTATTTCAAACCTCAAGGATTAATTATTATAATTATAGGTTACATAAAAAAGAATAAATAAATAAATAAAAAATGTAAAAAATGAAGAACAAAAAAAGTACCATGCTACTACCACACACAAACACACACACATAAAAAATTGCCTAAATACACAAACCTCTTCCAGTCTCAACCCTTAACCTTAATCAATGCTAAAAACACTAACACAGAATGGTACGCATTCCTTTATTTTCAATGCATTTATTTTAAACAAATACTGTTCCACGCCAGCAAAAAAACTTGCAACACATACTGGACACTTGTGTACAAACACTAGCATTAAATGGCTCTCTCAAACTATATGGCGCACACATATAGAGTCAAATTAACAGAAACAAGTCAAAATGCTGAATATTGGTGAGTATTTCCATAACATGTTTAGTTGTCTTAAACTAACATAAACAGTTAGAAAAATATGTACAATACATTGTTTTCCACACAATAGGATTTAATAGTGACAGTGACCTAATATACCTGACTACTAAAGCTCACTCTCTCCCAGATGTACTGTATATGACTACAAATAGACAACTGGCTGTCAAGTATGTTCCCATTCATACAGGGGTCACCAAAAATACAGTTGTGAGCCTTGAAAATTTAAGGGGTGTATAAGTTTAGTTATAGAAAGCTGTTCACACTTCCATAAATAACTGAAGTGGGTGTGAACACAGTACTAAGCGCTCAAATGCTGACAAATGTATTCTGCTGTTGTGTGAAAGGCAGAATTCCTCCCCCTTAATTCTTTTATGCTGTGACATCCCCCTTAAAAAAATAATGACATCAGTCTGGCACTGTTGACAACTTCTGATCTCATATTTATGGAAATGGCAACAATAAAAATTAGCACAAAAATCCTATTAATAATGTGACAGTCAATTTGCCTGCATGTATAATGTAACAGCTAGTGTTTTGAAGCACTGTTTGGCTGCTTTTAGTAGCTCACAGAGAAAGGTGTGTGCTCTAACAACTCTGACAACATTTGTGTCAGATACAATGTGAATACACGTCCAATCAATTGGAAAGAATTCCAGAGATCCTAAGACTATTTAATCCCTTATTCGTGACTCCTCGCCCCCTAAAGCGCTTAATAGCACACTGATTCGCTCTCATACACACACTGTATTCTCTGAGCTGAGCATTACCTGTAGTATGCAGAATTTAATGCATGGAAGATATGATCCTAAAATCTACCTTTCAGATTAAGTTTTTTATGTATTTACAGAACTGAAATTACATCAACTAAATCACAGCAGTACACCCACAAACCTTTAATTCAAATGAAAACTGAAACCAGTGTGCCAGATGTGATACCTTTGCTTTTGGAAGCACACGCAAGATTCTTAGTGCTTTGATGGAACAATAATTTTTACTGTTACAAAGACAGATAGCAGAATTGTCCCACAGAATGGAAATGTTGTTTCAGTTGAAATTAAAGCAGATCCTCACATGGTATTATGAATTATTCTGTGATGCAGGAAAACACGATCAATCTGCTTAATAATAGTTAGTAAGGTAGCTGTTAAGTTTAGGCACCAGATTAGGGATGTAGAATATGGTCATGCAGTATATATGTTCTTTATAAGTAATAATAAACAGCCAATATGTGAATAATAGGTAAGTAGTTAATAGTGAGAAAATATACTGTTGCCAAAGAGTTATGTGTTACCAAATATTTACAGTATTTTACATTTTTTTACATTGTACACAATTTATTATATAAACAATGGGTCTCATTCACTGAAAATTGCATTGCTTCTTGATATTTATGCATACCATTTATACACAATATTTATATATAACACTTCTACATACATTAATTTGCTATAAACTTCCTTCAATTTGAAATATTCTAAATGAATGACTGCGTTTCAGAGGTTAGTCATTTACGTACGTTCAAATCTCTATTTACAGCTTTCCACATAAATTTCTTTTACAGCCTGTTGCACTGTCAGCAAACATATGGTACTTTCTGAAGATGTGCTTTTGCCTGAGAGCATGCGCAAACAAGATCCTCCAGCAATGCCAAGTGTGCCATTCTCAAAAACACGGTAAACATTCAGATTCTATGTCTTGTGCATATACACGATTAGTGAATAAGAGCCAATGAAACCATAATCTAGGACAAAAACTATATTTTATGTTAATCCTTCCCTCGCCCACAGAAATCTTTTTAAAATCTAGAAAGACACCTGAAGAATCAAATATTGTCTACTCAGACAAACTGAAGAGCCCACAATCTATAAGAAAAGGGCAGATAATCAAGGGATGTAGGACTGTAAGAAGTGTTTCATATGTTACCGCATTGTAAATTGTGTGCATATGTATTTATTTATTTCGCTTTCAAGAATCACACAACAAAAATATTGTCTTGCACTAACATAATTTTAGATATTTCAAGACATAAGTTCAATTAATAGCATGTTCCTGCGTACATATGTACACATGGTTTCTGCAATCATTTTATCATACTAATCACACCTTCGTAACATTCTGAAGTTTTATTGCAACTACAGACTGTATCATAAATGTGTATGACAGATACAGATACAAAACACTTAAATAATTAAGTTCATTATTTAAATAAGCATACTGGAGTGAGTAATGTTTAAATAAATGCACATATTATCTTGTATAATAATATGTGAGAGGCCAGTGAAGCACACTGTTACAAAATATATAGAAATGATACTGCATTACTCTATAGAATATAGACATAATGAACCAGCGAGAGTATTATAGCATATGCAAAATGTAAATCAAATGTACACACACCCACTGTTGAATAAAAATATATTAAAAAGCCTACAAAATAGTGCCGCCATCAAAGTCCTCAATCTCTCTATTCAAGAGAGGGAAGTATAGTCATATTTGTAACACTGAGGAACATAGTCATTATTAAGAGATCAGGGGGAAATAATTCAACAGCATGCAAGCCATAAAGTCCCAGAAGGAACTACAGTGAACTCTCTTTGAACATTGGGGTTACCGCTGTTGAACCCTTGGATCATGGCTTCTTCTTGATGACAGTGGCCTGGCAAATTTATGATGAGCTCAAACCAAAGATACATGCATCTGACTGATCAGGAAGATCAAACAAACAGATCAATGAATCACTGATTATTTTATTTGATTTTTTTTTCTTTTAGGACATCAACTTACAACTTACAGCTGTCTCTGTATATTATTCAGGATGTTGAGTTGCTTAGTTGCTTTAATATATATATATATATATAATCAATAATGAATATAAAGGCATAATCCATGTCTGCTGAAGAAAATGCAGTTAGCTTTGATTAAGAACAGATCAAAATGTAAATTTGAAAACTTGAAAATAAATATAAAAAAATAAATAAATAAATAACAATAAATAAAGATTTTTTTATAATAAATAAAACATTGTACTATTCTCATAATATTTGACATGCATGATACATTTTACAAGAAAACACAATTTCAAACTTTTACCTTCTAAATGTCATGTTTAATTCGATGTGCTGTTGTATATTTGTATTTAAAATGCAAATTTGAATTCTTTTGACATTAAAAATAGGCATTAGAATTTTCCACTTCATTAAACATATAACTTAAAAATAATCATTTCAAAAACATTACTAAATGAGAATAATTTCTGTGTTGTATCAGGACAGGGTCAGTTATGTTACATTGTGTACTGAGCGAACAGAACTGCGTGACTGATTCAGCGAAGGTGAGAAAGGCTGGAATGAGCCAGCACACAAACAGAACCAGAGGAGTGGAAAAGATGGAAAAACCCTCTCATTTCATAGAAAGAGGAAGAGTAAAAATAAACAATAACTTCCATCACTGGTATTTCCTTATGAGACCTTAGCCTCACCATCACACAAAGAAAAAAATCCCAAGTATCTGTTGTAACTCAATTGTTTCTTCTAGACAGAAATGTAGAGCAGATGAAGAATTGTGTTTAAATCTCCTGCTTCGCAGATGTTTCTACTAAAAACATCCTATGTCTCCTCTAAAGTTTCAAAAGAGAAATACTTCTAAAAAATAATATGAGCTATGCTGAATTTTACAGCTCTATACTCTTAGTTTATGTCAACAATTTACTGTGTCTATTTGTATTTCTTTCTTAGAAGAGACAAAGTTGTTACTTAAATGAGACAACTGATTTCTCTATTTGCTGGGCAACGAAAAAAAACTGTGTTTATCACAGGGTACATCTTTCATTCAGCAAGGATAGGACATAGAATACAGAGATTTTCCGGGCGTGTTGCCACTGGCATGTTCAGTGGGGGTTTTACACAATTACACTGGAGCTGGGACAAAAGATCTCAGAGCCTCATGGGCAGGCAGGGCAGGATCTGTACTCAGAGGCCAAGAGGAACCAGTCAAGCTCCTAGATCAGGAAAGAACGGCAGGGTGACAGAACGTCTCATTGTAAACATCCAAGACCATTAAAAACAAACAAACAAACAAACAAAAATTCATTCAGGAATGTTCATGGTTTTGATGTCATAACTATAAGCACTCATGGCCTCCCACATTCGGCCTACATATGAACACTTATTATGTATTCAGCAACTTAAAGGGGTAAGGAACTGCCTTTTTTATTTTGTACTGTTCTCTGAGGTCATTATTAAGATTTTTACATAAGCATTTAGAAGTGGCTATTTTCCCCTCCCTGTTTGAATAAGCAACTCTTGAAAGTAACAGTTGTGTATGTTTAACAGCCTACATCCTTCACGGACGGGCACTGCTGTGATTTAGATTAGAAATGTATAAATAATTACATATCAAACAATCTGTTATAACAGACAAAGCAACAGCGAGTACATAATAAAAACAGTTACTCACATTTCTGTGTTGCGATATTACTGTCAGATTACTTGTGGAATTGTGCCTTGTTTGTAAACATATCCAGAGTAAAATAAATTAAACAAAGGACCAAGTTCTTACTGACGTGGTATGCAACTTTATTAAAAAAAAATCTTTCCTAATGTTGGGCTCAGAAGGACGGCAATACAAACTCTGTACCTTTTTACAACTATAAAGCAGTGTTTTGCTGTCTTCAAAAGCTGAAAGAGTCAAACATCATGCAGTGAAAAGATGCAAGTGAATTTGCTTTTAAGTGTACAGGCCTGGAAAAACGACACACGGGCAGTTACAGTAATTTCCACTGCCACTGAAACACACTAGCGGCACTATGTGTTTGTCTTGAAAAGTTTTCCTGTTACATGAATTAACTTAGAGAGGAATTAAAGCCCCAGTTAGCTGATGTTAATGATTGCTTGTCCAAGGACTAATATGTCATTAAGCTCTTGATTTCCAAAACCTGAGAATTTGGGGTACCGAACATGAGCTTGCTAAACTTTAAGCACACTGAATTATGGAAATGTTTCCTAAAGCACGGATTTAAGTTTAAGGTAATCATTTTGTTGCACACAGACTGATAAAATAAGCAGTATTAATAAATTGTTTCCATTCAAAATGGGCTTCCCTTAAAGAACATTGTTACCACACTGACCACCACCTGTGTGATCACTGACCTCCTTTGACCCTTCATCTGTTGCCATTTACTCGTCCTTTCATAGCTTGTAGCACAGTGACCCACTGCATGGACATGAACTATATCAATTTAAACTTATCCATTAGGTTGTACTGTGCATGTGTCGAGGTCAGCTATCCGCACTTGTCCCCAGTTTTACTTTGAAAGCTGTGTTGGTGAAACAAAAAAGATGAATTAAATTTGTTTATAATTGATTCATTTAAATTATTCAAATTAAATATCAATACTTGTTTTATAATGCACTACAACACTACAAACCACGTAACTACAAATCTGAACTGGCTGAAGCGAAATAATTACACAGAGATCATCTTACAACTGCTTTACAGCAGAATTTTGAATTGTTTCATTTTTGAATTTTGTATTATTGATTCTGTTACTTTACTGTTTAACACTGTGAAGCTGCTTTAAAAGTGTCTGTCTTTGTATACAGTGTTATAAAAATAAACTTGTTACTTTGCAGTGTAATGCAACATAGTTGTGCAAGCTCTTTTTAACAGAATTTTTTATAATATACAGTAACATTCAAACCATGTTTGGTCATGGTTGTGTCCTGCAGATGTTCTGCAGAGTTCAGCTCTGACTTATACCATACCAGCCTGGAAGATTCTAGTAATCCTAAAGGCCTAGTTTACCTTGGTTCAGGTGTCTTTAATTACTAAACTCTGCAGGACAGTGGCCATCAAGGAGAAAAAATGCACTATGTTGTTATTAACACTATATGTTTTCCTTGTCTGAAACAACATATAAACAAATAAATGTGTATATAGCCATGCAGACTGTAGGATAAGAAGCCTTTGGGATAGGAGTCTAAAGCTATTCCTGCTGAGGCTCAGTGATGCTCTCTTATGTTGGTCTTATGTGTTTCTGATAATATTAGCACAGAGCTCAGGTCTAAACATAGAAAGAGTCTGTCACTCCAGCAGCAGTTCCTGATACAGCTCTCATTACACCAGCACTATTTTAGACATACCCAGAGATACCCTAGTGCGGTCACCTAATTGCAGGCGGTCCATAGAATAATTACAAAAAAATTATTTATATCAGTTTTTTAGACTTAGCATTACAATAATACCATATACTGACAAACAGCATCAATTTTGTTTTACTTTACTTTTGTTTTACTACAATTTTAATTTACTTGAGGTGTGTTTTATATTTACTTAGCTCATAACAGAAGAGAGCAGCCAATATGGACAGGTAGAACTGCTGCAATATATACTGATTTATCACATGATTTACGGACAGGACTGTGATAAGTTTCTGCTGTTAGTCAGGTCTATGTTAAGTGCCAAAAGAATGAAGTCAGCTGTCTACCTGAATATACTGAATGACCAGGTTATTCCATCAATGGATTTTTTTTTCTTCTCTGATGGCGCGGCGTATTCCAAGATGGCAATGCCAGGATTTATTGGCCTCAAATTGTAAAAGAGTGGTTCAGGGAGCACTTTACATCACTTTCACACATGGATTGGCCACCACAGAATCCAGACCTTAACCCCATTGAGAATCTTTATGATGTGCAATGAGATACTGCGCAGTAGT
>JAUYWG010000055.1:6636967-6648160 GCA_034779775.1 Enteromius afrohamiltoni
GGATTGGCCACCACAGAATCCAGACCTTAACCCCATTGAGAATCTTTATGATGTGCAATGAGATACTGCGCAGTAGTTAGACTCTCCCATCATCAGTACAAGATATTGGTGAAACATTAATGCGATTCTGCTTGAGAATAAACGTTGCGACGTTGCAAAAGCTTTTCAAAATGATGCCACAGCGAATGCATGTCATAATCAAAGCTAAAAGCAGTCCAAAAAAATAAAAAATTGTGTGAGTAGGCATGTCTCGACAACGTATGAAAAGTAACAGTAACTGTTTTTTTTTTTTCATGCCTTACACATGCCAGTCAAGACTTTATTAATATTATTAAATCTTTTAGACTAATAGAATAAAACTGAATACAACTGTGGCTTTCACAAGCAGTAAAATTTGCCTTTGCTGGGCTATGATGTAAACAAAGCACCACTGGTTATTTAAAAAAACAAAAGCCACTTAACTGATGTGCATGTTCAATCATTAAAAGATGCCTGAACTCTACGCAAAATAGAGAAAGTGGATCTATCTCCCAGTCTCCCTCATGATTTTGGCTTGAAAGGCTATATACAACAGCTGCTGTCTTTGAAATGCTTCCCTCTATCGTACTTTTACATGTGCACTTTCTCCCTCTCATACAAACAGATGTTCACCCCGACATTATATCCAGCACTCTAACACCTGCTCAACCATAATCACTACCATGTTACCACAACTCTAAAATCTCTCACAGCTCAGATGACCACCGGCTGTCCATCTGTTTATTTCTTGCAAAGCCACCTTCTGACCATAGGTGACCTCCACCATATGAATATTCAGAGCTGTACTGACTATCCACTTGCATGTAATATTTACATTAAAATACAGTGGATAAAACACATTGAAAAAATCTGTTTCCGTGTGTTCCATGGAACAGTCAATAAACAACAATATGCTAAAGGATTGCTGCTGCTAAGACATACATAGACAAGCTTCAACATATACTGCTGCTGTGACTGCACAAATAGTCATACATAAAACCTCTATAAGCAGATCAAGCCAGGGGTTGCTACTGTTTCAAAAAAAAGTTACAAAAGCTGTCAAGTCACCTTTATTTATAATGCTTTTAACAATACAGTTTGTGTCTCAAAGCTTAACTTCCAATATCAAACAGGAGAATAGTGTCAGTAATGTATAATGACAAGATTAAACGCTCAGTTTTCAGATAAAGGCATTTCATTATTGAATTCAGAGTTGTCATTGTCCAGCTCAGTTTAGTTTAAATAGTATCTGTGCAACCAAATCGATGATAATCGCTGAAAAATAAAGTATCCCCAACTGGGCTTTGGGGCGGTACATTTCAAACAGTATACGTTTGTATTTTATTTACCTCTAAAAGACACATATTAATACTTTAGAGGTACATACCTATTATAAATGAGTATGGTACATATTAGTATCTTTTGAAAGGGCACTGCTCAAGTGACAGATCTAGGTTTTACTGTCATAATTCACACAGTCTCATACCTTTCGCACTTCTAACTCTACACACATAAAGTTACATTGTTTACGATTTGATTTTGGATGGAACAATATTCAGATGTGCATGTAGAATTTTGTAGGTAAACTAATCACATAAATTAATTAATGACTCCAGAAATAGATTTATTGTATATAAATTTGCTTTTTAGGCATTTCACTTTCAGAAAGAATGGAGTACTTAGTGAAGTGAGAAAAACTGTACTTATACTGTGGTTACATACTATGTAACTATAAGTACACAGATATTATATTACACAGGATACTTAATATAAAGTGGGATCCTGGTATTTACATTTAAAAGCACAATGCTAAACAGTGCACAGTCAAAATGTATTGCATTAATAGAGATTTTTACAAAATATCCCTCAAATGATCATTTTATTTGCATTTAATAGTCTTTTTGTACATTTATAATGTAGCCATGTAAACATACTAGAGAATCTCATTCCATCATTTAATGCTGAGCAGGATTCTTGCTTCAAGGACTAAGGACTGAACTAAGAAAGATGCATTCTCAATAGGATAAAGCCTTCTGTTGGAGAAGCACCCTATTTTAAAAGCACAATTCTTCCACTTTTATCTTCTGGTGTTTTTATGAACCTTTTTCATCGTCCTCTTTGAGCAGTTCTTAAAAGCAAATGTTCAATTTTGAGTGTTGCCACCTAGAGGACCCAGTTAACAGCGCAGTCAATTTCAGAAACATGCACAGACACCAAAATCATGAGGCTACAAAAGTCTACAAAATTTGTTCTGCCACAAAAACAGTCCAAGCATTCTCAGCTGATAGCTAAATTCACATCATACACACTGGGTAAGTGACAAGTTTTCAGCTGAAAAATTCTTTCGGCTTCAGTCATGCCACACAAACAGTGCTCCTCTTGTAAATGATGTAACACATCTATCTGAACACGAGCAGGAAAAGAGAAGCATCTGACACTCGCACCACTCATTTGGAGAAGGTATTACCAGCAATACTGACAGAAAGAATGATAACATCTTAAGGGCCACAACCATTTAATACCAAAATAAAACAGCCTAAAACATTAGTTTAAAATTATCAAATTTAAACTTCTGGACTAGATATTTTACTAAACTTAATATTTGAAAACCTAAGAAGTCAACTGAATTATTACCTCATGTCTGTATCACAATATCAAGCAAAATACACTTGCAATCAAGAATTCTTTCAAAAGAAGTTTTGGATTTTAAGATTTTTTTATAAGTTGCAAATGTACGAGTTCTTGCAGTACATTTATGAACATTATCTGATGAAGTTAGAGTTAAGTTATTATTAACAATATTTTAGCCTTAACTTTTAACTCTAATTAATTAAAAAGTGTACGTTATAAGGATTTCCACGCTGTGTGCAATTTTGCCAAAATCGAATAATTCCTCTGAAGATTGATCACAATTTGAAACACAACAGTAACTACTAAAATACTGAAGAAATTAGGTCCATCAAAGTATAGTTTGTGCCTGGGTGACACAATGTCAATCAAAAAGTGGCATCATTTCCCATGGCTCCAATCAAACAAGAAGCACCTTGGTGCAAATCGGTAGATAAAAAACAATTCTCCCCAGAAACAAACAAAAAAGAAAATTAATATTGTATAAATTCGGTGAAGTCAATACATATAAATATTTTGTTAGTAGTGTAATTTAATGGAAAACTACGAAAAAGACACATCATATCTTTAACAGCCTCTGGAGACATATTTGGGCACCACCAACATATGCCGAATGGTTTAAATTTAAAAAACAAGGAGCTTGTTATTTACTTTTTGACCCTCTTTGCGCTTGGCAAGTTTTAATTTCAAACCCTTATTGTGTATATTAAGAAAGATTAAAAGATAAGATTTCATCTTTTCTTGGACATTTTATTATTCATTTAAACTGTATTTTATTCATCTCACTAAATAAAACAACAAATAGTATCTTGCTTTACCTTATTCCTAAAATATCTTAAACAGTGTGCCACAACCAGAGCTATTTGCTATCTATGTAGCTCAGAGAATCTACAAACAACTTTCAGAGAAAATCTTCCTGTATGCCAGAAAACACAAGAGTATATCATGAGGAACAAGGAGCAGGATAAATGAACTAAAAACAGGGTCATCTTTCATACAGTAGCTGGGCTTTAGACTAAATGGTCCATTTTGCTACTTTTTGTTGTTGCTAAATTTTGTTAGCAGCCACACTAGACCCTTTAATGTCTGTGTTTTACTACATTACTAATTAATGCAACTGTGCAGAAATGATTGGCGGTCAGTGGAGCAAAGTTTTGTTTTGCCCGCCAGGGGGGCGTTCCTTTAGGGGTGTGACGTCACATGAAAACTATCAATTAACGCAACAAAACAAGTTTTCAATCCACAAAATATATTTACCATGTATTTAAAAGTTTTTAGAAGAATTAATAACTATACTGTTATTAATATAGTCATGTATATTGTAAACTGCTGTTTTTTTCCATAACATTTGTTTTTCAGAACAAATCAGAAATTCAGAACTGTTTTATAGAGACTAAATAGATACAGTTTCTCCAAACACCATGGTAGCGAGGAGCTGTACAAGGTTTTACCTGTAGTCTTCATGGTTAAAAGTATGAACACTGTGGAAGAAATACAAAAAAACAGTAATAATGATAATAATATTAATAATAAAATAAACTAAAAGGCCAAAGCTGTCAAATGTGTATTTAAATAAGACAAATTCTGTAATATTATTGGTAACTTTTGAATCATCTAGTATTAGTCTAGTACAGTGCTGATGCCACAAAACTTGTTGGCACCGCTCTCATGTGTAAGTCTGGAGCCATACAGTAAACAAAGCCATACATACAGGTAGCCTTATATAAAGATTTGAGAAGAGATGCTTTTGTGCAAAAGGCAAAATATAAAAGATTGACAATATTGGAATACATCTATTTGCATTCGTGAAAAACACATTGTTCCTCAACATCCATAAAATATTTGAAAAACTACAACACACACACACACACACACACACCAGGAGACCAACAAAAGCTTGAGTTTGTCACTGTGAAGAATGTTTTTAAACAGAGCTTACAACCACTAGACTGTCTGCAAAATGTTAATTTCTTTAATGCAACAGGCTTCATACTTTATCTTCCCCCTGCCTGTTATGGCCGCCCCACTCGCTAGATAGAACAGCAGCCTGCCATAAAACTTCAGTTTCAACACTTGGCTCACTCACTCATCAGTGCATCAGATGAACTTTTGCATGCTGGCCCAGAAACAGCTCCAGCCAAAGCTGCCTAATAAACTGTACTAGTAACTGTACCCCAGAAGACTCAGAAAGCCTCTAGCGGTTGAATAAAAACAAAAAATAAATAAATAAGTTGAGGTTATAATGATTTTCTAAACAATTATAATTGTTTATAATTGTACTAGTAACTGTACCCCAGAAGACTCAGAAAGCCTCTAGCGGTTGAATAAAAACAAAAAAATAAATAAATTAGTTGAGGTTATAATGATTTTCTAAACAATTATAATGGAAAGCTGTTTGGCCCATAACATTCTTACCTTGTTTTGTGTGATTCCACTAGCTGGCTTCATGTTCTGTCCGGCCAGCACCATGGACTTACATTCCACACAGGAGCCAATTGTTAACTGCTTGCCATTGTCAATTACCAGGGTCTGGCTGACCCTTGGAGCATAGAGGAAAACAGGCAAGCGGTCAACACACACTGCCTTCAGTCCAAGAGGTCTCTTCTTTTCTTTCCTGCAGAAGAAGCAGATGAATGTGTTGCAGTTATACTGACGTGCCCAGGGACTGCTGGACGGGCCTGATTCTGAGCCCTGGTTCTCATGTTGGGTCCACTGGCCCAGCAGGTCATGATAGCACAGGGCACAAGCAGACACAAGGCCTGTAGCATCAGCAGAACGGGCACGGGGAGCGGGAGGGTGGACAGTTAGAAAGGGAAAAAAGGGTTCTCTCTCCCCACAACGCCCTGGAGGGTTAACATGAAGTTGATACTCGATTCCTCCTGACAGCTCCTCCCCACACAAGTAACAGATGGAGGTGTGGCTTGCGGTTGTTGTGGCAGTCTTAGAAGGGGTCGACAGGGGTCCTCTGGGGGGGGATACCAAGACTCCTCCCCTTCCCATGGCCAGGTGGTATCTCTCAAGGAACGTGGTGACGGAAGTAATGAGCTCCTCGCTTAGACAGAGGCAGTACTCTGCCCAGATCCCTTCCAAGATGCTGTGACACGCGACACAACAGTGTACCCTTCCATTCCGCATTCTCTGAGCATTTGGAGGGCACGGTAGCAGATTTATGAATGGAAAATACAACGCATTGCGGGCTTTACTTGCACCAACATGGGTGTATGCCATCCTGATCTCCTGGCCACAGTCCTCTCCACACAGGTAGCAGGCCTCTCTGCGATTCTGTAGCATGGAGGGGACCTGTTGGATTTTTGGTAGTCTATCCCCACGTTCATTCTTGGCAGGTGGAGAAAGAGGGGTTGCAGCACCCGTGTTGAGGGGCACCACATAGAGTCGCTGGAGAACAGGAACATCTGCAAGATCGAACCCTTGCCACTGCTGCATGAGGGAGGAGTGGCAAGTGGTACACACCAGAGTGTATCCACCCAGGCTGAGGGGCACAGCACCAGGTGGAGGGGTATGGAGCCACAGAAAAGGGAAGAATGGTTCACTGGATGCTCTCTCTTGCTTTTGTACAAACACCCTAAAGCGGCCTCCTGCTGGAAGTCTGCTTCCACAAATATAACAGGCACATTCATCGGAAGAAAAACTGGAGCGACATTTGGCTGCTTGGCTCCTCTCTACCTCCGAGTGAGATGATGCTGCATGCTCTTTTTCGTCATCGCTGGTGATGTTGACATCGCAGCTGTCAGGCGCGTCCGAATCACCAGTGGACGCATGTATCCACTGCTTATCGCACGTAATGATGCCGTTTTCCTGCAGCGGTGTGCGCACTGAAAGACTGTCATACTGTTGGAGAGCCACAGACACGGATGAATGCGATGTGTGATTGATGATTTTAGTAGCACGCCGATCTGATTTCGGAACGTCCTGACCTGTGTAAACTCTGGTCGGATATCGCACTGACTCAGGACTGCTCTTAACACTCACTGGGTTCTTTCTACTGCCTTCTTTTGATGCGTTATTAGACGCACGGAAACATGTGGCATTATTGCTATTCAATACACACGCTGACAGGTCCAAGTCCTGCTCGGACAGGTCATTATCAGAGAATGAGGAAATGTCCGAATCGTTGGCGTCGTAATTGCTAACGCTCATTCTTCTCTCCAGATCGTATGTAATGTTCCTTAAATCGCACTGGTATGGTCTCTTGAGCCAGTACATGCGCTTCTCGATCGGCGTCCTGTTGCGCTCGAATGAGTTCCACTGTTCGCGCAGGAAGCAGTGGCACACCGCGCACACCAGAGCGTCCCCATCCGGACCGATCTCCGGAGCGCCAGGAGCCGGGTCCTGGCCTTGCAGGAAAGGAAAAAACGGGCCATCCTTTTCTCGCTGGTACTTTACCTGTAGGCTCAGTTCTTTCCCCGGGGTTACCCCGCTCCCACAGATGAAGCAGTGAATGAAGAAGATCCCGTTGCGCTCGGGTCTGCACACGCTGCCGGACAGAGGGCTCTCCTCCCCGGGTAAAGCCGAAGCCATTCGCTGCTGCGCCTTGGAGATCGGCGTGAGCTCCGGATCGTTCATAGTTCCATGCGTAATAACTTCAGAATCACAAGCAGCGTGATTTCAAACCCAGTCACATTCTTTGTGCGTTTTCTCACATATGTAGCGCCATCGATCCCGCGGAAAAACTCGTTCACTTCAAAAAACTTATTCGCTCCGGCGGAGTTTAGGTTTGTGTCCGTGTAACAATCTAGAAAAGCGTACTGAGCAACTGTTAGGAGTCACATTCTCACAGGCGGCGGGGTAATCCGTGTGCTGTTAGAGAGCAGAATGTCTTGTTGAAGTTGCTTGGCGAAGTTTCCTCACGCTGTGGCTGTAAGACCACTGAACACAGCGCCATCTCTCTCTCTCTCTCTCTCTCTCTCTCTCTCTCACTTAGTCACACTCATATACGTATGTTTCACTATATTAGTTAGCACATCTCATAGACTTGCTTTTTTAAAATATCAGGTAAAGGATATTTTCTGTTGCCTAACCCAACCCTACCCTACCCTTAACCATAACCCAGAAACACGCGCAAAACACTAGATTTAAATAGCAAAGACCTTTTAAGGTCAGGCTCAACAGTCGGTGTTTCACTTTTAGTGAGGACATTTTTGGACCTAACAAGTATAGTATAACATGCATACCCACAACACACACACCTAACCACATATGATGTTTGGATGCCAAAATCTTTAGACTTCCATTACCTGTGTAACAGGTAAATGCTATTAATCCCACAAATATTAACTTTATAACACCTCTAGATATAAATATAAGCACGATTTGGTCAATTTATAGGCCATTGTGATATTAAAAATATATATTAAATTTAAAAACATGTAATTCCTATGCAGTTAATGAATCAAGACACTGCATTGAACAGAACAGTGTAATACAACCTTTTTGTTGTTGATGCTAAATAGCAACAACAACAACATTTATTTGTATTAATATTTTAATTGTTAAAAAAAAATAAATTATTTCTTTTATTTTTATTTAATTTTATTCATTATGTTAAGCGAAATCAACTGAATTACTCATCTTCATCCAAGATATAGCTAATTCTGCATTTCTCAAATATATATTGTTTATTCATATACAGCTTCAATGGATACATTAAGTCGAACCAAGGTGTTAACATAAATCATTTATTAAAGAAAAATAACATGAGTTTTAATGACCTGAAGTTCTGTCTGGTAACACTTGATGGCGCTGATATGACTTTACGTGGTGCAAACTAAATTCCATGTGTATAGGTCATTCCTGGTATTCAGTGCCTCACAGTTTTTGAAATGACTATTGTATTCATAAAAGGGATATGTAAAGCCTTTGGAAAATGATTTTGGTTCATAAAATTAGGCATTGACTGTCCAAAGTAATACAATTATAACAATGTGTTTTTTTTCTTTAACACATAGCTAATATGTTTGTTTGTTTGTTTTATTTGTTCTTTTGAAGTTACTGAAAATGAACCAAAAAGATACATATTACATATGAATTTGTAGATTCATTTGGATAGCAAGCTAAGGAGCAAAAAGGAATAAAGGTAAACAAGAAACATGCTGAAAGAACTGAATTTACTTCTGAATTAACTCTGATCGTGGTTGTATGGAAAAGAAAGGAAAGGAAAGGACATGACAAGGTATGGTTTAAATGCTCTGCATTTAACCCATCCAAGTGAACACACACAGCAGTGAGAAGTGAACAACCACACACACACACACACTGTGAACACACACCTGGAGCAGTGGGCAGCCATTGCTGTGGCGCCCGGGGAGCAGTTGGGGGAACGGTGCCTTGCTCAAGGGTCTCACCTCAGTTGTGGTATTGAAGTGGTATTGGTATTGATTATTCACTAACCCTGCCGGACCTGGGACTTGAACCCACAACCTTTGGGTTACAGGTCCGACTCTCTATCCATTAGGCCACGACTGCCCCCATCTCATTATTAGTGCTATTGGATCTCAGAGATGCGTTTGACACTATTGACCACATCATTCTCTTGAATAGACTAGAAAACTCTGTTGGTGTTAGTGGAAGTGCCTTAGCATGGCTCAAATCATACTTACCTTAAAAAAAACCACAGGTAATAATCTAGATGGTTAGCAACCTAGGTGTGCTGTTTGATAGCAATCTTTAATTTGAAACCCATGTGTCTTGTATCTGTAAAACTGCATTTTTTGCATATCTAAATTGTGTCCTATGCTTTCAACCTCAAATACAGAAATGTTCATTCATGCGTTCTCGAGGTTAGATTATTGTAATGCTTTATTGGGTGGTTGTTCTGCACGCTTGATAAATAGACTACAGTTGGTTCAAAATGCAGCAGCATTTTGTCAACACTGCACTGGCTCCTTATCAAACATTGTATAGATTTTAAAATCTTGTTAATCACTTATAAAGTCCTGAATGGCTTAGCTACTCAGTACTTGAGTGAGGTCTTATCACAAATTTAGTCCTCCACGTCTGCTGCGTTCTCAAAACTCTGGCAATTTGATAATACCTAGAACAGGGGTAGGCAACGTCGGTCCTGGAGTGCCAATGTCATGCATAGTTTCACTCCAACCCTAATCAAACACACCTGAACAAGCTAATCAAGGTCTTCAAGACTATAGGCAGGTGAGTTTTTTTTTCCGGGTTGGAGCTAAACTCAGGACATTGGCACTCCAGGACCGACGTTGCCTACCCCTGACCTAGAATATCAAAATCTACTGCGGATCTTTTTCCAATTTTGCACCCAAACTCTGGAACAATTTACCAAATACTGTTTGGGAGGCAGGCACACTCTGTGAGTTTAAATCTAGATTAAAGACACATCGCTTTACTCTGGCTTACACATAACACACTGATACATATTTATTAATCAAATTCGTTAAAGGATTGTTAGGCTGCATTAATTAGATAAGCCGAACCGGGAACACTCTCTTTAACACACGGTGTACTCGTTACATTGTAAAAAGAATGGCTTCTAAGCTAATATTAGTCTGTCCCTCTCCTATTCTGTTCCTCAGTCTGTATCCAGATCAGATGCTGTACCAACACAAAGAAATGATCTTCATCAGAACACTTAGATGAGCTCCGTGGACAGATCGCTGGATCCAGATGCACACACACACACACACTATAAGTCCTTACACAATCGAACATGTGTTTAAAATTGAATTGGAAATTAGGTGCTGGGCGTCCGGCCAGAGGAGAACTGGACCCAACTAAGCCTGGTTCTCACAATATTTTTTTCCCCATTCTCTCATGGACGCCTCTGGCTTGCTTAGTTGGGGACACCTGATTTCCAGTGATTATCGTCGTCTTGACTACAGAGAAAAAAAGTAATCTCGTCATTATACATTACCTTCACTCTGTTCTTCTATTTGATAATGTTCAGTGCTTTGCTACAATCTGTAGTGTTAAAATTGCTATATAAATAAAAGTGATTTGACTTGACTTGTCTTTTTGACTTTTTTGTGAACAGTCGTGCACAGAGCATTGGATGGCATCAGTGATAATGCTCTGCTTCATTTGGGTGGTTTAAATGTACAAGACAAGTTTAAGACAATAGAAGGCTTTGACCTAAAAGAGTGTTTTTAAAAAAAGAAAGGAAAAAAAAAGATATTTCAACATGTGACAAGGCAAATCTGTGGTTCATTTGTAAGCAGATTAAAATTGGTCTTATGTAAAGCCTTGTCTTGTGACTTTGGTGATCACAAAGAGGATTTTATCTGTGATCAGATCATTGACAAATACACTTCCTTTGCGCTATGACTTCAAAGATCGCACATCTCCGGTTTCCAAAACATTACAATTATGCAGAAGTTTTCAATACAAAACAGAACAAACAAAAAAAGTAAATTAAGTGGCAAAATGTCCCAAAAGTCAGAATGCCATGACATCACAAATTATGATGGCCAAACGGCAGAGCATGCAAGCAATGGCGGCGCTACGGGGTGGCCAGGGGTGGCCGTGGCCACCCCTGGCCAATCCCCGGCCACCCCGATGGCTCTG
>JAUYWG010000055.1:6648260-6662896 GCA_034779775.1 Enteromius afrohamiltoni
TTTACTTATGAATTTGTTTTCAATATAAACACATTTAATTATTTAAAATATAAACATTTTTATTTTAATACAGGGAAATGAACCTCCAGGACTTGAAGGACCCTTTAAGGATTTTGTGTAGTCTTGTTTTACTTTATTTAAAACCTTCTGTCTAAGATCTCCTGTCTTAGGCCATAGGTTGAGTAAACAATGCTGAGGTGGTTTTCAGCAGATGAGTCTGGCTCTGCGCATGGAGTAAGTGCATTAAACATGTTTTTCTTTTCAACATAAAGATATTTTTTCTGTGATATTTTTCTGAGTGCATATTATCAGCACTCAGCCTTACTTAGTGTTGTAATGTCTAAGTCTTTGTGTAATGAATAGTGTCTTTTACTGTTAAATAATTCCAAATATATCAGCATATTAAAGCTTTTATAGCAAAATAAAACCCTACAGAACCATCATCCCTATACATTGTGCAATGGAAAAATGTTCATCATCATTAATAGATCCTTTGGTTTTCTCAGGCTCCTGGCTCTCCCCAGGTGGACATGGGCAGCGATATGAGATTTGCTGAGGTCACTGAGCAGCTGACGCAGATGCAAGAACTTGTGACCCATTTAAAAGAGTTGATCAGGGACAAGGATGCAGCACTCAGTAGTAAAGATGACCAAGCAAAGGTATTTTACAGTTTATTTGAAATGCATTCAAATGCCATTCAAGCATGCAAAGACTTTATAACATCACATTTTATGGCAAACGTGTATTGTATCTCAGTGGCATTTTTTTGCAAATTAGATATTAGTGGTCATATCCATCTCTTTCTGAAAGCAGAAGAGTGGAACAGTGCTTTACATCTTTGGTCTCTGGTGTTTCTAATCAAATTAATACACCTTCTGAGCCAATAATATAACGTTTAACCTATAAAAATATTTTCTAAAAGCATGTGGCACCATAGTTTCATAACTTTACAGTGTTGCAATGACCGTCTTTTTGTAGTGACTCATCTGTTTGTAGTTAATGAGTGCATAGGTGATTTGAAGTGACCCACAGTTAGCGCTATTTAAAACAGATAAGGGCAAATATTTCCATATCGACGAGAAATAAAATGATAAGAGCACGTGTTATTTTATTTTTTCATACGCTGTATTTTAACTTAAGCACTGTAAGCCATGCATACAGTGCCGAACACAGACAGATTTGCTGGTAAGTTATGCAAAACATGTACTGTACAGGTATTCCTTAAGCTTCTTGTTGTTACTATTGCAGCCAACAGCACAGCTGTGCACATTTTTATATTTAGTTTTTATCTAACATCACATTTAATTTTAAAACTATGTGTACCTGATAAGTGAGGTAAGGCAAATCAAACTTATTTTTAATGCACACCATCATAATTGTGTGATGGTAAAAAGCATCAAATTCACTTTTCCAAATGTGTACTTCTTTGCTTTTAGAATGTTGGGAGCAGACATTGAGAGAGGCTTTGTCCTGCTCCTTATGCCCAGCCCTCTCAAAGTGCATAGCAGAATATAAATCATTTATATTTGGATGTAAATCCAGTTAAACTTGGCTTACTTCCAAACTTCCATGTTCTTGGACTTTTATTGTTTAACTTATATAGCACTTTTACCAGTCTTGACTTCTGCATGCTGTCAGGATTGCTCATTGTGCTTTGTTCAGGGATCAGATGTCATGTGACACATGTGCTACTGAATAAAATTGATGTCCTTTTAACGTACGTGAAGTAAATTAAATACAGATGATTTACCAATACAGTTGTATACTAGACCATTATTTGCACAAAATTGAACATGTGTTGTTTTTACAAAGTAAATCATAATCATAACGCGTTTTTTTGACTGTCCATTGAGCTGTTTAACACAAAATTTTTATGGTTTATTTGAGGAACATGAAGCTGCAGACCCAGAGACCCAACTGCGCTCTCATCCCAGCACGCTCAGAGCTGCACCTTCAGACCTGTCGCTTTTTCAGACAGTGCCACCTGCTGTTTGTATGATTACTTAACCTGAATTAAATTGCTGATAGATTGCAACTTACACTATGTTTTTACTATAAAATATTACGCTATGACTGAATGCATTATTATATTGTAATGGCGGGTAAAAGACAGACAAAATACAGTTTGTGCATCATCTGTTTTAATTAGAACGAAGAGCAACTGTTTACAGACGGGCCTCCAGCCGAACTCAACTGTTTCTCACTTCCGAGCATTAACTCTATCCTTGCGGGTGCAACACAATCATTTCCCCATAAAGTCTCTGTGCTGCAATATGAAATATTACACATAGGTTATGGTTTAATGCATTAAGTCTCGTTTATTTGTATTAATTGCATTTGTAAATAGAAATTGTTCAGTTACTTAAATATTTTCTTATTCATTTAGTTTTCCTAATTATTAAGGATTTATCACATTCTTTAGTATCGAGTTAGGGGATGAACATCCACTATCCCCAATATTTACATACAAAATCATAGTGCTTTGAGTCATTTTCTCACACCCAACTTTATTTTTGTATTCTTTCTCATGAGGTCCTGCAAGTCATCGAGCTGTAAACAATGCAGAAAAATGGTGAAAAAAATAATTGAGTTATTAAATAAAATGTTGCCTAACTATAAATCTAAACTATAATTAAACACTAAAATATTTGTTTTAAAGGATATTTGTTTGTTTGTGTAATTAGATGGCTCATTGATTAATGCCAAAAAAACTGGTTGTTTTCAAGAATTGCTTTATAAAATGTTGGCAAGTAGCAACATCAGTCAAGGTTATTCATTTTATTAATGTTGGAAATTATTACAACGTTACTACGGTGCACATGCTACTAAACAAATGTTCATCCAAACAGCAGGTGGCACTGTCTGAAAAAGCGAGAGGTCTGGAGGTGCAGCTCTGAGCGTCTGAGCATGCAGGGCTGAGAGTGCAGTTTGGTCTCCGGTTCTGCAACTTCATAATATTGGTTTATTTAGATGTTTTTACAGGGTGAGAAAATAAAAACATCAGTGAAACCAAAAAGAAACAGAAAAAACGTACCTAAAAGAAAGCAAAAAAAAGTGTACATAAAAAAAAAAATTAAAAAAAAAAAAACTTGATTCACATGAATAATTGTTAAATGTTTCATATGTAGTTATATAGTATGCATTGGTTGGTGTCTGTATATTTGTGCGCACATACAGAAATAATTACAGTAACACATTTGAATAGTAAACACGTATTCACTATTAAATAAGAATTTTGGTTAACTAGATAATAACATAATTGCATTATATAATTGGAAAGTGAGTTGTGTGTGTTTGTTTGGTAGGAGCTGACAGAACAAATGCAGCGCTTGCGGGGTGAGAACGAAAACTTCCAGTCAAAGCTGGAGGCAGAACGTCACATTACTCGGGCTCGGATCAAGGATCTGCTGGAGAAACATGAAGCAGAGCTGCTCAGTGCTGCTGATAAACACGAGGCTGAGATGGCAGAGAAGGAGCAGGCCTTACGCAGACAGCTTGAGACTCTTCAGCGCTCTATATCACAGCCCACTGATGCATCAGCAAACCAGTCCTCCTGCGTCACTGCTCAAAGAGTCACAGAGCTGCAAGGTAGACAATTACGTCACAAGCTGATGTCATTTTGTCTGTAGTTTGACCTTTCTTTCTTGAAAGAACTCAATGCTGGTTAAGCACCAGTATACTTCCAAGTTAATTTATTCCAGTATACTGTCCAGATTCATGTATTTCCTTTACAGTTTAATGTAGCTCTTATATTTTATAGAGCATTAAATCTGTATCATTTATTAAGTTTATTTAGGATTTTATCAATCAGAGCCGCATTTCCTCAAGTATCACAGGCTAAGATGATTATACAACTGTTCTCACCAATGGAGGTATGATCAACTTAAGCTTACAATTAATTTGGAAATGTGCAGTGTATTCATGATCATTAAAAGATAAAAAAAAAAGTCTAGATTTAGACTTTAGATTAGGTGTCAATTATCATTATTATCAATTCATTGATCATGTCATGCCTTGTAGAGCCTAGTTCTTGATGTGAAGTCTATTTTAAATATTTAAGAGTTAAAGCACTGCATATGTGAGCTTGGACCACAAAATCATTAATAAGGGCCAAATTTTTATTTTTTCTATATTGCCTACAATATCTAGATTTTGGCTTTGTTTGTGTGTAGACCGCTCAGTGTAAGACATCAGTTTTCAAACAATCTTGAGGTACTTTGAAACAAAACAATATAGAAATCTTTGACAGGACACATCTGAGAAAAATGGCTCATATGGTCATACTAATAAAAGATAACGCAACAGTTTTAATTTTTTTTTTTTGGGCCGTGCTATTTAAAATAGGTTTTGTGGTCCAGGCTCACATGTGTCATTTTTACAGATGTAGACACCTTATAATGCACTTACATGATAGTAAAAGGGTGTTTATTATTTTGAGTTATACTACGGGGCCATTGAATGCTTGAATCTGATTGGCTGACGAACGTTCTGAGGTGTGCGATTATTTTCAGGGAAACGCAAGGCGAACGTAATTCCAGGCAGCTCTCTTGACCGCATTACAGTTCCATATCACTTCTCATAGTTAATTGTAATAACGGAAATTAGCATTTCTCTCTAGCGAGGTAATAACAGCGCTGCAGACTTAAAGCAGAACACTGTTGAGGGACACACAGAGGTAGCCTAATTCATACAAGCTCTCTCTCTGTTTCTCTTTCTCTGCGTCTCTGTCTCTCTCGCTCTCTTTCTAATAACTTCATTATTAATTGCAATAGTCTGCTATCAACAGCTCATGCCTCCATTGCCAGCTTTAAAATGACGTTTTGGAACTAGCAAAAGAGTCGTTGGATGAGATGCGGATGAAATAATCCTACTCACAATAGCGAATCCCTTGAAATATATCATCTGATCGATGTCTTGAGGTGTGGCAACCGTAGTATAAGCGGAATAATTGACTCCTGGGCCGTTGAATTATTAGAAAAATTATGCACACCCGAGGTGGTCATGCGGCCACACCACCTCGGGTGTGCATTATTTTTCTAATAATTCAACGGCCCGTTGTCAATTATTTCTTACTTCAAATTTATATTCTGTCCTGTCATTGCATTTTTTGTTAAAACACTCTGTGTCCTTCCTTCTCAGTGGCATTGTTTTAATATTTCAGTCTGTTTTGTTCTGTCCTATTCAGCCCAAGTGAAGCTGAAAGAAGCAGAGGCTAGTAAAGCAGAAGGAAAGTTTTTAAAAATGAAAGCATGGTCCAAATCTAGGATCAGGCAGCTTGAGGAGGAACTCAAAAAAGTTCAGGTAAGAAAGTATATTATGTTTTCGTTTTATTTGCACAGATTAATATCTGAATATCTATAGCTAAATTAAACGAACTGCTTTCTGTTTTTGACTTCAGTCTGGAGTATGTCTTGACATGTCCCCTGATGTCACATCCCTACATAGTCGCATTACTGAATTGCAAGAGGAAAGAGAGGAAATGCTCAGCAAACTGGAGCTTTATGAAGATGTGAAGGCAAAAAATGGTATGAATAACTGGAGCCAGTTGAAAATGTTATTTATTTGCATAAGGGTGGGGTTTACCTCATTGCTATGGATGATGTCAGTATGTTTACAAACTATGCACACAGTTATTGGCTGATTGGAGAGAAATATTAATAGAAATATTGAGATCTATGTTATGTTGCCGTATTCCAATAAAGATTTAAAATCAAAATTTAAAAAATTAATTGCTACCTTCAAATAAATATTTTAAAAGGCAGGCTAATTGTCACTAATTAAACAATATAAAATACTATGTACAGAGGGGCAAAAAAGTATTTAGTCTGCCACCAATTTTGCAAGTTCTGCCACTTAAAAAGATGAGAGAGGCCTGAAATTGTCATCATAGGTATACCTCAACTATGAGAGACAAAATGAGGGGAAAAAAATTCAGGAAATCACATTGTAGGATTTTTAAAGAATTTATTTGCAAATTATGGAGGAAAATACGTAATTATATGGTCAATTACAAAATTTAATCTCAATATTTTGTTATATACCCTTTGTTGGCAATGACTGACGTCAAACGTTTTCTGTCAAGTCATAACAAAGCTTTCACACACTGTTGCTAGTATTCCTCCATGCAGATCTCCTTTAGAGCAGTAATTTTTTGGATGGACTTTCAGCTCACTCCAAAGATTTTCTATGGGGTTGAGATCTGGAGACTAGCTAGGCCACTCCAGGACCTTAAAATGCTTCTTACGTAGCCACTCGTTCGTTGCCCAGGCGGTGTGTTTGGGATAATTGTCATGCTGAAAGACCCAGCCACGTTTCAACTTCAATGCCATTGCTGAGGTTTTCTCTCAAAATCTCATGATGCATGGCCCCATTCATTTTGTTCATTTACAGGATCAGTTATCCTGTTCCCTTTGCAAAGCATGATGTGCAGTGTGTTACTGATAGTAGCCTTTGTCACTTTGATCCCAGCTCTCTGCAGGTGACTCACTAGGTCCCCCTGTGTGGTTCTTTGTTATCGTTTTGATCCCAGTGGGTGAGATCTTGCGTAGAGATTATCAGTGGTCTTGTATGTCTTCTGTTTTCTAATAATTGCTCCCACAGTTGATTTTTTTCACACCAAGCTGCTTACCTATTACAGCTTGGCTTCCATCCCACCTTGGTGCAGGTCTACAATTTTGTTTCTTGTGTCCTTTGACAGTTGGTCTTGGCCATAGTGGAGTTTGGAGTGTGACAGTTTGAGATTGTGGACAGGTGACTTTTAAACTGATAACGAGTTCAAACAGATTAATACAGGTAACGAATGGAGGACAGCAGAGCCTTTTAAAGAAGAAGTTACAGGTCTGTGCGAGCCAGAAATCTTGCTTGTTTGTAGGTGACCAAATACTTATTTTACAGAGGAATTTACCAATTAATTCATTAAAAATCCTACAATGTGATTTTCTGGATTTTTTTTTTCTTATTTTGTCTCTCATAGTTGAGGTATACCTATGATGAAAATTACAGGCCTCTCCCATCTTTTTAAGTGGGAGAACTTTTGGTGGCTGACTAAAAACTTTTTTGCCCCACTGTATGCATATGTTCAGGTAATTGTCAGCCTGTATGCTGTAAAAAATAATGAATATCCATATACAAATCCATATACAAAGTACAGCTCTTACTCTTTGCCCAACTGGTTAATGAAAAGGATATAATCAAAGACAAATTTGGAGCTGGGGTAACCTCCAAACCTAAATGTGTATTATGTAATGCCTTTTAAAAGCTCATTATTGTAAAATGTATACATTTCGAGGCAGATTGCAGACAATAGCCATTTAAGAATAGCTGTGAGTTGCTCTTAGTGGCATAGGAGTCCTTTTCACATAACACCCAGAGGCAAGGGATTTCTTTAAGATTGTTGTAGCAAACGTCTTAACTGTCATCCTTACCTAATAGTTTATACTAAGCATTTCACTAATCGCTATCACATAGATAGCGGTTGCCAAGTTATGACATTTTCCACAATAAAAATAAATATTGAAACAATGATCTTTATGCCTTTTATATAAGTTTAATATTTACAAACTTTCAGCCATAATTAAAGAACATTTCTATTTGAAGTCTAAAATTTGAATGTGATTTTTCTGTGTGAAGAATTTTTAATTCAGTGAGAAATCAAATTATTCATGGATTAGTGTTTTGATGATTGAACATTACTTTCACTTTCACTTAAGTATTAATGTACATGTGCTCATCCCTAAATTGCATGCTGTCTTATTTTAAGATTTTCTTGAAACATCAATAGATGAACTGCAGAAGCAGCTTATGGAATATAAGGAACAGCAGAGGAAGATGCAGGCGGACTTGGAGCAGGTGACCAAGAGAGCAGCATCACAGGCAATTCTATATTTATTTGTTTTGCTTTTTAGACGTTATCATAATATGCCATCCTTTTTTGATTTAATATTTCACTACAGTGCTCAAAATAAAACCTTATTTAATAAGCCCTGCTGATAGTACCTGTTGTAATGCGAGTACAATATATGTGTTTCTGATAACAGGTGAGTGAGACGGGCAGTAATGATGATGTTCAGGTGATGGAGTGGCAAGAAATGATTACCATGGTGACTGAGGCAGAAAGTGTTCAAGATCAGAGTCATGAGAAGAATGTTATGGCCTTCAGAATGAGCCACATCGAGGAGGAGAGAGAGGGTAAGGATTCTTATGCCGTACACCTATTCACGAATGTTTCAAATAAATAGATTCTAACGAAAAGTATCAACAGCTGTTTGGTAAAGAAACCATGACTGTTGACTGTAACTTAAGTGGAAGGGCGTGTCTTTATGGTCGAGTGTTGTAGGGTATACTGGTGCTAGCAAGCTATGGTAATATTGTGGCACTTAAACCTTAACATTTCATCTTAAAGTGTTGCATTAAAGGTTGCTCACTAGAGACGTGAGTCTTCACTGGCTTCACGATTTGATTTGATTACAATTCATGGGTTATTGATCCAATTACAATAATTTTTTACTAAATACATACTTGGGGTTAAGTAACTTTAAATATGTATTTAAACATCTTTTACTTCATTACATTACGAAGCATAATATGGGGAAAAAAGTCGCTTTTTGTTATTTTAAACTGTAGAAATCGCCACCCGCTGTTTCTTTTCGGTGAACCTGTTAAATCAGTTATAATAAAGTATGTCTATATTTAAATGCAAATTGACATAGCGTTTATCACTGCTTAGAATACTATGAATTATTTTGCATGCCTTATTCTGTGTAAGAGACCACATCATCTCCCAGAAGGATTTATTTCAAACATTTGATAAACCTTGAGCACCTTAGTGACTGTGATTTCATATACACATTACACATACCATATACATTTTAAAGTGTTTTCTGTAGTTGTCTGTTTTTGGCACTTTTTATTACCTTTTATAAATGAAATGTTTATTTATTGTCAGGTTCTGTTGTCTTTTTATAAATTGTAAAAGAGGTTAATAACTTTTGAAAAAAAAAATATATATATATATTTGGGATTCTTACACCCGTTTCACACTGGATGTGTAAACAGAGTTGAAGCAGCACAGATGCTGCACATGTGCAGAAAGGAAGATGCGTGCACTGCTGTTTTAGTGCACATTGTGGATGCTCAATCGGTTAACATGGGTGCTGTAAAAAATATGTGCCACGTATGCCTCTAGTGTGAAATGAGCCTTACTTTCAAAATGTTTGGTTTGGTTTTTGATTACATTTGTTTTGTAACACTTCTCTCCCACCTGTTGGCCCTGAGACCCTCCTCCTCCCCATCTCCGCCTCTGCTCCTGCTCTGCATGATGGGTGCAGCCACTGAGAACAGTTTCCCATCAGTTTTGTGCATGCAGGTTTCATCGCCTCCATTGTTTGCTCCCTGTCTGTGCTGCCAATTGTTTTCTGGAACTTTTAATCCTCTCCTAAGGAAATTCTGGCAGCACAGACGAGGCTGGCTCAGGGGGTCCTGTCCTTCATCCGTTGTTTTATCCTCCTTTTTCTACCTTCTCCGTCCGTTCTACAAAATCACTTGGCATGTCTCTGCTATAAAACAGACCTTTGTCAGTTGTCGTCATGGTGTTTCAGTTGTTTTTTTCCTATGTCGAACATTATCACACCTTAAAAGTTTTTTTTTTTATCTGTACAGTGAAAGCCAGTGCTATTTTCTTTGTGCTCACTGATCCTTTTACTCCAAAAGTCCCCAAAATTACATCTTTATTGTAAAAAAACTACATATGATTTGAAATACATTTAAGAAAAATATAAAGTTAGGATAATAGATGATTCTTACAATTATCTAAAAACATTTTTCTAAGGTAAATGTCTTCACAAAAAGACAGCTGAGAGACTCCAAATATATCATTAGTTATCAAATTTATAAGTCATATTATTTAATAATAAAACATAATATTTCAATAAATCACATAATATTTCAGAAATACAGTAAACAAGACCAAAGTTTTCAAACACTCAGTGTGGGTGCTCAACCATACAAACAATTATGAAAAGGAAGAGCAAAGTTGGCACACCACAGCTCCAAAATAGAAAAATATTAATTTATCACTACGGGTGAAATTTATTTTTGGTAGGAGCATATATATTTTTCTGCTTTTGGAACTGTGGCGTGCCGACTTTGTTCTTCCTGTTAGAAATACAGTGCACACCAAAGCACATATGGAAAACTTTATTATGTAAAACATAATTTCATTATGCTGTGTTTTTATACAGTGCAACAGCAAAAACAGAAGAGGAAAAAAACAATTTGCATTAGTTTAGAGCTTTTTATATATGTGTGTGTGTGTGTGTGTGTGTGTGTGTGTGTGAATATATATCAGCATAGGTGCATTTCCACTTTGAGAGACAGAATCTAAAAAGAAAAATCCGTAAATCACATTGTATGATTTTTTTTTAAACAATTTATTTGGGAATTACTGTGTCAAATAAGTATTTGATCACTTGAGTCAAAAGGTCAAACGGTTCCTGTAGTTCTCCACTAGGTTTGCACTCACTGAAGGGAGGGATTTTGGCCCACTTCTCCATACAGATCTTCTCTAGATCTGTCAGGTTTCGGGGCTGTCGCTGAGAAACACAGAGTTTCAGCTCACTCCAAAGATTTTCTATTGGATTTAGGTTTGGAGACTGGCTAGGCCACTCCAGAACCTTGATATGCATCTTTGGGTCATTGCCATGTTGGAAGACCGAGCCACGACCCATCTTTAATGCTCTGAATGAGGGAAGGTGGTTTTTGCACAATATGTCACAATAAATGGCCCCGTTCATCCTCTCCTTAATACACTGCAGTCGTCCTGTCCCCTGTGCAGAAAAACAACCCCAGAGCATGATGCTTCACTGTAGGTATGGTATTATTGGGATGATACTCATCATTCTTCTTCCTCCAAACACGGCGAATGGAGTTAAGACCAAAAAGTTCTACTTTTTTCTCATCTGACCACAGGACTTTCTCACATAACTCCTCTAGATTATCCAGATGGTCCCGGCAAACTTCAGACGGGCCTGGACATGGGCTAACTTAAGCAGGGGAACCTTCCGTATTAGTGTATTACTGATAGTAACCTTGAAAACAATGGTCCCAGCTCTCTTCACAGCATTGACCAGCACCTCCCGTGTAGTTCTGGGCTGATTCTTCACCATTCAGCATCATTGATACCCCAGGAGGAGAGCTCTTCCATGGGGCCCCAGTCTGAGGGACATTGACAGTCCATCATTAGCCTCCTCCATTTTCTGACAATTGCTCCAGCAGTTCTTTTTCACCGAGCTGCTTGGCAATTGCCCTGTAGCCCTTTCCAGCTTTGTGAAGGTCTACAATTTTGTCTCTGGTGTCTCTGGCAGCTCTTTAGTTTTGCCCATGTTGCTACTTAGACTTTGGCTGATTTTGGGGTGCACAGGTGTCTTTATGAGAGCTAACGACCTTGAACAGGTGCTACTAATTTAGAATCATGAGCAGAGTGTAGCTGGACTATTTAAAAGTAAAATTACAGGTCTTTGAGGGTCAGAAATCTGGCTAATAAGCAAGTGATCAAATACTTATTTGACACAGTACAATGTAATTCCAGATTTTTCTTTTTAGATTCTGTCTGTCACAGTGGAAATGCACCTATGCTGAAAATTGTAGAGCCCTCCATGATTTCTGAGAGAACTTGTAAATCACAGGGTGATGAAATACTTATTGGCCTCATTGTTAATATATGCATACAGTTAAGCACAAGTCAAGGTACGATGCCAAAATACCACTAAACCAGCCACCCTCATTGACTGTTTGAATTAATTTGTGTACTGGATTCTTGGACTGAACACTTTTAGCAGCCTAAAATAACTTCAAACCATTATCACAAACCATGTGCCAACTGCTGTTATTGTATATTAAGAAAACTAGGGGCCTGATCAACAAACCTTTAGGTACCTAGGTGACAAGGTCACTCAACCTGCCAGAAACTGATAATTCTACCTGTGAGGACAGTTTTCATTTGGACAGTTCACAACATGAAAGCATGGATCTAATATGCATGTCGTTCCAAGCCCATAAGATCTTTGTTCATATTTGGAACTAAAATTAAGAAGCCAGTGCCATGAATTATGTGTGTACATTCTTTTGGTTGCAAAAAAGCTGCAGTAGAACTGGGATATCTGTCTAAAGGGCAGGCTCCTGCGTTTGCAACACCACACGCATACATCATGGTACTCTCATGAATGCACATCATAGTCCAACACGGAAGAGAAGTATTTGTGGATTAAAGTGTTTTGTTTTCTTTGTGCACAGAAAGTATTCTTGTAGCTTAAAAAAATAAGGCCTTGAATGTGGTAGTTCCGTTGCTGTCCATCCAGGGTCAGAAAACCGAGACTTCATCAAAAATATTTTTTAATTGTGTTCTGAAGATAAACAAAGGTTTTTTGGGTTAAGAACGAAATAAGGGTGAGTAATTAATGACAGAATTTACGTTTCTTTGGGGTCAACTATCTCTTTAACCCTGTCCTAACCCTGTTAGTTTATTAATTTTCCATTTCAAGGCAAGTCCAAAGTATACTTAGTTTTTGAATACTTAGAATGCATAGCTTTTTTTTTGATACTCAGTTTGAACACAGGCACTCTAGAAAGCCTTTTTTATATCCGGTGCTGTTTTTCCACAATTCAAAGTTATGACCCAAAACAAATGTTTTTGAACTCCTTTAAACCAAAGCCGAGATGTCGCAATACCCTCTTGTTGTTGCAGTCATTGCGACTTTTTTTGTTGTTGTTGTTCGGTCTCCTTAGTTTTGTTTTCTAATGTGAACCAACAGCCTGGGACAGTGTTGCCACCTTGTGGAAAAATGTATTACTGCAAAATAACTTCAGTGTTCATTAGGGCTGGGTGATATATTCCGCAACATATTCATCCGCATCTCGTCAGTAAAGCCGGTTCTTTGATTAGCGGTAAATCTCCATCAGCTGTCATATTGCATAGCTTGTCAGTGATCTACAGGTCTGTGCATTAACTGCCGCTTCTTTTGAAAACAGTTGATGGAGAGTTACCACTAATCAAAGTACAGGATTTACTGACGAGATGCTCATGAATATATTGCAGAATGTATCTCCCAGCCCTAGAGGGCATATGCAACATTCATGTCTCCTGTGTACACATAAAAATTATAAATAAAAAAGTATACTTTGGGCTTAAGAAAAACAGAACAGGGTTGATTCAGGATTGATTGATCTATTGAAGATAGTGAAGAATTTAATTTATTGTTGCAGTGATTTATGAAGAGCCCATAATGAAGTCTCCCTCTAAAAGTGTGCTCACGTAATAGTGATGCAATTGTCTAGCATGATTTCTTACTGAATCATAATTGTAGTCATTTACTACTTTGTTCAGGGTGTCCCACTTTCACTTCCATGATATATTTGATTGAAAAATTTTTAGGTAGTATTACTCACTTATTGCTGAGATCAAGGTGAATTATATGATTTCTAAAATCCTCAAAAAGCTGCTCATCACTGTGGTTTGCACTGTGATTATCATTGTGGCTTATATATGTTTAAGAACCCGAATTTGCAATGTGTGCTGCTGCCTGCTGCTTTCCGGCCCTTTTCCACTCTCTAATCCGCATTAGAATTACCTGGCTGTTTCTCCTAAATCCTGATTTTGTATTCTGCCCTCCATTTGCCCTAAACATATTTGATCCATACCTTTGTCTTGTGGCACAAAACTGATTGAGGATGACTGGTTGTTTCCTGGCTGCTCCGATCCAGCATTAGCCAATCGGCAACAGGAAGTGGAGGAGGAGTTGGCCCAGGCCCGTGGACTCTGCCCTCAGAAAAGCAGGAAGCCCAAATATTTCACCCCACGCAGTCTGCAGGTATGAACTTAAGTCTCTAGGTAAATTGCATACAGAGGAGTGACAAATTAAATGAGAAATTTCTTAGTAAATTGGAAATGTGCTGCTAGTTCAGCTTCAATGCACCTTGATTCTAAAAATTGGTTTACTTTTTACTGGAGCAATGGAGCACCACACTTTCAAAAGATGTTTTGGTGTTTTATAATGGTGGCATCGAACATCCATGTTCAGAAGCTCCTTTTAATTGGCTTAAAATATGGTAACTGACTATAGAATATGTTTCACATACTGTTCATCTGTCTCATCAAACTGTTCTGTGAACAGGCCTATAGCCACTCCCACGGCAAGTCTACTTGGATTTTTAATTTAATTTGTCACAAAACTGTATTTATTACCTTGCATATTAATTTTTTTTTTTGCTATTACCAAGTTGAATAAAAAGAGTAGTTTAGTCAGAAATGAGTCAGTCATTTACTTGCCCTCATATAATTTCAGACTTTTCCCTCTTAAAGAACAAGGCAGGCCCTGAGTTGCCAGTCTCTGATTACACTACCACATGCATTAAATTCTAGTATGGTGTGTAAAGCTACACTGTGTAAATGCTGTCAGTGTAGTCAAAAGCAGTTGATTTTCACTTGTTTTGCAACTGATCTTGAATTTGAAGTTTGAAGATGTGGAAAAATTCAAGAAGGCCAAGCAGGTTTGGAAGGATATGAGGGTGAGTAAATTATTTTTGTTTATTTAGGCCTATTTATTTTGTGCTGATTTGCAGATTTGTGTTTTTTTTAAATACAT
>JAUYWG010000055.1:6662996-6674721 GCA_034779775.1 Enteromius afrohamiltoni
TTTTTGTTTTTTTTTTTTTTGTTTGCTGCATTTTAGTAGAAGTAATAGTAGTGGTAGTAATTATAATATTATTGTATGTTCTTTCTACAGGAGGACTTGGAATTTCATAGTAGGCAAGACCCAATAGGCCCCACTGATTGTGATGTTCTTGTGAATGGAGAAAACATGGGTGGATGGTGGCCACAGCACAGTGCTGCAGATACAGGTGTGAAACCCACTAGACACTGTCCATGTTCTAAATGCTTGCTGTTTGCAATTTTTGGCCAGTTTTTGCTGTTTTTGGTTACACTTTACTTGAGTGTGATGTTCTCCATCTTTATTATCTGTGTGCGCCAACTTAGAATGGTTGTCCAAGTTGATCATATTAAGAAATATGTCAATTGGAAGGGACTTATCATTTGATTATCTAAAGGATTTTATACAATTCTAACCAACTTATAAACCCTTCTGTATCAACACAAAAAGACATAACTGTTATGAGGAAATTATTGTAGTAACAGAATAGCTAATAATAATTATTATAAAATAAGGTGCATAGGATACAAAGTGCAAGTAACTTATGTTTTATTATTACATGCAGGGCTTGACATTAACACCTGCCAACCCGCCAAATGTGGGTGGATTTCAGCACTGGTGGATAATACGGTCAATCCAATTTGCCTCTTAGGCGTGTTGGATTTTATATAGCCTAGAGTAACAGAGCTTGTTTGGGACAAGTCAATTTTTGAAGGGGCAAGTGAAAGAGAATTTTACTTGCCCAGCCAGACAACTAATCTGATTAAAATTCAAATATCAGTTTTGACAGTTATTCTGATTTGATTCTATTCAGTTTAAACGGCAACTGTTTTTATATTTATAACATAGTATAGTTAAGCAACATGACAAATAGGAGAACAGAGTGATGTTAATGTATAATGATGAGATTAAACAATTTATTTATCAAATGCAGAGACAGTCTCTGTTGTCAAGACGATGATAATCGCTAGAAATCAGGTGTCCTCAACTAAGCAATCCAGAGGCGACAGTGGCAAGGAAAAACCCCATCCGTGAGAGAATGGGGGGAAAAAAACCTTGGGGGAACCAGGCTTAGTTGGGGCCAGCTCTCTTCTGGCCGGACACCCAGCACCTAATTTCCAGTTCAATATTAAGCTCATGTCAGATTGTGTAAAGGACTTCATGAATGTTTTGCCATTTTTGAATGAATCATCTGAGTCAATGATTCAGTAATCCATTCTTAAACACAGGCATTTGTTTTATTTTTAAATCAGCAAATTGTTTAAATTAGTGCCTTAATGCCTTAAAGTTTATGCAAAGCCCGGCTCTATGGAATACTTGATTCTGATTGGTCAGCCACCGCATTCAACTGTAAATTATTCCCGTCATAAAAACATTTAAACATTGAAAATGAACGCAAAAATGGCACAAAATTAAAAATGATTGATGAAAGAGTTCAAGGAAAACGTAGAAATTGATTTAATTAAGATATATATTTTCTTTTCCCCACTTGTTTAGATGGCTTGAGGTCTGTTGTTGAGGAGCTTGAACTTGAGAGAAACCAACTGCAGGAACAGATTTTGGTTCTTGAGAAACAGTGCCAAGATCTAGAGGACCGTCTGCAACTTCAGGCTCGCATTGAACTACTACAGGTACACAGAAACAGTTTGGACTGTACATACAAAAGCGCTATCAATGTGAGCCTCTGCAGTTACACTGCTTGCCAACTGACCCTTCGCTAAGCCTGCTCCCTCACTTACTGCAGCTGTCAGTCACTAAATTATTGGATTGGATTGCCTCAGGAATCATTAAATAAAGTGGAAATGAACCCGGCCCAGTCAATTTATTTACCTTCCTATAATCTGCACAGAAGCGCATTTTTTTCCATCAAAAACGTCCTTAAAAAGTCACCATAACATTTTTTAGACATTAAATAGATATTATCAAACTGATAAAGCCTTGTTTATAACCAACATGACCATTCTGAAAAATATTAATAGTATAAGAACATTTTTCACTATCAAAGTAAATTGTTACATCTACTTAACGAAAGGCTAGCGTTAGGCTAACTAAGACTTCATAGCACTCACATATCATTGTTTTTTTTTGTTGATTTTGGTTGCTTGCATTTTCCCAATTTGTAAGTCGTTTTGGATAAAATCATCTACTACATGACTAATGTAAATGTAAATTTGAAAAACTCAATATATATGCCCAGTTTTTGTCCTTAAAAGGAAAACACCACTGTTTTTCCATATTCCACTATGTTCTACCCTCAACTCAGACAAGTTAAGACATATCTCTCCCGTCTCAGTGCATGCACTTAGTCGCTCTAGCACACAGTGCTACTATGTTAGTGTATCAACTCGTCTAAGTTGAGGGAAGAACATAGTGGAATATAGAAAAACGATGGACAAAAACTGGGCAGATATATTAAGAGGAAAAAGTAAACATAGACAGAAAATACAAACATAAAATGACTAAATCTTCCAAAGTAATAGATTGCCAGCGAGGGTGGCTAATATTTTTAAGGTGCTGGGGCTTATCAAAAGGTCAGTTTTAGCTGTTTCTAAAAAGAATAAATGCTGAATGATGCAAGCCTTTAATTGTTTTTTAATTCTAAGGAAAACAAATATATTTTGAGTTCATGTTTAATCTCGAGTGTTGGATAGCCAATTAATGACCTGTATATTGAGTGAACTATATGCAACACTCCTCTAACGCAGGCAACGTTTGGTATAGATGAAGGTGGTCGAGCATTTTCCACATCTCAGGTTTGTTTATGTTTGTGTAAGCTTCTGAAAGCACGTCTGAGCGTGGAAACTTCTCTTTGTACTCTGCTTATCACTGTTTGTACTGTTTTAACACTGTCCTTTTTACACTATAAGTAAGTGTGCAGTTCACACACAGGGTGTGTCAACAGTGGTTTTAACCGTTTGAGTCAAGCTAGGGCTGCATGAGTAGTCAAAAAACACAATTATGATTACGGAGCTGTCAGGACTATGTAATTGTGAAAAGTGACTGTTATTGCCAGGGATACATAAAAGTGATTAGTAATGCACTGGTTAAATAAGTGCAGACTGCTCATTTGCTTACCAGTGTGGTTGACAGCTGTCAATCACCATGTTTTGCATTAACTGAATAAAATTTACATTTAAACTGAAAGCATAAATTGGCTACGCACTGCCCATTTTAGAGCAAAAAGCGTTGTTATTTCACTAAAACCAGGTCCAAAATGCAACGGTATTAAAACAAATATGTCTTAAACATCATTACTTGGTGGATAGAATGTGTAAGAATTTTCATGTATTAATCACTTTGTATTAATAATTTTTTTTTTTTTTATTGCCAATGTAACCAAACGTAAAAACAAGACCCTGAAATTGTAGGTTGTCTATGAAAGCCTGTAGGCAGTTTTTTTGTGAGGGTACATTTAGCTGTGAAAATCAAAAGCATGTGATGTTTACGCACGTTCAGTTAATTTAACTGCCGCAGGTATTGCTAAGAGTTTCTGAATTCTACAAATAGCCCCTTTAAGCTAATCAAGACAGGAATTTTTTGTTTTTAACTGCCGCAGGTATCGCTAAGGGTTCCTGAGTTCTACATATAGCCCCTTTAAGCTAACCAAGACAGGATCTGATTTTTTTTTTTTTTTCAGGACCAGTGAAGAACTGGGACAGTTTTTTATTTGGTACAACCCTTGGACCATGTCAAAGTTTCGGAGTTGGTTTTAAAGAGGACTTGATTGTAAAAACACCTTTAATGTACTGATTTGAGGACAATAATCAGCTTTTTCTGATTTTTGTCATCATCATGCAGCCCTAGGTTAAGCACACATTTATCTATAACGCACATGCAGTTGGGCCATGTGGTGGATTTTCACTCTTGCTTGAATTGTTATGATCTGTCATCTTCCTATCCATTAGAATGAATCTGAGCGCCTACAGGCACAGGTCGCCAACCTTCGCAGTCAGCAGATAAGAGACACAGAAAAGCATCAGCTACTCATTGCCAGCCTGAACAAACAACTCAAAGGGTAATTATTTAAAATTAGGGCCAAGGACCTCATTGCAGAATCATTCCAACTCAGATTCTTGTCAGTTTTGCTGTGTTTTTAGCATAAATGTTTTATATATGTATACACAACCATTTAAAACTTAATAACAGTAAGATATTTAATGGTTTATAAAGATGTTTTTTCTGAAAGGTCTGAAAGTGACACTGAAGATTGGAGTAATGATGCTTTGTATCACAGGAATAAATTACATTTGAAAATATATTCAAACAGAAAACAGTTATTTTAAATGGAATATTTCATAATTCAATATTTCACAATTTTTTTTTCTAAATGCAGCTTTGATGAGCAGAATCTTTAAAAACCATTATCTTATCTTACTGTTCTAAAACTTTTGAACAATAGTGTTTATATATATGTGTGTGTATATATATATATATATATATATATATATGTGTGTGTATATATTTATTGTATCTATATTTTACGGAACTTTTAATAGACTGAGTAGCACACAGGAGTGTCTGGAGTCCTCGCTCATGGAAAAAGAGCACACGCTCGCCAGAACCTCAGAGAAATTGGAATTTATTGACAGTCTAAAAGAAGCTTTAGAGACAAAAGAAAAACAGAACCAAGAAACAACTGAAAAACTGCTTCAGACTGAAAACAATGTGAGTAAATATGAACTATTTTAAAATTTTACACATATTTAACTCGATGACACTTCTAGATGACTGAAGTCTAGGTATTTATACTGGCCATAATTTCAGCGGTCTACCACATATATGCCCTTAAATTAAAGATCAGAATGTGCACTTTAAGCACATAAAAATAATATAAAATAATAGCTAAAATAATAAAAAATGTGTCCAGATATAACACCTCTTCACCAGTTAAGCAAATGTAATAAATGTATTATATATTATTGTGGGTATGTGATTTTGACAAGCATCTATATTAGCATCTATGTTTAGTTTTTTAAACAGTTTAATCCAGACCCAAGAATCAAGAACAGTGTCTCATGACAATGACATATAGTAGATGCGATTTATTGAATCACATCTGAGTAACTGAGACTACCTTCCCATGCAGCTGGCTGAAGTTACAAAGACATGCAGCAACTTTGAGAAGGAAAACTCAGAGATGAAAGCAATTGTTGCAGAACTGACACTCAAACTCAGTGTGCTGAAAGACAAGGTAGCTTCTCATAGACATGATTGTTCATTGGCTCTCATGTCATTTTTTTTTATTTGACCATTACATTGACATTATTTTTTGTTGATTAACATGTCATTACATTCCATTTTCTTCAGGTCCAGAAACAAGAGACAACTATAGAGTCATTACAGAACGATCTGGTTCAAACAAATGATGATCTCGACAGACTGAATGCTACTCATCTGGAAGAAAGATCACAACTGGTTCATGACTTACAGAGCTGTGAGCGTGAAATCGATAGACTTCAAGATGTCATCACTGATAAGGACAAAGATATATTGGCACTAACATCCAGTACAGCTGAATATTCAGAGCAGATTCATGAACTAAAACAGGAAATGAAGTTCAAAGAGAATGTGCTGACTAAAATTGAACAGGATGTTCAAATCTTTAGAGACCCTCAGCTTTCTGACCAACAGTTCTTTAATGTCCTAATACCTCAGCTGGTTGAACAGTTAAAGAGAACTGAAGCTGATCTAAAAGTATCGAAAAAAGATGGTGAGTTAAAAGGTAGGGACATTAAAGACTTAACCAAGCGAACAGAAGAGGACAAGAAAACAATTCAGGATCTCCACATGCAAATAGAGAAGCTGAATATGAATCTCAAAGACCAGCTATTGGATAGAGAACAAGTCCATGAAAAAGACTCTTTCCTGGATGAACGTAATAAGTTGCTTGCTGAAGTCAGCAAATATGAAAGTGAGCTTTTAATGTTCTCTAGAAAACTTGAGGAGCAGGTTGAATGTCAAGAACAGCTTAAGCAAGATGTCCAAGACAAGTCAAAGATAATATCTGTATTGGAGGATAAACTGAAGATAGTTCAAGAGGAGACAGTAGCTGAGAGAGAGAGATTTAACAAAGAACTTAAGATTCAAAACAAAGCCAAAGAAAACCTTGAGAAAGACTTGTCTGATAAAATTGAGCAGATTCAATCTGTGAAGAATAACAATCAGAAACTTCAGGAATCACTTGAGCAGACTTTGGGGGAGCTTGCAAGACAAAAGCAGCACCTGGATAATGCTAAGGAGCAAATGCAAGCTGTGCAAGATCAGAAATATAGCATGCTTTTACAAGTCGAAAGTTTCACTAATGACAATTGTAAATTGAAGAGTGAAATTGAGGCTAGCGTCCAGTCCCTCTCTGATGTTTCAGAAGAAAAGAAGAGACTGGCAAGCAAAATATCAGAAGTTGAACAACAGCTTTCAGGGAGTGTTAAAACAATAGAACGCTTGCAAAGAGAAAAGGAAGAGCTTACACTCAAGGGAAATGAATTGAACAAAGAACTTGAGCAAAACAAACAAGAAAAAGATGGCATTGTTAGACTCCATGAGACATCGAGCAGGCAAAATCAACAATTACAAGAAATGCTTGAAGAGAAACAAAAAGAAGTGCTTACACTAGCCCAAGCTGTGTCTGAAATGAACAACAAGGTTGCAATAACACTTGGAGAAAATGAAAAGCTTGCTTCTGAAATTGCTAGTCTTGATGAACAGAATAAGTACCTTCAGAAACAAACAAATGAACAGATGAAGTCACTCACTGAAACAACCAACGAGAGGGAGAATCTACAAAACAAAATCTTGATTTTTGAAACACAAGATGTGGAAAACCAGAAAATCATAAAAGGCTTGCTTAAACAAAATGAAGATTTGCTTTTGCAAGTAGAGGAACACAAAAATATAGAAAAGAAACTGCAATCTGGTGCTGAGACCTTGCAGGAAAAGTCTTTAGAATGTGCAACCCTCTCAAAATGTCTCAGGGAGAACAAAGAGGAAGTAAATCATCTTAGAACAGAACTTGAGTCCACCACTTCTCAAGTTCTTCAATACAAGCATATTGTTTTTGAAAAAGAAAAGACCTTAACAGACCAAACTAAACAAATGGAAGCTTATCAGCACCAACTGAATCAATTGCAAGATAGTCTTTCTATTCTTCAAGAACAAGCTAATAATCATAAATCAGGTCTGACAGAGAAAGACACACTGCTGCAGAAAGAATCAAATTCATGTCGTTTGTTACAAAACGAACTTAGTCATGAAAGAGGACTTGTTTTTACCCTTCAACAAGAGATAAGCTCTCTGAAAACGGAGTGTTCTAGACTGAATCAGACTTTGGATGTGAAAGAGAGAACATTAAGAGAGAAAAATCTTGAATGCCGCAATCACTCAGAGGAACTGTACAGAAGAAATGAGTCAATGATTTCGCTAACTAGTCAGCTAGGTATTATGAATGAAAATATTGTGAAGCTTGAATCTGATAATGCACATTTAAAAGGCACTTTAGAGGAGCATTTAGCAGACATTTTTAAATTAAAAGAGGAGCTCAGACAAAAACAAATAGAGGTTGTGGAATATCAAGATAATGTTCAGGCAATGAATGACCAAAACATTATAATTAAATCTGAACTGAAGAATTCGATGGCAGAAATATCTAGACAACAAGAGATGACCACGTCCCTACGGAATGAATTGGAAAATAAAAAAGTTGAACTGGCATATTTGACAGAACTGTTAGAATCCAAACACTCTCAACTTGAAGCTTTACAACTTACTCTGCAAGGGAAAGAGGAACTTTTCATGACACAGGAAATGTCTGTAAATAAGATGAAAGTTAAACTGTTGGAAAGTGAAAGCCAAATCAACCAGAAAATAACAGTGATTTCGGAGCTACATGAAGAAGTTCAGAATTTGCAGACAGTTTTGCATGAAAAAGATAGGTTGCTTTTAAATAAAGACAATGAGTTTTCTCTAGTAAAAAAGACGTTAATGACACAATCAGAATCATGTGAAGCAAGACTGGAATTAGAAATGAATGAAATTGCTAAATTTCAAGGAGAGTTAAAGAGTTTACAAGAAAAGAACACCCATCTTATCAGCATAATTAATGAAAAGGATTCTTTATTGATGCAGGAGAAGGAAAAGTCTCTGCACTTGCAAGGTAGTGCATCAGAACTGGAAAACACGGTTTCACAACAAACGTGTCAAATACAACGATTAACCTCAGAGATCACAAAACTCAGGGAAACCAAAACTGAGAGGGAACAAGTTATGTTTGCTGCTCAGTCACAAATGCAGAAACTGGACGAACTATACAAGAAACTTCAAGAGGAATACGATTTGACCAAACAAGAGTTGCTTAAAGTTATCAATGAGAAATCATTAAAGGAAGATGAGATCTCTAAATTGGTCCTTGAAAAAGAAGAGATCTGCAGAAATTCCAAATATCAGATTCAGAGAATTCAGGACCAGCTACAACACCACAAGTGGCAGTCCAGCAAAGTGGAAGAAGGCAGGACAATGGAGAGTGAACAAATCCATATCCAGGTTAGTCCTAAAAACCTAGATCGATACACAACTGTATGACACTATGATCCATTAAAGATGCAATTATAATGTGGGTATTATACTGCAATCCTGCTGCAAAAGATTGTATTTTTTTTGTAACTTTGCAACTACATGTCAACTAGCAGTCATTAGAGTATTAGCAAACTGTCTGCTTAATATCTTCTAAAATGTTTATAAAGCGACAAGAATACAATTTAATGAGCTCACAACATGCAACATACTGACTCTACTAACCTTAAATCTATCCTAGCAGTCTACTGTTAGAGTTAGTAGACATGTTGTTGCAAAGGAATAAGAATTGGTTGTCATGTATTTACAAAGTTAATTTAGTAGAACGTCTAAAGTGGACTATTAAAATTTGTTACATTTGTGGATATTCAGGAATCCATGGCTTTGCAGGGTAAAGATGTGTCTCCAGAACACTGGGTCCAGATGCATAGCCATCTGCAGCACTGCCAGCAAGAGATCCAGCAAAGGGATTTTAGCCTCCAACAACTCCACATAAAGGTATGCATTCAAATGTTCCATCTGGAAAGCAAAAAAAAGCGTTATTATTACTGCCATGAATTGTTTTCCTTTGTCGATGCATGTGTTGTTATCCTTGTATATCTACTAGTTGCAACAGGCAATTGAGGAAAAGGAAGAAGTGTCCTCCCAGTTAAGCACTGTTTCCAAGATGCTCAGAGACACACAGCAGACTGTCAGTGAGCTCCAGAATCGATGCTATTGGCAGGAGAGAGAATTTCAAAACCAGTATTCACACACACAGGTGAGTTTGTTGCGGATTGAAACCTTTCATCAAAGCTGTTCTATAAGCTAAAACCAAAATGCATTCTTGTTTTAACTTTTTTGGTATATATATATATAAAAATTTTACAAGTGTAAGGCACAAGTGTGCCTTCCTTATATCTTGTATTTCACGAGAATCAATAATCCGTTCAAAAGTCAGTGGTTAAAATTTATTTTCTTATTTATTTATTGCTTTTTGATCTTCATTTATCTTCAGGCAGTGTGCACACAGAGTTCCTGCTGTGCATTGGTTCTGTAATCACATTAATTTTTTTGTTCTTTAACCGTCTGAGTTCGGATCTCCCGCCAACGGGAGTGAGTGTTTTTTTTTTTCAGATGTCAGAGAAAAGAACTGAAACTGCTCTGTCATATATGATCGCACATATAAGAGTAATACAGCATTTAAATCTGTAAAGGGTCTATTTTTTTTTTTATACACTCACAATATCAACAAAACATTCTGCTTTTGGTAATTAAAGAAAATTAACAGGGTGCATTCTCTGCTGTCTCTGTCTCGATGATGTTCAGATTAAAACACGTCAATAAAATAAGCTGAAACTCAGCGAAAACGTGACTCACAGACATGAGAGTTACAAATACTCGTCGAAAACAAATACTCTGTGTTAAAATTATCAGTATGAAAACAACACCATGTTCGTTATAGTTAATTCAACCACGCCCCCGAGCTTCACACGCTATTGTTATTACAATCATCCACGTGTGATGCGCGCGACATGTACACGCCCACAACAGCAGCGCAGGCTCTGCTTGAAAACAGACCTGACATTTCAAGTTCACTTCGGCTGTGTTTCGTTTCTGAAAGAAGACATGCCGTGAGAAATAAGGTTTGCTTTACTTCAGACAAAGAAGATTTGACGCGTGGCTCAATTCAGGAAGATATCATGAAAGGAATAACCGATGCATCGTGCTTTGCTTGAAAACATTTCTCCAAGTTCACTTCGGATGCGTTTCGTTTCTGGAAGAAGACGCCCTGGGAGAAATAAGGTTTGCTTTACTTCAGACAAAGAAGATTTGACGCGTGGCTTGATTCAGGAAGATATCATGAAAAGGAATAACAGATGCATTGTGCAAGCTGACCCACGTAGCAGAGTTATAATGAGTAAGTCATGTTTCTTTATTTTTTGCTTTAGTTTACATGTTGTGGCATAAACCTGAATACATTTACAATGTGCTACTATATGCTTGAAATCGAGTGAAACGGATTGAAGATGAAAGACACTCATTTGACAGACTTCTACATTTCTTACGATTTATAATGTTTAGTATTGATACTCTGTTCACAAATTTATTTTATAAATATATATATCTATAAATGTTTAATGTCCTAAACAATAACAATAAAATCTTGAATAAACTGTAAAAAGCTCTGAGATAATACAAAGCATGCGTTGGTCTATGACTACAAAATCACTCTATATAAATATATACCCTAAATATAATGATAGCATGCTCACAGATGTTTTGTTGTTTGTTTTTTAGTGATCAGACACCTGTACCACAGAGTCCTGTCTCCTCTCTTCAAGCTGTTTTCCTCTAGGAGAGCTGTTACCAACATCAGATGTTTGACTAGACTGAGATTCTCTGGTAAAACAAGCTTTTATTTTGCTTGGAAAGCAGCAGCAAACACTTAAATATCAGGTATTATGTAGAGGTTTCACTTGTTGAACAGAATCTGTTTTCAGAATCGACTCAAAGTCTGGTCAGTGTGTTCAATATTGTATCTTTGACCTTTGATTATGTATATTTAAATTATACTGTGCTTTAAATAAAATACAAATCATTTAAAAAAAAATGTTTTTCTCACTTCTCCTCACATTTATTGTTACCTGACTTACCTGTCACTGTCACATTAATGGACCATTAGGGGAGTAGTCTTTGTCTCCTCAGGTGTTAAGCACTGAATATTAATGACCATTGTCACTCCCTTGCATACAAGCTTTCAGCCTCAAAACATGTCTTTAAAAATGTAAAACATTATATTGTTTTCTCTGAAAAAGTAAGTGGAATGATTTTCACATCATTCTGAAGTAAATATTCTAACCTAATAGACTGGTTACTCTCAGTAGTGTGCATTAGTATTCAGTATGAGTTTTATGGCCCTATTTCCACTATTGTTTTTTTCTCAAAACTTCTTGCAAGGGCCCCAAAATAACATCAGATGGTCAATCGAAATTGTCAGTGTCACCAAACTTGACATTATATACTCGGGTCATGCTGCCTATGAAGCCTACCAAGTTTTATATATATATATATATATACAAATATGGTAACACTTTATTTTGATGGTCCCTTTTAAACAATCTGTTGACAATAAGTAGCTTTGCACCTACATGTCAACTAACTC
>JAUYWG010000055.1:6674821-6692235 GCA_034779775.1 Enteromius afrohamiltoni
AGTCTAATGTTTATCAGTACATTACAGAAAATAATGAACTTTATCACAATATGCTAATTTTTTGAAAAGGACCTGTAAACACATACACACACACACGTTGGTTTTTGTGATTTAAGGGGACTCTCCATAGGCGTAATGGTTTTTATACAGGACAAACTGAATGTGGTATTGCCCTACACATACCCTACGCCTAAACCTACCCCTTACAGGAAATTGTGTGCATTTTTAGATTTTCAAAAAAACACCATTTAGTATGTTTTTGAATTACAGAGACACTGAAAATGTCCTCAAACACCTATATATTGTAATACCTATGTCATACCCATGTCATTATACAAATTTGTGTCCTCATAAACCACATAACCCGCCCACAAGTATTGCCTCATTTCCTGTTTTGGCTTAACATCGTTAAATTGTTAATTCTTGGACCTGAAAAAGGAACTGATATGATAGGGCCTTGAAATGAAACTATAATCAATTCTTATACATGTTCAAATCGGTTCATTGCTTAACAGGGTTCAGTCTACACAGAAGTTCCACCAGGAGCCCCTCAGGAACCAATCAGTGCTGATTTTAATCCAAGTGGATCAGACAGTGGAGATCTTAGGATGAGGTTTGACAGACAACGTTTGTAAATTACTCATGATAAGCTTTTTGTGTGAAACTCTTAAATTCTTTGTACAGGCTGGCTGAGGCAGAGTTTCAGCTGTCTCAGTTAAACTCCAGTTTAGAGGAGGAGAGATCAAGGAGAGAGGCTGCAGAGGAAGCCATGCGGTTGACGGAACAGAAAGTTAAGAGGTACAGGAGAAAATTTCATTTATTAAAACACTTTTTAAATGCTCAGTGCTGTCCACTGAAGTGGGTGAATTAGCAAAAGATGTTAATGTCTGTAAAAAGTTAGTGCTTTTAGGGAGCACTGCCTTTGAGCATCCAACCCAATCTTGTATGAATCATCATGAGTTTCTTAACATACTAGAACAGCTCAATAGGGAAGACTACCTTCTCTGTAAACTGTAAATGAAATAGAAGTGATTTAACCGAATGCTATCAAATAGAAAGCTGTGTAATCATAATGCTTCTCCTAGAATCTGAGATTGGAAAGAATCAAACCATTTATCCTTTTAGTAATTGCAATTTAGCATCCTGTTATACTTTGTAGAGAATTAAATCAAATCCAACATTCCCCTTTAAAACATGTTGTTCTACAGTTTCAAGCATCAAGAGTATTTCAAGCATCGCTTGGCATAGATCACAGAGACTCTTGAGATCACACTGTGGGGTTTGGCAGGACTGTCACCCCTCAAGCATGTTTTATTCACCCTTTCTTTCTCTTTTTCATTGTGTTGTCAGATACATATCCATACTCATGATAGTCTGCCAAGTAATGTAAAGTATGGGCCTAGATCAAGACAAACTCTGACAATCAGTTAACCCCCAACATGTGATCCGCAACCAAAGTCTTCAATATGTTCATGAAGGAATAATTCATCCAAAAATGAAAATTTGATGTTTATCTGCTTACCCACAGGGCATCCAAAATGTAGGTGACTTTTTTGAACCATTGCAGTCTGTCATATAAAGGTGGTGTGTGGGCACCAAACATTCCAAAGCTTAGGCAGCAAAAATACACAGACGAAACCAAATTAAACTCTGCGACTCAAGAAAAAACATTGATGTCTTAAAACACTAAATTATATGTCTTTGCAAGAAACTGTGGTGTTTATAGTTAAAAATTATATAAATACAGTTCAATGTACAACTGTCCTGAGCTCATTCACAACATCCAGTGTGTGACGTATAACATGCCAAATGATGCCTCATTACCGTCTGTTTCTATGGGCCACAGTTAATTGTTAAAAAAATGTGATTTCTGGATTTGTAGACCCCTCCATGATTTCCAAGTAAGAGAATTTGCAAAATCACAGGGTGATCAAATACTTATTGACCTCACTGTATATGAATTTACATATTTACAGTACAGGCCAAAAGTTTGGAAACACCTTCTCATTTTTTTTTTCATGACAATCTACATTGGTAGATTCTCACTGAAGGAATCAAAACTATGAATGAACACATGTGGAGTTATGTACTCAACAAAAAAAGCTGAAATAACTGAAAACATCTCTTATATTCTAGTTTCTTCAAAATAGCCTTTGCTCTGATTACTGCTTTGCACACTCTTGGCATTCTCTCGATGAGCTTCAAGAGGTAGTCACCTAAAATGGTTTTCACTTCACAGGTGCGCCATAAGTGGAAGTATCAGGGTTAATAAATAAAATTTCTTACTTTATCAATAGGGTTGTGCCCATCAGTTGTGTTTTTTAGAAGTCAGTTACTACACAGCCGACAGCACTATTGGACAACTGTTAAAATCCATATTATGGCAAGAACCATTATGCTAACTAAAGAAAAACGAGTGGCCATCATTACTTTAAGAAATGAAGGTCAGTCAGTCCGGAAAATTACAAAAACTTTAATTGCGTCCCCAAGTGGAGTCGCAAAAACCATCAAGTGCAACAACAAAACTGGCACAAATAAGGACCGACCCAGGAAATGAAGACCAACCTCTGCTTCTGAAGACAAGTTCATCCGAGTCACCAGCCTCAGAAATCACAAGTTAACAGCAGCTCAGACCAGAGACCAGATAAATGCCACACAGAGTTCTAGCAGCAGGCCCATCTCTAGAAAAACTGTTAAGAGGAGACTGCACGAATCAGGCCTTCATGGTCAAATAGCTGCCAGGAAACCACTGCTAAGGAGAGGCAACAAGCAGAAGAGATTTGTTTGGGCCAAGAAACACAAGGAATGGACATTAGACCAGTGAAAATCTGTGCTTTGGTCTGATGAGTCCAAATTTGAGATCTTTGGTTCCAACCGCCATGTCTTTGTGAGACGCAGAAAAGGTGAAGGGATGGATTCCACATGCCTGGTTCCCACTGTGAAGCATGGAGAAGGAGGTGTGATGGTGTGGGAGTGTTTTGCTGGTGACACTGTGGGGGATTTATTCAAAATTGAAGGCACACTGAACCAGCATGGGTACCAAAGCATCCTGCAGCAACATGCCATCCCATCTGGATTGCTTTTAGTTGGACGATTATTTATTTTTCAACAGGAAAATGACCCCAAACACACCTCCAGGGTGTGTGTAAGGGCTATTTGACCAAGGTGGAGTAATGGAGTGCTGTGGCAGATGACCTGTCACAGGACCTGAACCCAATCAAGATGGTTTAGGGTGAGCTGGACCACAGAGTGATGGCAAAGGGGCCAACAAGTTCTAAACACCTCTGGGAACTCCTTCAAGACTGTTGGAAAACCATTTCAGGTGTCTACCTCTTGAAGTTCATCGAGAGAATGCCAAGAGTGTGCAAAGCAGTAATCAGAGCAAAGGGTGGCTGTTTTGAAGAAACTAGAATATAAAATATGTTTATAGTTATTTCACCTTTTTTTGTTAAGTACATAACTCCACATGTGTTCATTCATAGTTTTGATGCCTTCAGTAAGAATCTACCAATGTAAATGGTCATGAAAATAAAGAAAACACATTGAATGAGAAGGTGTGTCCAAACTTTTAGGTTGTACTGTATATCTATGTGCCAGAGCACATTATGCGTCATGCACCGGATGTTGTGAATGAGCTCAGGACAGTTGTACTTTGTGGTGTATCAGGGGTTAAATTACATAAATACTGATTCATGACCTCAGTTTATCTTCATGAGTCGCAGTGTTTAATTTGGATTCATCTGTGTATGTCTTTTTTTTTTTTTTTTTTTGAGCATTTTGTGCCCATTTGACTGCCATTATATGACTAACAGACTGCATCGGTTTGAGATTAAAAATCTTTGTTTGTGGTCTACACCTTGGATTCCCTGGGGGTAAGCAGATAAAGATCATGTTTTTTGGGTGAACTATCCACTTAATTACTGGGAAGTGCTTGACAGTGCCGGTCTTGAGACTAGATCAGCCCTGTCATACTGCCTCAAACAGAATTATGTTTAGTTTTGGGCTACATTATGTTTAGGGGCATAACAATAACAGACCTGTGTATAGAATTCCTTGAAGCATTTCTCCACCCCAAAATGAACATTTTGTCATTAATCACTAACCCCCAAAAGTAAAAGCTTTGTTCGTCCTCAGAACACAATTTAATATAGTATAATGTAGTGGATTAAAACCAGGAGGCTTGTGATTGTCCCATTGACTGCAAAGTAAAACACACTGTCAGGGTCTATAAAAGTTATAAAAGACATCTGAATACTCCATCTGCCATCAGTGATTCAACTATAATGTTATACAGTGACACAAATAATTTTTGTGTGGAAAATAAAACATAAATAATGACTTTATTTAGCTATTCTGCACCATAACATCACTGTAGTGCCATTTTGAAGAGCATCCACTGGACACACATAACCTACACAGTTCTGTGTTAGATGCAAGTCTTGTACATGTATTTACGTTTTGATTTGTACAAAGCGTCTTTCAATTGCTGCTACAACAGAACGGCATACGCTATGTGCATCCAGCAGATACCGAATGGTTGAATTTTGAACAGTTTTATTTCCATACAAAAGTATTATTGTCACTTCATAATGTTACTATTGAACCGCTGATGGAGTATTTAGATTATGCCTTTCATACTTTTCTAGACCTTAAATTGTGTTCCGAGGTTTAGACAGGTTTGCTTTTACAATATTTAAATTTTTTCATTGTTAATAATTGATGCCAACATTGCTAGTATTTTGTACACTATTTGATATTCATTGTACTGTGGGTGTGTGTGTTTCAGCATGGAGTCAAACCAATTACGGCATTCTCAAAGGGACTTTAGTATTCAGCTAGAAAGAGATGAAGAACAGTATGAAGATCTTGTTCTTCGCCCAAGCCGGCACCTGTTCATACACAAGGTACTTCATGTTTAATGTATTAATAAAGCTTTCAGTCATTCCCCACCGTTGAAACCCATTTAGAGTAGTCAGCTTGTTCGTTCTTAAAAGAATTACAGTTGCAATTTAAAGATGGAGAGAGAAAGATAATCAAGAGATTGACAAACTAAATTGCTTTTCAAAGAGTTGTTTCAAGACAAAAAAAAATTATGCATTAACATTTAGGAAGTTGATATTTTTATATTTACAGGCTGTGTACTGCAGCTCAGAGGTGGCATAAATGCAAAGTTTAGTTCCAGTTATAACATGATACAAAAAATCATACAGGTTCTACATCCTGAATTTTAGGGGCATGTAACAGCATTTAATAGGCTATGTCATGCAGTGGAATGTTTATTACCAACTATGGTATGAAATGTGAGATGACATGGGTAAGTCTTGTGAGGGTGTGTTAAAGTGCCACTATTATGCAATTTAAAGGTTTCTAATATTGTTTTATTAGTCTCTTAAAACAGGTTTACTTGTATGCAAAGTCAAAAAACACTTTAGTTTTCTCCAACAATAGATTTAATTTGGATCCGTGGATCCGTAACAAAAAAAGATTCAAATTGCTGATGACTCGTTTAGGTGAATGTTAGCCGACTCTGTTTTTTTGATAGACAATAACTTTATTTATCGCGCACTTTCGGCGTCACATCTTTGCAGATAGTTCATGTTCACACACAGCTACATGACACACTGCATGAAAGATCATATTTGAAAAGGCATAATAGGGACACTTTAAATGTCAGTAATTTTAATGCATTACTTTTTTCATCGCTAATTAAATAAACATTTATTGAATGTATATGTATATATTTTTTTTAGATAAAGAGTGGAGCTCACTTGTGCCAGCGTTGGTTCAAAGGAAGAAGCATTTACTGCTGTTCCAAACTACTGCCATCCAGGGGGAAGTCACGCTACATATTCATAGGCTACCTTCTTATGCTTCATGTGCTGGTTTTTGTCTGCCTCAGTTGGTCCCTTTAGAAAGCAATAATCATCAAATTACATTTGCACAAATAGAAGATCTGCAAAAAACTGGTGTGGGCAGTGTAAAGGCCCACAGTCCAAGCACTTCCACTTTCTGTGATACGAACTTCTCTTTAGCTGCTCACTTAAATAATGTAAATAATAATGGTGAACTGTCATTTTCTGAGACATTCATCTTGATCTGAAACTGAATGTTTCCATATAGACTTCAACACCAGCATTTATGATGCAGAGACCTCATGTGTATTGACAGGTACACAGATGGCCATTAGAGTTTGGGTTATCTCATGTAATTGCTATGCACTGAAATCTTAAATTTAGTTAAGCAATTGTTTTTCACATTCTGACATCAAATAAACCGAAAATGAATGTCTTGTTTGTCTGTACTGGAAATGAACATGAGATCCAAAAAAGAATTTTACTGTTGAATGTGTACAGAGAGAATATTGATTTAATGTGCAAAATTTTAGAAGTTGTTGCACTGTAAGCAAGCAAACAAAAACTTAGAAGCTTTACTATGAGTCTGATTGTAATGTAGAAACACTGGAATTACAATTTAATTAATTATGGTTTCTTTTGAGGGTTGATTGATTCTGTGTAATTTATTTATAGTATGAAACATGTTTGCTTGTAGAGCCATAAAGTTATACTATTGCACTGCCTGTTTACAACACTATATATCTGTGGAGTATGATATGAGAAAAAGGATGAATCTTTGTTGAATTAAACTTCTGAGACCTTCTATGTGTCTGCACATTTTTTTTCCAAACAAAATAAGCACTAGAAATTTTTGCGATCCTTACTAGTTTTCTAATGCATATCTGGTGTAACGCATTCATCAATATTAAAGACTTAAATATTACACAAAAGTGTAAATGTAACTGCTGCTCAGTCTCTTGAAATCAATATACCACAAAGAGTAATGTGTTACTTTAATATGTTATAACTGATATCGCATAGAAACAAGTGCAGCATTTTTAATCATCTTGTTAGTAAACAAAGACACAATGACTGATATGGCATAAATATACAGCTCTGGGAAAAAATAGGAGACCACTTCTTTTGGTTTTTATCCTAAAAACTGTTAATCTCACCAATACAAAACAATGCACGATTGTTTCATTTTTTGTGAACGGAAAGAAGCAGCTTGATGCTCACTGAATCTAGTAAATCTAGGATTGAGCCCTTTTTTCTTGATTTAAAACCTTTGTTTTCACTGTTTTTGTCTTGTTTAGTGTTTATTTTTACATTTCTAATTACTTTTAAAAGACACTTTTTTTCTATCATTTTTTACCATCCAACTGGTCACACTGCAAGAGGAAAGTGTTGATTACAGCAGTGTTTTTTATACTTTTCCCATTAAATACTCACCAAATAAGTACCTCAATAAACAGAACAAAGTATGTTTGTGTAGAATTTTAAATTTTAAATGAATACTGAGTAAATTGCAGTGGTCTCTTATTTCTTCCCAGAGCTGTATACTTGCACTGTTTAGAGAAATTGTCTCCTCACATTTGTTACAGGTGTTGTACCCATATTTTAAATTAATTATTGCATTGTGTTCCATTTTAGGATCAAATGTCTGTTTGCATAAACTTATATTCTGTTACAAAAAAAAAACGACTTTTTGATAAACGATTTTATGCAACCAGCCACAACAGTACTTTTTTTCTCAGAGCACCAGTTTTAACTGTTTGCTAACACACTGCATGTTTGTGGGGGGAAACATGTTTAGCTGTTCACATGTTCAGCTAATCTGTATTTCATTTATTCGCACTTCCTTATGATGACAGTTTAGGCGTATTTGGCGTGCTGTCCAGAGGGCGAGCCTGGAGGTCGGCGAACGCCGAGTTCTAGTTGTTAGAACCGTAGCGAGGGCTGAGCTCGCTTGCCCCCTTAGGTAGGAAGACGCAAAGGTTGAGAAGGGGTGGAGGCGGGATGCATAATGAGATGTGGAAGGGAAGGAAATGAGCTTATTTAAGGGAAAGGTTAAAGGATTTGATTGGACAGGATGGAATTAGGTTGATTAGGAAACATGGTTCCAGCCGTGGCTAATCATGCGTACGCGCTCCTCTCGAAATTTTGTTTATCAACACCACTTAATCATGAAGACAATTATTTTTTTTCTCTTCCAAAATCTAAAGATGGCTGCAACTTAGTATATCAGACAGTTCTGAATGCAATGCAAAAAACTGTGACATTGCAGTTATAATAGCATGGAAAGATTTTGTTTATTTGAGAGAAATGAAACCTTGCAATTTCTTTCTTTTATTAACAAAATTTGGAGGCAGAGCCCCATTAGTCCAAGTAAGTAGTTATGTAGGTTTTCAAAGTGACCTTTAATAAATAATAAATAGGAGTTTGTCAACTCCAAATGACTTCACTTCAGAATTTTATACTATAACAGTGTTTTATTAGCAAACACAGAGAAATGGAGTGCATTTCCCTCTTCAACACTCTACACAGTGGTTAAAGCTGAGGAACAGTGAGGTATTACAGAGTGAATTTTGATACCTCCAAATGTACTTAATTCTCAATTATGCTACATTAGACCTTCACCATATAAATAAAGATGCAGTATGTCCATACATGCAAGACAACACACAGTATTACTATTCCAAAGAAAAAACTATTAAAAACCTGACACAGATACATTTGCAAAATAAAAACAGTAAAGACAGATATTGCATAGGTTAAAACAAACACAGAATGTAATTTCCAAAACAACAGTACACATTTATTGTACATAACAGTACATATGTATATTTTCTCACAAAGATCAAACTATTTCAAACAATATTACATTACAACAAAACAAGCCTTTTCCTTCAACTTGACTTAAACCCCCAGTTTAAAAGAAAAAGTGACTATAGAAGAAACACAGTGATAAATAAAACATTAGCTTGTGGATGTTCGTGAGAAGCAGGATGTTTATTTGTGCAGGAGTCATTCACTCCTTTTTTCAAGTTTTGTTATGTTGTAGCCTTATGCAATAATGCTTTCAATATTAATTGTTTGCATATACAGTATACTCCATGCCCCAAACCAAAACACATTTGCTAGTTTATTTAAAAGAGCAAATGTAAAATATCACATTGCTAAGTAGTTTAAGTATTCACAAACGTTTTGCTGTGACAGTTTCCACTGGATTCCATAGATCATCTTTTAGCGTATAGATGCAACATGACAAAATGTGACAACAAAATACACTTTTAATAGAATTATAAATATAAAACTTATTCTAATTATATTATTAAATAAATAATGAAATATATAAGGTCTCTGAATTCTTTTGGAATGCTGTACAACTTTACAGAGGGTAGATGCTGTATTCGTACTTTGTGGAAGGTTCAGCTTTACAATCATTTGTCATTCAGCAACAAACTACTCAAAGTGCAGCTAAAGACCAAAAAAGTCTTAAATAAAAGTGCTTAACAATTTTTGACTGATGTCAAAATGTTATATAGGGCACTAATGAAAAGCTTCTGGTGACATGATTTTCCATGTTCAATCTTCAGCTGAGGCTGTCGCTAAGGAGGAAGAAATGTGGTGACAATTATCAGGGCTTTCCGAGGTCCCCTGTGATTTCAACAAAGAGGATCAGAAAGTCATTTAATCCGCTCTGCAACTTGATAGGCCAGCTTCAGTGGCAGTAACTTGCTGTAAACCTTATGTAGCCCCACCCCTTTTCAACACTGTGCTCATTGTCTTCTAGTATATTTTTCCACAACATAAAGGTAAGATCCCACAGATTTATGAACTGACCAGTAATCCCAGCTGTCATTTGTTCTGACATTCACCTCAAACAATTACAATTCTCATGACAACTTTCATCACAACCTTCTAAAGATATCATGTAGAAGTCTTGGACATAATTCTTTCAGTGTGCTTTTGTCACTGAAATCGATTGAGATGCCCATCCTTCAAATCTAAGGTATTTCAGGTATGGCTTGAAATGCTTCACTGACCTACAACCACATTAATTCATTAAAAATAGCATTATAAAACAACACAAATTGCCAAGATTTATTAGCTTACACAATGTGAGGTATATTAAACACTTTCTGTTGTTATAGTTTTATCATGAAAGCCAATAACTTCACTTCAGTATAACAGCTTGTTTTATTAAGGTCTGGGCGTTTTTAAATGTTAATCATCCCTGAAAATCTAAAAATACTTGGTTTTGTTACATAAATAAATAAAAATAAATACATAAATCATCCTCAGTATGTAATCATCAGACTAAAAGAAGAAGAACCTGGAATTGGTAGAAAAGTGAGAGATTCTTCACAGTAGATATGTTTTTGGTCTTAGGTTAGTTTAAGATTATATATAAACCATCAGTTATAATTATAAAATAACCCCCTATTTGACCAGGATCCCGACATACCCCATCAGGCCCTCTTGAAGGGGTTTATTTTGTGAAAAATCTTGAATGACTGTATATGATTGTACTTATTAGACAGTTACCAAACAAATAAATAAATGGATATTAAATATATACTGAGTGCTAAAAGCATTTATGATGTCTAAAGCAAGATACCACCGTGACATACAAAACTATAGCATAGCAGCTGTGTAAGAAATTGTATTCCCGGGAAAAAACAGCCCTAGCTAGCTCATCAGACATTATATGTATTACCCACAGAAATAGTGAACTTTGAGTTATATGTCAATTATTAAATGTCAAAACTTGTTCTATTTTTTAACATAAGGAAAATGATACCGAGCCACTTAAGTGTCGTGCTGTCATGCAAATTTCTGTCATTTTATAATGACTTTTTTTTATAAAAATGTTTGGGGGATGGGTACATACAGTGCATGCATAATCAATATTCTGATCATATTTTTTTTCCTAACACATTATACCAATTCCAAACCACATCAATCTTAATAATCACTAGTTTTATCACAGATAAAACTTAAGAACATTTATTTATAGGTAATATGTCATAGCTGATGAAGGAAGTTATGAAAAAAAGTGTTTTCAATAAGTAATTATGAAACGTCATGAGCAGGATGCAACACTATTTAAATTAGAAAATTAAACATGACCATTGAACTCACATAGGTGTATATAAACTACATAACACCTTCCTACTTCAACAATTACATATCAACCATGTTATATACAGACTTAATAGCAATTATTAAGATTGGTGTGGTATGGATATTAACAGAATTTTATTTAATTTTATTTTCAGGGCCCTAAATACAAAAGCATTTTCTAAAACAGAAGTTGTGAATGATTCTACTATCTTACTGTGAAATATTTCAGTTCGAAAATAAGCAAAAAAAAAAGGCACGACTTGATTTGATCAATCAGTTGTTGACCGGATTGTGAAAAGTAAGTGTTTCCAACCGGAATAGTTGCCAAACGTAACTGCGTTTTAGATGTCAAGTGAGCAAATCTCAAGAAAAGCAAAATTGCAAAGATGAATTGTTCACAGTAAGACCAGTAACGGGGATAGGCTACTTTGTTAATTTGTTGTTAAATGTGCAAAATATTTTTCTATAATGAATGTACATCTGGGATGACATGAGGGTGAGCAAATGGAAATGGAGGACTATACCTACTACTATATTGTAAATAAAAAAAATCAACATTTTCGGTTCATTTGTGATGTATTGAAAAGTGAAACAAAATAGTCTACAGCCTGCATGTTTTCTGAGGAAGAGAAATTGTATACAATATTTAATTTAATTAAAGCAAAACACCTCAGCGGCTCTGTAAATTCACTTTTGCTTCCTCTAAAAGAGCAGGTAATATTATCCCCCTTGCCTCAAGAGGCACTTGTTCCACAGAAGGCAGACCGGAACAGGTTGCAATTTTTACATGGATCCAATATGCAGTTCTAAAGGTTTTATTTATAATAGGCCTATCAAAAATCTTCCTCAGAGGTAGCCTTATAGCTGCAGTTTGATGTGAAACAACCAAAGTGATGCCGGAGCACCAATGATATCACTTCAACAGCAGAGTAACAGGCTCACCGCGGATTATGCAATTATTACACAACATCCTATTACTGCACAATACATTGAAGCTACACTGAAGCATTTTAATGAATGCGGCAGGGGTCTTGTCTCCATGACCTTCCATGTACTGCAGTTAAACAATGAGCGTATTACAACGATGAAAATATGCTTAATGTTACATGTTAGTGGTGACGTCCATTTAATTTTCCAATTCTCTACCCTTACTTAAGCAATGACAAAAACACAGACAACGGTGTTACATTTACGAATATGTGGTATGCTACATACGTTTTCACGGAAGGTCAGTGGTTCCTTCGGAGTAGCTACACTGCTGGTCTGAGAGATTGCCAATCCTACTATGGCGAAGAATTGGCTAATGATTATTACTCTGTCACCAAATTAATATTCATGAGCGAGCATCACCATGGCGAAAAAGCTCGAGCGCGCACTAGATAAAATGGATCCAGCCGTTTTCCCATTCCCTCGGAGGTGAAATTTTAAATCTGTGCCTTCTTACTCGGTAATTATTCCCATTGTTGTTGTCCCAAAATTCACCTCCCTCGACACAGTACTTAATGGCAAACTGCAGCGTTCCTCCAAACTCCAAAAAGCTCGGGGTGATAATTTTGAAGCTAAACTTGTCGGTCTGGCCGTCGCTGGAATGGGGAATGTAAAACGCCAGAATATCCATAAATGTCGTCCAGTTGTTTAAGGTGTATCTCAAATAGACCTTTTTTTCGAAAGCCAAATTAACAACCCGCACGACCCCCGAGAGGCTGAACTCATCCGCCTGAACAGACTCCAGTAAAACCTTTGCTGCAGAAACTCTTTCAGCGAAGTCTGGCAGAGATCCTGGATTAGTGAAGAGCAGCTCCATAAACACGGACTGGCTTGACGTGTTCGATTTGTCGAAATTGTTCAAGTGGAGAGCTCTGGCTTTTTTGAATTTGTCAATAATGCGGTCTGGTACCTCAGGCATATCCGTGTCATCAAAGTGTTTGACAGAAATCAGGTCCAGGCCCAGAGAGTCAGCGAAACGTACCTTTTTCTTACTGCTTGGGCTCCGGCTTCGTGCGATTTCTAATTTGGCTCTTTCAGCTGATGTGGGGAGAGACTTGCACCTGCGGCGCTGAGTCGGGCTATGCGGGGGCTTCAGGAATGACTCCCTTCCTCTCGGTTTTTCATTCACTACGTTGATTTCTAACGGTTCACAGTCCCCGTTCTTGCCCTCCTCTCGCTCCATTTCTTCTCCGTCCTCCAGCTTTTGCTCTGATGCTGTCAAGCTTCCAAACAGCCCGGCGATGCAACTGTAGTTTCTGGGGATGCAATTCTTGGGAGGCAGCATTACCACAGCAGCCTCGTCTTCCATAAAATAGTCTGCAAAATCCTTTAAAAATGCTTCAGTCGAGGTCTGATGTTAAGTGTCCTTCCGCATTGTAGGCTGCGGAAAGCTATGGTTGACGGTTGTGCGGATATCTGAGCCAATCTTTGCTGAGATGCTGCTGCCGGCAGAATCCTACTATGGCAATGCTTTAGGTAATGAATTATTAGGTTCTTGCCAACATTCCTAAATCGCGAGGTCAAGAAACATAATTAATATTTATAAGCCAAAGCTTATTCGTCAGCTGTATTGTCCTCATTGTCAGCGTCTTCCTTTCAGCCAACCAACGGAACCTGAACGGCGCGTTTCAATAATTAATATTCATAAGCCCATCCCTCGCCATACTTGAATTCCCTACCAGTTTAGACACGCCCCCTCAGCCACAGGCAGTCCGTGCGGTGGATCACGTCTCACAGTAGATAAAACACCGCAATACCAATTCAGAGCAACTTCTTAAAAAAATCATTATGCTTTACAGGATAAAAAAAAGTTCAAATGCCAATAAATCATAAAGTGATTTTCTGACCTCAATTTGTGCACTTAATAGATAGGCTACACTTTTTTAAAAATAAATATTTTTTTTCCGTTTGAGAGTTGCATTTGTAACAAAATAGCCATTTGTAACTTTTTACAGACTACCATGACCATGAACCATGAATCTATTTTCCAAACCCAGTTTTGTGGCTTGTCCTGAATTACTACGATAAACCTATAAGTGTTTATATTCGTACTAGACTTGTTCGGGTTGTCCCGCTGCGGACTAGGTCAGCACCTGCATGACTCACTGTAGAGGTAAACACTGAGAAGTAGCTCCTGCTACAATATTCTTCCGCAATAGGCAGTTCAAGCTTAAACAATTGTATTAAATTGTTGGGATTTTATATATATATATATATATATATTAGGGCTGTCAAAAATAATGTGTTAACGGCGTTAATTATTTTTTGTCGTTAATTACATAGATTTCAGAAAAGTGGGAAAACAATTACCTCGGAGTGACTGCACATTGCATCATTGACACGTGGGAACTGAAGTCTTTTACGCTGGCTGTATTAAAAACTGAGGAGCATTTTGCGGAGGCTTTTTAACAGTTCCTGTCTGTTGCACGTACAGTTTAGGTAATAATTTGTTTTGACCAGTAGGGGGGCCCGTAGAGACCCATTCATTTTATACCTTCAGAAAGACTGAATCAAGTCCAGTTTTTTAATGTAAACATAGATGGAAAGTGATGACAGTCACAAAATTTTATTCCACTGAGATGAAGAGAAACTGTTACATTGTCTGTCAGTGTTTCCCTGGTGTAGTGTTATGTGGACTTTTATTATGAAGTGTCTCCCACTGTTTCCATGTCAACCCTGTAATGTCTCCACCCTGCTTGTGTGTTTCTATGCCTACAGACTTACAGATATACTGCAGGTCGAATATTACTCCATTATAAGTGAAAGTTGTAAAGATATTTTTTACTCAAGTAGGCTGAGTAGCCTCCCAAAAGTAGCTAAATTTCCTTTTTGGAAAAGTGTGCACATCTTTGTATAGCCATTTATGGACATTTGAACTGTGCTGTAAATACAGACTAATAAGAAAAAAATAGAAATCTGCTTTAAAACCCAGCATACACAGAACAATCTGTACAGCGCTTCTTCAAGCCCACATTTGTAGAATTTCTTGACTTCTTAGTGAGGTTGAGACCATCAGTTGGCTGAGTCAGGTTGGTACTCAGCCATAAACTGTTAGAATTCATATTTATGGCAAGAACCAATCAGCTAAGTAAAGGGAAAACTGAAAAGCTGCTAAAAAACAACTATTGAGGAAAAGCAGAAATAGAACTAGAGTGATGGAGTGCTGCACCAGATGACCTGGCCTTCACAGTCACCTGACCTAAACCTAATCAATCAATCAATCAATCACTTCTGTTTATATAGCACTTACAATACTTAACAATACAGATTGTAGCAAAGCACTGCACATTATCAAATAGGAGAACAAAGTGATGGTAATTTATAATGAAGAGATTAAACTGTTTATTTATCAAATGCAGAGACGATAACAATGATAATCAGAAATTAGAAATTGCCCCAATTAAGTAATCCAGAGGCGACAGCGGCAAGGAACCAAATCCCCATACATGAGAGAATGAAAAAAAAAACCTTAGGTTGGGGCCAGCTCTTCTCTGGCCGGACGCCCAGCACCCAATTTCCATTTCAATATTAAGATTGTCAGATCATGCAAAGGACTTGTTTGTGTGCATTTGCTTTCGGTAACCTGTCCACGGAGTAATGGAGATGGTTTGGGATGAGATGGACTGCAGAGTGAAGGCAAAAGGGGCAACAAGTGCTCAGCATTTCTGATAACTCCTTTAAGACTATTGGAAAACCATTTCAGGTGACTACCTCATGAAGCTCATCGAGAGAATGCAAGAGTGTGCAAAGCAGTAATCAGAGCAAAGGGTGGCAATTTTGGATTTTTTCAGTTATTTCACATTTTTTAGTTTGCTACGTAATTCCATATGTGTTCATTCATACTTTTAATGTTTTTAATGAGAATCTACAATGTAAATAGTCATGAAAATAAAAAATAAACATTAAATGAGAGGATGTGTCCAAACTTTTGACTGATAGTGTATATCCTATATATTATGCTTAAAGTGTTAAAAGTCATTGATTTGTCATTTGAGAAATTAACAATAACTAAAACTTAGATTTTTTTTCCCTTTTTATTAGGAATGTCCTTTTTTCCGGAGGTGACCAGCTTACATCTGCTTTGTCCTGTTCAAGGAACAGACAGAATGATGTAAAACTAAGCATTAAATTATCTTTGAGAAATCAAAAGATATATTACTTCTACCATTGAAGCATGAGAGTGGTTTATGAAATAAAAAGGAAATTATTACCCTTTTTATACTAACTATACTATACTTATACAGTGTTTACGTTTTAAATAAGTCTAAGTGAAGCTGAGGAATAGAACAGACTAACAATCTTGAGGGTGAGCTGGGACATGGGTTTGGGCTTCAGTGGCACCTTGTCAATTTCCACACAGAGTACTTTTTGCGGAGATGGCTTACACACATCTATACTGTCCTGCTGAAATAAAAGACATAACCATGTAATGCTAGGTAGTTTTAAAGAATGCTTCTTAAATCCAAAGAGATATTCTTCTATCATTTGGAAATATAAAGTCATGTTTTTATTTTAAATAACTGACCTAGATAACGTTGTAGCTTAGGTAAAGGCAGCATTTAATTTATTAAATAAATCTGAAAATGAGTAAAAATCAGAAATGGAAAGAATATACTGATGCCTTCTGCTGCCTCTGCTGCTATCTCCACTGCTCCTTCTGCTTCTGCTGCTCTGGGATTCTTCAGTTTGCTCCCTGTCATGGGGAGCTTCCCTGTAAAGTCCCAGAATACACTGGCACCACTTTTGAGGTCCTGGAGGGAGTAGGTAATTCCTGGGTGGAATAGAAAGGTGTGCTCAGAAGTTCAGCAAGCTTCCGTTTTCCTGCTTTTTATGGTTTTGGTGGGCACTGATGCTTTCTTTAGACACCCAGTAGACAGCGGAGAACTGGCAAGCACTCCTGCTTTCTGTGAGGTCCTGGGATAAACAGGGTTCCTGCCAGGTAAAGGAGCCACCTGTGGTCATTGGAAGGAGAGGCTAAAGACTTCTGCTGGAGCAGTTCCTTCTTTAGCAGCTCTATAAATTCGCTCCTTTGCCTCTTTGCAGCCTTTATGGCCACGGGTGCTGCCTTTTCAGAAGAGGCTCTGGGGGACACCTGCAGCATCTTCTGCTTCAGCCGCTCAGATGTTTTGACCCTCTGCCTTTCTGGTAGCATTTAGGCCATGGGTGCTGCCTTTTCAGAAGAGGCTCTGCGGGACACCTGCAGCAGCTCCTCCCTCAGCCGCTCAGGTATTTTGAGCCTTTCTGGGGTCTTTTGGGCCACGGGTGCTGCCTTTTCAGGAGAGGGTCTTCAGAGTTGCATCCACTGATCTATATAAAGAACTGGATAGCTCACGATGTCATAGAAGTGAAGCCACCGCGTCGCTATATTGCTATTCCCTAGTATTCACAAACATTCTATTGAATGAATAGGAAATAATACGTCTTTAATGCGAAAACATCACCTAACAAGTCAACGTTTTCATA
>JAUYWG010000055.1:6692335-6711208 GCA_034779775.1 Enteromius afrohamiltoni
TTTTCTTTTCTTTTCTTTTCTTTTCTTTTCTTTTCTTTTCTTTTCTTTTTAATGTATGAAATTACCAAATTAGCCTCTGCTTCCCCCTTTGTATCCACGCAGGACTGTGGAGCTGATTGTGCCAAGTTTCAAAAGAGCGAGATCGAACACAGATTCACCAAACACGCTCTGGAGCGTCCCTACACATCCCCTCACGCCTGGGGACCAACCTACGGGGCTCATAAGCACCATCTAGAGTTCAGTCACCAGCAGTACAGAGAACTGCAGCGGTTTGCCAATGACATCGGCATCTTATTTACGGCATCAGGGATGGATGAGGTGATCAAATGCAGAGCAATTATAATATATAGCAGGAAAATATGCAAATTTTTCTCAAAGAACAAGTACATTGAAATGCATTTCATAACTTTTCCCTACCTATCTCGGTAAGATGGCTGTAGAATTTCTTCATGAAATCAACGTGCCGTTTTTCAAAGTTGCCTCAGCGGACACCAACAACATTCCTTACCTCGAGAAAACGGCAAAAAAAGGTAAAACTCACTACAGTTGACACCCAATTGAAATTATTCAGAAGCAGTTGTTTCAATAAAATCTGCTCGTTTGCTGAAAACTCGCTCTCTTCAGTAGCCTGCAGAAAAAAAATGAACAGAGAGAATTAAACACAGAAATCATGGTGTGGATTTACATTCTTACTGCGTAGTTAAGGTCCGCAGAAAAGTCTAAATTAATGATTAAACCATTTAATGATGCTCACATTTTTTGTAGGTCGTCCCATGGTGATATCCAGCGGAATGCAGTCGATGGAGACCATGCGCTCTGTTTACCAAACCGTCAAGAAGCACAATCATAATTTCGCTTTCCTGCAGTGCACCAGCGCTTATCCACTGCCACTAGAGCACGTCAACCTCAGTCTGATTACTGTAAGACGACCCTCTTTAATCTTGTCAACTATGCAAATTACTGGCCATGTGCACGAAGACGATTAATTACATTTTAAATATCGCTAAATTTTAAAATGCAAAATGAACCAAAAAATCGCAAAAATGAACGATTAATTTATTATTTTAAGTCTTAATTTAATTCTTAATTGTTTGAAAAGGTTTAAATAACCTTTCTAATTTTTCTAATTTAAGAAGGCAACATTTCTCATTTATAGTAGCCTACTAAAATAACTACAACTATATAAATATAACAAAATCTAAAGTGAAAACATTGAATTATTAAAATTAATATTTATTTATTTATGAATAAGTAATTGACTAAATAAATAAACGAATAATTCATTATTTATTAGAAAATACAGACAAACAGAATATATATAAAATATCTAATGCAAAATAAGAACAACTATAAAAGTGCATTAACAATATAAAAATAACAATGGTGTTTTGATGTAGTAATTAATATATAAAATGTTTGTGGTTAAATTTAGCAAATATGTATTGGGCCGCGTTCTCCGATAACGTCTCTTAGCGCGCTACGAAGACTCAAAAGGTATCTTACTGTTATACTTTTCTTACGTGTGTTCTCCGAACTATACCTTAGGATGTTGCTTAAGATAAACCTTCTTAAGTTCAACTTTAGCAGGTGCTGTCCATGCTGGATGTGCTGAATAGGTTGATGTCGATGCATCGATCGATTGTGGGCTTTTTCCTTAATTCACAGCGGTATAGATATTGGGTATTAAGAATACAATGTTCTTTATAAAGAAGCGTTTTAGAAATAGTAAAAACTGCATGTATTGGGGCTCACTGAAATATGTAAATGCAGAAATAAATACGTGTATGTGTAATTTAGCAAGTGTGCAATCCCACACCCTCACGGCCGTAAGTGTGTTAACGTTCTCCACAACGTATGCCGATTACCCACCAGCCGTTTCACACTATTGGCGTGAATCGCTCATTTGTGTAATTCACTATGTCGGGGGAAAAGACCACAAAAAGAGGTCGCCCAGCTTCACCGCTTCCGAAATTTCTATACTGCTGGATGAGGTGGAACACCACAAAGATGTATTATTCGATAGTTTCCGCTCAACGGTCTCCAAGAAAAAACAAAATCTGGGAAAGCATAGCCATAAAATTGGCAGCGTCTGGTTCCTGCCCATAGGGACGTGATCCATAAAACATGGCACAATTTTGCAAGCGTTGCGATAGCTACAAAGTTTGTGTGAACTCACCTTTCTTTTTATAGACTCTTAAGCTTTTTCTGTCAAATGTTCGCCAGCTGATGTGCCTTATAATTAAAAAAGCTATGAACCATTAGTTTATGGAAACTTTATTAATGAAAACACTTCCATACACTGGGTGTAGGCTATAACAACTTCCGTTTTTTATGTGTACATTTTTTAAGTAAAGTAAAAATATAAATTTAATACTAAATTCAGATTTTATATTAAATGTTCGTTTAAAAAATGTGTAGTTAAACTGCGATGTAAAAAAGCGTTTTGCGTATTGGTATTTCGCCAACAGCGATAAGGTACAGCTAAGAGCGCTCCAGACCAACCTTACGAGCGTATGTATTACAGAAGGTATACGGAACTAAAGGTTTCGATACTTCTTAAGGTACTACTTGAGAAGGACATAGCGTTAAGGTGGTTTCGGAGAACGCAGCCTTGTTCATTGTTGTATTATTCATTCCAGGGTTATTATCATTAACTAAAACCTAAACCATAAAAAATGAAATACATATTATTTAAATGTAAAAAAAAAAAATAATAATTAACTAATATTAACTAATATTTAATACAAACGATGAAAATAACAAAATTACTAAAACCTGAAATGAAAACAGAAAATACACATATATGTTCATTGTTTTATATATTTTCTTATAAGCTACTTTTGATCAGCTAAATCCATAATATGTTCTCATCTAAAATGTTATTTTGATGTATTAGGTTAGATGCCATTTAAATCAGTAACATTTATGAGATATTGCCTAAATTAAAGCATACATATTTTCATCAAAAACTATGACTAAAAACTCCCCACTGATCTTGTCCTTCTGTAGTATTTAAATGTGTAGTTTTGAATCTTTCTATTTCCCTTTACCTAAATCAGGAGTTCCAGAAGGAGTTTCCGGACATTCCCATAGGATACTCTGGCCATGAGACGGGCATACATGTGTCTGTGGCTGCTGTGGCACTTGGGGCGAAGATCCTGGAGCGTCATGTAACCCTGGATAAGAGCTGGAAAGGCAGTGACCACGCAGCATCACTGGAGCCGGCAGAGTTGACGGAGCTGGTGAAAGCCATCAGGACGGTTGAGATGGCAATGGGTTCACCAATCAAACAGATGCTGCCCTGTGAGGCTTCTTGTTACAGCAAGGTCAGATACAATGCACATTTTGACAGATATAGCAATAGTGATCAAATGGAATTAAATCACTGTCCTTTCTTGCAGTTGGGTAAGTCAGTAGTAGCCCGGAAACCATTGCAGAAGGGGGAGGTATTAACTCTTGACATGCTGACTGTAAAAGTGGCTGAACCGCATGGTGTGAGACCAGAGAACATCTTCAGACTGGTTGGCAAGAAAATCATGGTGGATCTAGAAAAAGATGCCACCATCACTGATGCTATGATAAAAGCCTGATGATTACATTTCATAACTTATGAGGGCAATGAAAGGGTCTTATCTTATCATGCTAATATTAATTCTATAATTAAATATTTCAGTCAGGGAGATATATAATTATATTCTAATTATGTGACATCAGAAATATGTAAAGGTGATGTAATGTATTGCTTTTGCATGACTAATGTCATGTTATAAGTTTGCTCCTTTTAACCTGTTTATCAACATTATAATTGTGGAGAATAAACTTTTTTAAGTAAAATCTCACTCTCAGTTGATTTCAACTCAACTTGAAATCTGAGTATCTTTGTGCAGCGAACTGTACCAGAGTTCACTTGAACCGTACCCTATACCAAACAAATATACTGAGAACCAGCTGAAGAGGCAGCCTTCATCCGCTTCCAAACAAACTCTGGTACGGTTGAATGGATAAAACAATGGGACAATTTTAATCTAATTTTATTTTTGTTTTTTGGTGCTGCTAATGGCCATATGCTCTGTACAAACAGTAAAGTTCCAAGAGTGAAATTCAACATACATTTAGGATTCGTTTTTAGAATGGGAGAAGAATATATTTTTAAACAGATTTTCACACTATGCATGACTAACAGATTAATAGAAAAATATTTTAAATATAATTCTTGCAGTTGCAATATATATAAAATAAATGACTATCTTGCAGTTATTTGTACATATATATATATATATATATATATACACATTTTTACTAATGGTCTTTTTAGATAAGGGGAAATTATGCAGTGTACGCTGGCATATAAATTGACAGTGGGTAAGACCCGCCATTTGAGTGTAAACTGAACATCTGATTGAATCTATTTCAAACCCATGTGAAATTTTAATATAATATACCTCTTATAAAAAATAATTCAATCATCAAATTTCCTTTTCATAATTAATTTCCTAAAACTAACATAGCAACATAAAACCAACCAAATTAAGTTTCAATTAATTCTTTATTTGTTTGCATTTCTGAAACAATATGTTAAACAACAAGGTTGTAATCTTCCCAGAAACTTAAAGGAATAGTTTACCCCAAAATGAAAATCAGAATTTACTCCCCCTTAAGTAGTTCCAGACCTGTGGGAATTTCTTTGTTCTGTTGAACACAAAGGAAGATATTTCGGAAAAAGTTACCTGGCAAAAAAAAAAACTACTAAACGTTTTACTAAAAAAAAAAACAAAAAACCCTAAAACTACGAGATTAAAGTCTTAATAGAATTATTCTAGAAATAATATAAATAATAATAGAAATAATTCAATAGAAATATTACGAGATTAAATGCGAAAAATTACGAGAATAAAAGTCTCTGCTTTCAAAATCTGCCAGTTTTATATTGAAATACAAACAAAATGTATATTATAACATGACGTATATACAGTCTTATACCCTGACATATATCTGAAATCGCTTTAGTTTAAGCGGAAGTGTAAGTCAATAATTTTCCTGATTACAGGAAAATTCGAATATAAATTATAATAAAAAATTATAATATAAAATTATAATAATATAAATTAGTTTCCTTTGTTTTCTGATGTTCCTTCAAATGTTATTGCTATTTGGTTGCGCACTAAAACGAAACCAATGGAAGACATGAAATATTATTTCCAAGCATATGTCCCCGCGAATATTACACATGATAATATCATTTCTGCTATAATAATCCCACACAAATGTATTAAAAAGGATTAAATAAGAGAGCTATAGCGCCCCCAAAGGAATTTCATCTGAGTGTGTGAGCTGATGTTAAGTTATATTATTAAACATTTCGACTTTATACTCGAAATATTTCATATATTTTTGGTGGCCGTCGTACATCATACCCTGCAAGTGTACAAAAACATTCCGCGTCGCCTTTTTCCTCTACGTCATTCTCTCCCACGGTTATCATGACAACAGTACTCTAAACATCCGTTCGTGCAATTTACTTAACCGAAGTGGAATAGGCTATCAATTCATGCCGCTATTTTTTTTATTGCCCAGCAACAAGACGCGTAAGATGTTAATGTTGTCAAAACTAACGTAAGTTGTTTAAGCTGCTTATTGTTATTGTATGCTATTTACGCAGTTTCCCTATGTTTCGGGCAGTCTTTCAGTAGTTAATTTATTTAGGGTGTTATCAAACATGTTTTCCTTAACTACAGATGTGCTCTGGTAACTTAAGAGCTAACTTGTAAAACACAAAATTATTTTTTACAGAAATCTCTTTTGATGTTGTTGCTGGCTGTGACTAAAGCAGTCCGGGATGAATAGCACTGAAGTCCGTGCATCAGACCATACCAATGCTGAGAAACAGCATACGACTACTGACAGCACAAAAAGGAACACAGAGTCTTCGGGCAGACAATATGTTAATGTGTTATTGGATCTCAGCGAAGAGGATTGTTGCAGGGAGCACAACATTAATTTGCTTCAGAGCCGCACTGGCTGGGAAGATGCTGTGAGTTATGCTTGTAAAATCAGAAAAAAGAAACATATATTCCTACAACGCTTAGTGATCCATCTATTGATATGGCTGTATCATTTATATCTATCAGTCGTTTTCCATCTTTGTATCACTATTTAGTTGTTAGTTGTACTTAAACCATGTATTCTTTTGGGAATTATATAAAGTTACCATTATTATTATTATTATTATTTGAACAGATTAGTGTTATAAACCCTTTACTCTGTCAGGGATTGAATGAGGAACACACACATTAATTTAATTTAAACAAAAGACCACCCATTGCAGTTATTTGCTTGTGTTCAAGTAGTTTGGCTGCATTAGTGTATCAGTGCTTTATTTAACATTCCAAACTTTTTCATGATTAGTTATTTTCATTCAATATTTTGTTGTTTGTATATCCATATTGACGCTTCTGTAGTGTTCTTATACCGTGTACAGTTTACATTCATTAATAATTTCAAAGTAAGATAATCACAGACTGCATTTTTTTTTTCAACAGGTCGAAGGATGGGGGAGATTTCCTCCTTTTGGTATATTTCTTCAACCGCAAAAGAAAAAAACAAAAATCAAGCAAGACGTCACAGACTCTCACTGTCTCCTTTGTGCAGACCTTAATCTTTCTGATCTGCCAATCTACTGCTCTGCTGGAAATTCCTTGAAAACCCTTAGAAAGACTGATCCAACTCTTCTAGATCTTACAGAGAAAACTGACGGTTCCTCTTCAGATGAAAAATGCTCTCTCAGTTTATCTCTGCAAAATATATCAGATCCAGTAATCAACAAATTGCTGTCTGGAGATGAACAATGTACACAAAAATTACCATCAGTCTGCCATTACCACACAGAACCATGTCAAATCCTAAAGGAAAGTACAGTTGCTCTTAGCATCAGAAGTTTTAGTGTATTGCCGCCTGTCAAAGAGTCCAGAAACCTGAGAAACCATAGAGAGGAGCCAACAGATTGCCACCCAGCAGAAGGTGTCACCAAGGCCATGATGGCTGATGCCACCGGAGCTGTCACTGCTGGTGAAAGACTGGGTGTCAGTGGCGACCATGAACATGTTCTCAAGGCTCTCACAGACTTTATTCCAGAAGAGAATGACTACAGGTTAAAGGGATCTTTCCGCACAAAGCATTGGCTGTCCCAGGACAGCAATCACCTGCCATCTATTTTTAACATAACTTTTCAAAATAAGTATAATTTACCCTCCGGCACTGTGTCAAATACATTACCTCAGTCTTTCTATGCCCTGGGAAGAAACCTCAGGCAGGAAGAATTGACAAGACCTTCTACCAGGAACAACGTCAGTTATAGATTGCATTCTAGCCACAAAGCAAGAGATCTGAAAAGACCTGAAGCTCATCGACTAATGCTGATTGGAACAAGATTTCACATGTGAATGTTATTGATCTTTGAACTCGCTGTACATTGTTGCACGATACTAGTTGGATACAAATAAGTGTTTAGAGACTAAGAACAAAAGCTTCATACTTCAAATTACTTGAAAATGTATGCTACATAAAGGTGACTATGCAACATAAAGAGATAAAGAGAAGTTTGATGTTTTGAGAATGAGAATGCAGCATCCAATTACTCCATGCTATTTTACTATCCCTGTTCAGCGCTTATATATGGCTTTGAATACTAAAATCATCAAAACGAAAACAAAAAAATGCAACCTTTAGATTTGAGAAAGATTCAATTAATGACCAAAGAATTATTTTCTGCAGTTTATTATCCAGTTTCATGTGCATCAGCATAGCCTCTAAACAACAGAACATAGTCAGATTATACACATGACCAGCCTCTAAAGAACGAAAATAATCATCATTTTAAATGATATTCTATACTAAATTAAATAAGACATGGTGAAAAACAAAAAGCAACACAAAAGTTATTCTTGGCACAAAAATATGCATGCGCTCTTTACAGAGAAACACTTGGACTCTTTCAAGTTTTCTATAGCAATAGTTTTCACTATGACATCATTATCAATGCCTACACAAAATTAACATGTATTTCCTTGCGGTATTTATTCCACAATCTAAATAGCAATTCAATTTATGCAGTGGCTGAATACGAGAGTTCCTAGTGTTTGGCATAAAAATACTAAAGCTCTTTTGCGGTTACAATGTTGAAGAAGCAGCCAATGTGACGTCATAAAGGGAACAGACACTGCGCCATTTACATTCTACGTGTGGAAATCCCACTATATACATAAAGTACAGTAGTACAAATTAACTGGACACTTCAGAAATAATTAATAGCATTTCCCATATGCATGTGTGCGTGTATGTATATATATATATATATATATATATACACATACACACACACACACACACACGCATACAGAGCGAGAGAGAGAGAGAAAGACATGCTAAATGAAAATAACTAAAGTTGCCTTTCATATTAAGTGTACTAAGGCAAATCAGTAGTGAATTTTGACACAGAGATGAAACATTCATAAGAACCAAAACAATAAATATACGTGCAAAAAAAACTCAAGACAATAAAAACACAAAGGACATCAGTTCTAAACATCCTCCATTAAGCAGCACTGTGATTTCATTATCTCAGCCTAATACACATGAACACTTAAATTAAGGCATCAACAAAAGGTTTATACAGTATGTGTAAACAGTTACTGAAATCATAAGGAGGGATGAACATATTCCATCAAAATAGATACTTGCCTTCAACAAAATATTAAAGGTTTTGTTTTACAGTAAACATTTGTGATTTGCACATTTGAATCTATTCACAGTACAGAATGCAAATCACAGTAAACAAGAAAAAATTCTTAGCTCTGCTTCTGAACGATATGTAATGTCTGAAACACGCTTAAGATGCAAATTTAACTGATTTAGGATGTAACGATTAAATTATGACATAACAGTCAGCAAGAAATATTTGCGTGAATTTGACCATGAATCAAGACCTACATATACTCACAGTGGCTATTAGATTGGTCTAGAGCATTGCACTATTAAACGTAACAAATCTTTATAGCACAAAGCAAACAAACAGCCCAAGTTGAAATAAACAAACAACGAAAAAAAACATAACATGTACAAAGAAAATAAGACTCGAGACATCTAAACAATATCAGTCTAGAAAGTATACCTATAATACATTTTATTTGTGGAATGATTGTTTATAATTTCTGTCTGATTTCTGAGTAGCATCAGTAGAAACTTACTACGCATTGCCACAAGAGGCTCTGACCTGACTTACTACAACAAATAAAATACTTTAAGGACTTCCTATATAATCATTAATAGTGAGGTAATAAAGTGCTGCAAAGGTATGCTTATACATCCTTAGACTTGGGCAGATATGTATCTTATTGTGGTCTAAATTAAAAATAAAGATGGTTGTGAGGAACTGTTTTGAAGTTCCGCCACCCTTGTTGAGGGAGATACTAGGATAGACTCCTCCATTATGTGACCTAAATCGACCAAATCCCTTTTGATGGAGCCTTCAGCTTTTGGCTTTCTCATTGTGTTGAAATAGCAAGATGAGCTCCTCACACGTTTGGGTTTCCACCGAGCTGAAGTGAGACTCCATGTTCCAGGCCAAGTCTGCTGAAAGGAAGTCATCCACTGCAGTTTGGGTCTCATTGCTAGTGTGGAAGAGGTGGCCAAGGCTCTGAAAGGAACTGGAGATGGTCTGGGTTTCAGCAGTGCTGAGCCTCACCTGCCCGTCATGGGTGCAAGGCAGAGAAAGTGGAGCAGGCCTGACGTCGGTCTGTGTTTCTGTGTCTGAGGACTCTGTGCTCATGCTGAAGCTAGACTGTCTGAGGATACTGCCAAGGGGCATGTGCCCACCCGTGTCTAGCAAGAAGTTTAGGTCAGTCTGGGTCTGAGTGTCAAACATCTCAAGCTCTAGATCACTTGGCTGCACCCTTGTTCCAACGTCACTGTTGTGCCCATTACCAAGGTTGTCAAAGAGCAGGAAGTCAGTCTGTGTCTCAATGTCTAGGAGTTCCAAAGTTGTCTCTGTGTTCAGACTATTTAAACCACTTTCCTCTGTCTGAGTTTGAATGTGTGTCGCATTAAGGAATTCCTCAAAGTCAAAGTCAATACCGGGGTGATGAGGTTCATGCGTAGCGACTAAACCCGAAGCGCAGCTTGAAGTTCCCCCGGTAATGCTGTCAGAAAGTATATTCTCAAGGTCACGGAAAAGTATCATGGTCTGAGTCTGGTTGTCTGCTACTGTGTTTTGGTGCAAAATGTCAGTCTGGGCCCCAAAACACATGGACGCAGTAGTCTTGTCCTCAAAAAGCCCAGCTCCAGTGCTGGTCAGAGGATCTTCTAAACCACTGGTTCTGAAATGTGCATCAGCCTCTGCAGTCTGAGTGGATACACTGAGAGTATCGGTATCGAAAAGATTTGTGCACATTGCTTGGTCCATTTGGCTTTCATCCACCGGGGCTGCAGAACAGCTAGTTTGTGTTTCTCGGGTCACATTAAAGGAAGAGAAACTGAAAACATCTGTCTGCGCTCCGATGGAAAATGTGGCTTTGATTCGTGAGGGTAGTGTCTGGGTTTGCACGTTAACAGGCAGCTGAATCTGAGCGCTTACGCTGATGTCTGTTTGAGAGCAAGAGGACACAGAGGCCTCACAGCAAGGTGAAACAGTCAATGATCCAGCATCCATCCCTTTGCTAAGGTATGATATATCTGTTTGAATGTTTGTTGAAGTGCTTTTGTTTCTGGACCCAAAATCCACTGGCTCTCCCATAGACGCTGGACTCTCAAGATTGACCTGTACTCCTGTGCTAATTGTTTCTGGGCCTGATGTATATACAGGAAAGGCCTCTTTGAATGTCTTATTGTTCAGATCAGGCATCACTGTGCCGACCGACGGTGACAAAATATGCACAGTGCTTACAGATCCTTGTGCATCCACAGACAAGACCAAGGACCTCAAGGCACTACTTTCCGTGGAGGGTAGGAGAACAGGCAGGTGGGTGAACTGCATAATAGGAACATTGACTAGGGCCACTTTGGGCTTTGGGAGAAGGAGCTTCTGGGTCTGTTTGGGGTGGTTAATGTTGTGCTCTGCTGTGTCTGAGGTTCCAGAGACGAGTATGGCAGGGACTGCTCCTTCACTGAGCTTTTTCTTACAGTCTGGAATTTCATTTATTAAATCATGAGGCATAAAATTTGTTACACTGCTTGACAATCTTTCCATTTTCCTCTTCTTCACTGGTGGATACCTAAGAGAAACACTTCATTTTACAAATTTGGCAATGAAAAGACACAGTGACTGTCCTAACCCACATATTATCCTCGGTAAGACATGCTATTTACTTGAAAGGAGATATATATATCATGCTCTTTTTATGTTTTCCTATTGCAAAATATACAACCACACAAGCAGCTGTAACTTTTAGCCAGACAAAATGAGTACCTGTGCTCTTTGGGAACCTCATGGCCTGTTCTGTAGATATGAGAAAGAAGTGCTGCTCTACTGGCATAGGGACAACCACATGTACAGCTGTATGTCCTCCCACAATCCTCAGCATGTCTCCGCAGGTCCCACTCAGTGCTGTATCCATTACTGCACTTCAAACACTTGTGCTTCTTTTCCGCATGCATCTTCATAAAGTGCTGCACCATTAGCAGATTAGGAAACATGTTAGTCAGCTGTTTTCCTAGCAAGACAATTATAGAAATTATATATCAAGTTCTAAAAAAGAATGAAAAATGAATTAGTGTCAGTTTACAGTAATACAAGGAACAGTAAAATATATATATATATATAAATAAATAAATAAAAATTAAAAAAATCTAACTCCAGACAAATAGCAATAGCAAGTACCTGTTTAACAAGTGAAAATTGAGAAAAGGGTCTGTTTGGTCCTCTTGGGCAGCCTTCTATTGGGCAGCAGTAGAGCTTTTGTGATTCCTTAATTTCCTTTCTAACTGTAGGGTTGACCAGCCCCTCCTATGCAAAGACATATGGTGAGAAACAGCTTTATAAGAAACAACAATGCTGATTTAAAAATATATATTTTTATTCCCTGAATACAGAAGGAGATGCTGCACTAGCTATGAGAATAACTACTTCTATTAAGTATTAGAAAAAAAATGGGATTTTGTACTGTTTACTTTTTTTACTATTACTATGGGAATAGGAAACACATGCTTATGAAAAGCCATTGCATTGACCCTGTGGAGAATAATCCATTAAGTGTTGGCCACTGAACACAATGAATTCCAAAGCATGGACAGGAAAAATAAGAAAAACGGCAAATGCCACACAGTAAATAAACAGACACCATTTGTATTTGATTTCTTTGTAACTTGGGACAATCAGAAAATGATACTTATACATCAAAAAAGGTTGGAATTAGCAAGACTTTCAGCCCAGAGTTTTCAGATTATGCTGACAATATATCTTCCTCCGCAGTGCCACAAAGACTTCAGAAATCTGAATCCATGCCTGGCAAAAAGCCCTGGCTCATTCCGTGTAGCAAACTGGGTTATGTCACTCAGGCTGTCAGCTCTTATTTAATCCATTGCCAATTCCAGCCATGAGCTGGCAAAAAAAGCTGATAAGGAGATGTTTAATGTCCTTAGAAAGCTCTAATGGTGAGGTTTTATTTATAGTATAGCACATGAAGACAAGCACAATGGTTTAAGAAATATTTCCAATACGGGTTTATAGCTATTAACTGTATTTAACTAACTACAAGTACAAAGTCGTCTGTTATTGTAGTTATACTGTAAATTGCATATTTTATGTGTTTAGAGTATATGAAAGGTTTTAAACCGATTCTCATTAGTTAGAATCAGAACAAGGATGAAGACGTACATAACGGACTGAAAAAAGAGTCAAGATTGAAGTGAAAGAAGACTCACCCTGTAAAATGAAGCAGAACATTAAATAACACGTTTAACGTTAGCATGTTTCTGATGTAGTGTTGTACCTTGATTCTGTGGGACTTGACCAGATGCATGTTGAGTGCTGGAGTGTTTGGCAGAATCTTCCCACATCCTTGCACCGTACAGAGGATGTTGGTCCGCACTTCTTTGGTGAGCTCTGTTATCGAGGGTTTAATAATCTCTTTGTCTTGTAAAGGCAGCTTCTCGCTGCATTTTTGCCTTTTGTGACGGCTATTACTGTTGACTGTTGATGCAGCCATGATTCAACGTACCACAACGCAGACATTTACTTCCGGGACACGTCGCATGGCAACCAACTCACTACAGATAGTCCGGACATTCTACTTCCGGAAGACTAATAGACAGCCAGCACACGCCCACACGCAACTGAGTAAGTACTTGTTATATACTTATAATTATGGGTTTGAAAATCTTACAATGTTTGAAATAAGTTGATAGTTTACATCTTGGTTTAATTTTTAAGTAACATTTCTAGTTCTCTATAAAGTGCAGTATTTTACTCCATTAATTGGTGCTGGCTCATGTAAGGCCCCCAAAAATTCTGTTGATATAGAGGTTTAGTGCATTTGTAACCTTCCCGTTTAAAGAACAAAAGCAAATCTTTAGACAATGTCAGAGGCTTTCAGATTTGCTTTTTATTTTGCTTTGTTACCAGTATTATTTTTGCATAAAGTGTTGGAATTACAAATTAAGGATTCAAAATAGAAAGTGTGAATCGAATTTGAATTTCCATTGTCAACATTTATTATTGAATACTGTCATGCAATGTTGTTGACTGTTGGCATGATACAAGTTTGTTAAAGTTCTAGACATATACAAAAAAATTGTTGGAAAACATTTTTATACCAAAATCTTTATTTAAACCATTAAAACAATTATACTAAAAATAATACACGCTGTATTACCAAGGTGTAAAAACATTTAGTCTCTCTGTTGGCTCGGTGATCATCACAGCAGTCTTGGACAGGTCCTCTTATGACACCAAGACTGTACACGTCCACTCTGTTACTTTGGTCTGCAGGACGCAAAATATATAAATCCTCATATTCATGTATGCACATGCCGGTTGAACTGATCTTTCTCTACAATATCTGTTGTGATCAGGCTTTCTGTGATGATGCTTGGCTGGAAACACCAGTGCCTTTGTCTGTGATCACAAAATAATTCCTTCCTCTCTGAGTGATGGCTGACAAGAGCGGAGTAACTGGACCTTCAGCCATACCTGCCAAAAGAAAAAAGCTTTATAAACTGCAGTGTAGCAAAAAACAAAAGCTGAGGTCCAGGTGGAAGCATAGGCAATTTCAGACAATTTTGACCTCTTTCAATTAAAGTTTTTGTCACCTCTCACCTGAAGCAACACAGTGGCGCAAGGAATCTAGCAGATTGCTGCTTGAGAACCTGACCACCCCTCTAAAGAACTCCTCTCTGTCACCGAGGGTGTTGTTGCCATTTCCCCTGTACCTTGTCTCAAGCTAGGAGAAAACAGAGGATCCATGCAGTAAAGCCCATTTATGAATTTTAAGATGCTCCTTTGTTGTGGTTAGTCGAAATGAAATACAGTGGGGCAAAAAAGTATTTAGTCAGCCACATATCGTGCAAGTTCTCCCATTTAAAAAGATGAGAGAGGCCTGTAATTTTCATCATGGGTATACCTCAACCATGAGAGACAAAATAATAATAAAAACAATCCAGAAAAATCCCGAACACACCTAAAATAAGTATTTGGTCACCTACAAACAAGCAAGATTTCTGGCTCTCACAGACCTGTAACTTCTTCTGTAAGAGGCTCCGCTGTCCTCCATTCGTTACCTGTATTAATGGCATCTGTTTGAACTCACTAGCTGTATATAAGTCACCTGTCCAAAACCTCAAACAGTCACACTCCAAACTCCACTATGGCCAAGACCAGATGTCAAAGGACACAAGAAACAAAATTGTAGACCTGCACTAGGCTGGGAAGTCTGAATCTGCAGTAGGTAAGCAGCTTGGTGTGAAAAAATGAATGTCAATGAAAGAATGAATGGGGCCTTGTATCCTGAGATTTTGAGTGAACACCTCCTTCCATCAGCAAGGGCATTGAAGATGAAACGTGGCAATATCTTTCAGCATGACAATGATCCCAACCGGGCAATGTGGCTTCGTAAGAAGCATTTTAAGGTCCTGTAGTGTCCAGATCTCAACCCCACAGAAAATCTTTGGAGGTAGCTGAAAGTCCGTGTTGCCCACTGACAGCCCCAAAATATTACTGCTCTAGAGATCTGCATGGAGGAATGGGTCAAAATACTAGCTACCGTGTGTGAAAGCTTTGTGATGGCTTGACAGAAACGTTTGACCTCAGTCATTGCCAACAAAGGGTATATAACAAAGTATTGAGATTAAATTCTGTTATTGACCAAATACTTATTTTCCATCATAATTTGCAAATAAATTCTTTAAAAATCCTACAATGTGATTTTTCTGGATTTTCCCCGCTTTGTTGTCTCTCATAGTTGAGGTATACCTATGATGAAAATTACAGGCCTCTCTCATCTTTTTAAGTGGGAGAACTTGCACAATTGGTGGCAGACAAAATACTTTTTTGCCCCGCTGTATATTTGTTATATAAAATTACATAAACTATTGATATTCAATCTAAAGGTGGTTATGTGAGATCAGCGGATTACACACTCACTCTATACACTGCTGTTTCTAGCTTTGGTGAAGGACCATGTCCAAATGCCTCACAGGACATCTGGTGTCTCATTTCTTCATGGTCACTGTGTTCCTTTCCAATACAGGGATCTGTAAAAAAAGACAAACAAAACTACACAGATTAATTATAGTTATCCACCGTTTTTCTAACGTAAAAATGTGCACTGCCATTTAAATTAAATTCTATGTGTTTAGCTTCCAGTCTCATCTATGTCCAGCTATTTTCAGCTGTAAAAAACAGTTTGTTTTGCTGCTTGATATTGAAAACTGGCATGTTCTATTATGCTACTTTAACATATTTTCCTAATTATGAACACACTGGTTTGTAATGCAAACAGTTTTACCATTTACTGCAAGTTGTGATTTACCTATAGTGTCTAACGAACCGGAAGCCTCACCCATAGACTTTCTTCAGTGTTCAGTAAAAAGGTGGATTTAACAGGATATAACTTAGGGTATATTACATCTGTTCACAATAGCAGAGCATAGGACAGTAATGAATTATAATTATAAATAATGTCTGCTAACGCAACACAAAGAACACTGTATTTTCTTCTATAAAGAGTTTTAAGGACAATCTCTATTAACAAATTTTATTGCCATTTCGCAATGATTTTTTAAATCATATTTGACCGAAATGCTTTATTTAGTCATTAACTCACAATCTAGTGTACTTTTAATCCATTTTACCCCAAAGTTTTCTCAGACTTGAAAATATCGCAATTTTGTGTCATTAGTTTGTTTGTTTGTGTTTAACACCATTTCATGACGAGAAGTATTCTGACTGAATTTTATCATGCTTTCATATTTTTTTTTAAACTCCAAATCCTTACTCAACACTTATTAGGTATACTAAGGTACAACAAAAAAAGTTATCATCTTACTCATCATTATTGTTGTCATCAACAGGTTTACTCATTCTGTGTCCACGCTCAACAAAACTGAAGAGTTGAGAACTTATATATTAATATTAAATTAATACTTGGTAATGTGTACCAAAAGTGTTGTTTACATAACTAGAACTTTGTTTTTGAGCTTTGATGCAGTTTTCATCTTCTAATGATCTAAATTAAGTTAATTTATGCCTGATCCAGGATCCTAATGATCCAAAAGTGCGCATTGTGAATTGAAGTGTGTGATCTATTTCTGCAGCATCTAATTTCTTTGTAGGGGGGGATATCCAAATTTATCACTTCACATCAACTGCTTTAATTCTTATGCAAGATACATAAAAAAAATACATTAACAAATATGTACATACGGGATGAAAGGGTGTTTCTGTCTTGTAAGATCCTGGAGTGTGCATTTGGAAAAACCTACCAGGAAAGAAAAATAAAATAATAATAATAATAATAATAAAAAAAGAAGAATTTGTTATGTTAACAAAATTTTAAACCATTTGCTCACAAACAACATAATTGATTAGAAAATTCTAATTTTAACAATATTTTCATTCTTCAATGCATTCCTGACAGCGACATCTTTCAAACTAAACAACTCAAAATACATTAGGTAGTCGTCAAGGTATGTCCTAACACCTTAAATATAAAATGTATCATCTTTGGTGGACTAAAAGTAAGGCAAAAGCAGAGGTGTGTTCCATTGCACAGTGAATGGCATAGGAAATAGGGGAACAATGATTCATCACTAAACAGGAAGTGGAGAAGGAAATTCACCCCACTGTCATTGCGCACTGATGGAGCAGTGGAGTAGATGGAGTTTTTCAAGCCTCTGCAATCAAGAGGTTGCAATAAATGTTATTATTATACAAATTTGAGTATTTATAAACGGTTATGGCAATGTAACATTTGCATATTGCATTGTATGAATAGGTGAAACTAAGTAAAACTTAAACGAGAAACAGCTTAGGCTTTGTCAGTTTTTAATTTATTTTATTTACCTTAAGTAATGTTGTGAGGCTGCATGTGGGAAAGAAAATACGAGATGACAACACTACAATCAGTATTGTTAAATGAGTGATTATTGTCATCTGAATGCATTGTAACGGATATCCTGTGCTTTGGGAATAGGGAGCAGTGAACACTGCATAGGGACCCTGTCAATTGGAACGCACCTCAGCTGTTTTGAAATAGTGAACATGGCTCCTGCTGCACTCTGTCATGGCATTTGTAAGATCCCTGATAGGTTACCTGCTGATAACGTCTCAGAAGTAAGTCCCTCATTGCAGTGAGACTCTTGGTGCTCAGGTGGCCGTCCTTTATAGAACCATGTTTAGTGGCTATTACTAAAGCCTTTGAATGTGAAGGAACAAAACATGAACACAAAAATGAGATGTTGCTTTTTTGTGCATGGTGAGAAAAAAAATATTTCATTCATCAAAGCATTAATTTGCCTCAACATCTGGTTATATACACTACAAATTAAAGCAAAGTCAAAAAACGCATCACACCAAAAAAGATGGTTAAGGAAAGCCAAAAGGATATACATATCAAATGTCACCTGACAAAGAAATATCTTGTGTTTGGCCGTGAGGTTGGATATAAACACATAGGAAGTATGCAGGTGGTGCACAACATAAGTTGGCTTAAGGTGGTTGGGTTTGCTGAAGTTGTCTCCCCATGCAATCCGAATCCATATAGCCTCATCCTCATGTTTCTTCATTTTAATGGAAACCTTCAAGAACAAAATCAAAAGATTTGAATTAATAGACTACTAAGTGGCGTAACTTGGATTTCTAAAACTGAAATAAAGTTTATTTAAAAGCTTAAATGCCAAATGAACTTGTATTATTACATGTCGAAGGACCCCATGCAAGTGTGCCTTAAACTGCTCTTTAAACTGTGTCAACTCTACACAGACTGCATCATCTGTGGAGAAAATGAAAAGGAATTGTTCAATTATTCATTTCTCTTAAGAAGTCAAAAGAATCCTGCACTTTTAATATGTACCTAGCTATGCTCATTGTCCATTCCTTCAAATCAATTTAACAATGAAATGCATAAATAAAACACTTACCCTGGGCATCAGCAAGCTGGCATGCATGCCAGGTGCCTTGATCAGGGTTTTCTATATGATCTAATGAAAGAAAAATATGTGAAGCTCAGTGGGTTAATTCAGATATTTATTTACAATAAATACAGATATTGAATTACAATATTATATTACTTACAAATCATTTCCAAATTAGTGATGTGCTTCATGTTAAGTCTGTTCTCCTACAAGAGGGAGAGGAAGAGAAACAGAAACAGAAAGAGAGATTTTAGT
>JAUYWG010000055.1:6730646-6747585 GCA_034779775.1 Enteromius afrohamiltoni
TCAGCTACAGTATCCAGTCAGGTGCAATGTAGATCCCCTGAGGAAAAATTCCACTCGTTCTCTACCATAGGAGAGGAGGAACTGTATAAACTTGTTAAGTCAGCTAAGCCAACGACATGTATGTTAGACCCTATTTCATCTAAACTACTAAAAGAGCTAAACTAAAAATCCTCTTTTGTCTATTATTAACTCATCAGTGTAATGAACCTCCTGAGTCTTTCGGATCCATTTGCAGTATGTTTATTAAATCCAGGTGAGACAGGCAACAGGTCGGAAACACGGGCAGACAGGGTTAACAGAGAACAGCCCTTTTATGCGGTCCTTTGGCGGGAAAGCGGCGCGGGAAGCGCCGAGGTACGTGCGTAAAAGGAGTCCGGGTAGGAACATCAATACTCGGGAGAGGGTTCCCGCTACTGTTGTCCGGAGAGCGCCACGGAGGTGCGGCTCGTAACAGAGCCCCCCCCCTGCGAGCGGCTCCTGAAGCGAGCAATGCGTCGACGCCGGGGCCTACCACGCGGTCTGGGTGCTGGCCTCTCAGGTGGGTGAGATTTTGTAATCAGCGGGTAAATCTAATCGATAAGAGACTGGTGTTATTTGTCTTAGTATTTGGCAAGGACCCACGTACCTCGGGCTGAGCTTCTTACAGGGCAGGTGCAGACATAGATCTCGAGCAGAAAGCCAGACCCATTGACCAGGCTCATAGGGAGGATGAGGTCTCCGAAGGCGATCCGCTTGGGCAGTGGTGCGTCGGATGGCTCTCTGAAGGTGAGTGTGGGCCGCATCCCAGGTCTGCTCGCTCCTTCTCAACCAGTGATCCACGGTGGGCAGCCACGATGGGCTAATTACTGACCTATCTCAAATCTCCCTTTTCTGTCAAAGATACTAGAAAAGGTAGTATCCTCACAATTATATTCCTTTCTTAGAGAAAAATGGTATCTGTAAGGATTTCCAGTCAGGATTTAGATCATATCATAGTACTGAGACTGCTCTAATTAGAGTATAATGACCTGCTTCTATCATCTGATTGTGGTTGTATCTCCATATTTGTGCTATTGGATCTCAGCGCTGCGTTCGACACTATTGACCACAACATTCTCTTGAATAGACTAGAAAACTCTGTTGGCGTTAGTGGAAGTGTCTGAGCATGGCTCAAATCATATTTATCTGACTGCTATCAGTTTGTAGCAGTGAATGACTACGTATCATATCAATCACAAGTGCAGTATGGAGTACCTCAAGGCTCAGTACTAGGGCCGATACTTTTTACGATTTACATGTTACCCTTGGGAGATATTATCAGGGAACATGGTGTTAGCTTTCACTGTTATGCTGATGATACTCGGCTCTATATTTCTTTTCAGCCAGGTGAAACACACCAAATTGACAGAATGCATAGCTGATATAAAAAATTGGATGTCAAATAATTTCTTACTGTTAAATTAATTATCAGACCTAAAAAACCCACAGGTAATAATCTAACACTTGATGGTTGCTCTGTCAATTCTTCTTCATCAGTTAGGAACCTAGGTGTGCTGTTTGATAGCAATCTTTCATTTCAAACCCATGTGTCGAGTATCTGTAAAACTGCATTTTTCTATCTCAAGAACATATCTACATTGCGTCCTATGCTTATAACCTCAAATGCAGAAATGTAAATTCATGCGTTTATGACCTCGAGGTTAGATTATTGTAATGCTTTATTGGGTGATTCTGCTTGCTTGATAAATAGACTACAGTTGGTGCAAAATGCAGCAGCTAGAGTCCATACTAGGACCATGAAGTATGAGCATATAAGCCCGTTTTTGTCAACACTGCACTGGTTTCCTATCAAACATCGTATAAATTTTTAAAATCTTGTTAATTACTTATAAAGCCCTGAATGGCTTAGCTCCTCAGTACTTGAGCGAGCTCTTATAACAATTATAGTCCTCCACGTATGCTGCGTTCTCAAATATCCCTTCTTAATTACACTATGTGTTTGCTGAATTAACAGATTAGTTGATGGTAATTCTGCTACAGTTACTACTGGCAGCTAATATAAATAATTGCAATTAATCATAATTAATAGTAATTATTTATATATATTTCCCTTAATGAGATAAAATATGTTACAGTATATATACTGTAAAAAATATATAACAATAGTATAATATACTAGTGTAATGTTAATGCATTTCAAATGAGCTGTAATACAATTTAAATGTATTTAAAGTACATTATAACAATATTTCAAATATGCTCTAAATGTAGTTCATGAAGTATTAAAAGTAAATTTTAAATGTATTTTTAAATTAAATTGCACTAAATATACTTAAAATGGGTCAATTTTTACACAATTTCAATGCATTTAATATATTGCAAATATAGAAACGTTGAACTTAAATATATCTTAACATACACTTAATATACTTGTTCCAAAATAATACATTGAATATGCACTTAGCATAGTACAATTTAAATATATTAAGTTAGCCTAAAAAAGTACAATTAAAATATATTTCTTTTTCACTTGGGTAGACTCATTCAATGAATTTAAACAATGAATGAACAGTGCTGTCCGTCACAGAGTAAATGCACATTATTTATCATTGTTCTCCCTAAAAAATATTTTCTCATAAGCCAATCCACCACAAATGTTTAAATTCATATAATGTTGGTTTAACGTCTGTGTAATTACATTAATTTCAGTGTTCATCTGCATGAGAGCTGAATATTTCATGTAAATGTTTTGCCTTGTCTTGGTCATATGCAAGTTATAAATAAGGCCCTTGGTATGCTGCTGCTGCAGCAGAAGTACTGAGACTTATACATGACAATACATCCACAACATGCTGCAGTGTGCAAGAAATTCTGCTGCTGCTCATATACATGAAATAACCCTGTAGCAGACCTATACAGGTGGAGCTGGGGAAAGTGGTGGGTTTCTAAAGCATACTGAAACTACTGCAGCAAACACACACACATTATATGCAGTCAAAATTAGCGCATTAACGCAAGTGATAGATTTACTCAGTTTAACACTTGCAGTTATTTAATGCTGTTAACGGAGGGCGGAGCATAGGGTTGGCAACCCCACTCATAAAAGCTATTTCTGTCTGTTTTTTTCTTGACAAAAAGTGCATTTATTTAGTCGCAGAATGTCTTTACAATCACATCAAACTGGAGACGTTTCAGACGTGCACGTTCCAGCTCCACTTTAGCGGCAGACGCAAGTCCAATGAATGCCGAAACTGCTTCCTACTATTTATTCTTTCATGTAAAATCATGAAAGAAACTATGTGTAATGTCATGGTCAGTTACAGCATGAAGTTACCAAAAAAGGCAATTAAAGCTGCCTTAAAACTGTGCGTGCATGTAATATGTTATACATTATCTACATTAAGAACGTCTTGTAGCATTCCAGCACTGTCTCCCTCATCTAACACACCTGATTTAACTCATTAGTTCATTAGTAGAGACTGAAATGGGTCAGAAAAGATGATGAGAGTTGAGAGAAAATATGCGTGTCAGATCAGCATCACGTTCAGCAGTGATGGCTCTTAAAGAAATAACAGCCCAAACAACCTACTAGCCAGCTACTGTGATGTCTGTTCATAAAGGATAAAAGAACAAAGAGACAATCAATAAATTTAATGTAGCTGTAAGTATTTACCTGTAGTTAGTTTAGAATTTAGTGTTTTATAACTTTATTCAATTTATCTATATTTCTGATGAGGGGCACAGATAACCTAGCTAAATGTAACATCTCGGTTACAGAGGTAACCCTCGTTCCATTTAGGAGGGAATGGTGATGTTACGTCATTGACTGATGTCATGGGGTCTGAACTTTGGAGAAAATGGCAATGGGAATTGGCCACCATTAGGTTTCTGCTGAGGAGCCGATTTCAACCGACTCCCCAGCACAGTCCGACCTTGTTGCAGGCGGGACCTAACATCTCTTTTTTCCTTCCTTCAGCTTGCCATCCACTTCTTGGTTGCCGGTGTTCGTGGGTCCGTAGGCATCGGCTCACCCCGGGGACTCATCTGCCTGTGTACTGTGCGCTGGGTGCCCTCTGGCGAGCTTCGCTCCTGGACCACCCTCTGGGGATAGGACGGCACTCTCTCTCCCCTGTGTCCCGGTGAAAGGCAGCGTCCACCAACTCGATCGCCTCAACAAGCTTGTTGACCGTACTGGGTCCCCTCATGCTGGCGGCCTGCCACACGGAGGTAAAGCCCGCAGTCTCCCTGTCGCTCCGCCTTCCATAAGCCAGTGTTCGGCCAGACGAAGTAACTCTGCCACCTGGGCGCAGGCTGGCATATGGACCTTAAACTCCCAGTCGTGGAACAGTTGAACAGCGGTGGTAGACGAGAACCCCAACGGGGTGAGGATTTACTTCTTCAGCCAATCGTAGCTGTGGATATGGGTTAATGGTAGTGTTAAATAGGCTCGTTGAGCTTCTCTGGATAGTAGAGGTGCCAGCACCGTCACCCAGATATGCCATGGCCATCCCTCTGTGGAGGCAGTATTGAATTAACATTCTCAGTAACATTCTCAGGTATGTTTCCACATCATTGTCTGTGGTGAGCTTGGGGATAAGGCGGGCGGCGGCTGCTCGTAGATTGGGTAGAGGAGTGGTTTGGCCGGCTGCGAACCCCATCTTGGTGAGCCGCTCCTCCAAACACTCTTGTCTTTCGGCCATCACATCGTCATTTTGTTGTTGGCGGACGCTGATCTCTGTTAGCTGCTTCAGGAAGTCTTTCATGACTCTGAAGGGGGAGCAAAGCACGCGCCTGTGAGATGGAAAGAGAAAAAAACTGTTCTTGAGTGATGGAGGTGGTTTTTGTGAGTTTGTGTTTTGATGTGCTGTTCTGTTTGTCAGCTTCTAGGCCAGTTTAGTCGCCCACATTCTCCACCAGTGTGAACCCTGGTGATAAAGAGCACGACAAAACAGCGTTGTTGAGTGAAGACAAACACCGAAGGGGGTGGATTTATTTACAATGAAGGTAAGTGACACAGTACGGTGATGGTGACGGTGCTCAGCGTGAGTATAATCCCCTTGTAATCCTTCCAGGTGGCGGTGAAGAGTGCTCTTGTGGTCCTTTCTGGCCCGAGCTTGTCGTTCACGGTGAAGTATCTGTGGATTAGACAGAGGTAAGTCACACATTAACGAAGCATGGAGACATTGCTCGTTATTTCCTGGCTTTGGTGTTGCTTTTATATTGGTCCTGCCATGAACCATTGGCCCAGGCAGATGAGTTCCACGTGGAAATCCTCCGTTGCCAGGGCGACGCTGATCGGTTCTCGCCACATTACGTAACTGAGACGTTCCCTTTCAGTCAGTCACTATCACGTTACGTCATTGACTGACATCATCATCATGATCATTATGGAAAACAGCACAACTCGGACTGCATTACGTAGGAGGCCAAAATGCTGACAGGCTGCAGGGACAGCATGTCAGACAAAATGGAGATTGCACGCAATCTTCCCAACACCCTAGGGGCCAGCATAGCAGGAATGTGAAAAGCAGACGTTGGGGGGCAGAGCGCATGGATTTTAAGTCTGTGCAAGAAGATCTAAGTAAGGGAATACAGTTGGAAGAACAGTGGAAGAAGAAAGCCAGACCTGAGGAGACTGAAGGAAGCCCTCCATCGGTCAATAATGTATTAATCAATTTTGGGGAATAACCTTAAGTTTAATTTCTTTGTTTATTTAGCTCGTTGGTTAGTCTGTGTAAATGAAATCAAAGATTCATCTAAATATGATTATCCTGAATTTGAAATGTCACTATATTGACCAATATGTCCAGCGTTTAGCAATCTAGTGTATTTTAAACAGTTTGTTTAACTCGTGATCAGCGAATTAATGCAAAGGTTTAATGTTTCTTTCTGTCTAAGAGCTGGGTAGCTCAGGATCTGAGCAATATTTGACTTTTCCTAACACAACACAAAAGTCAGATGATTCTTAATAATGAGAACACAATTTATTGTCAAACTAATCTACTTACAAACATTAATCTAGGATTACGTAAACACACACATTCTCACCTGCACACACACTGTCTAAAGATGTAAAGATAAGGCTTTGCTAGAAATCAAAAACACTTGCTGCTAGTTTCTAGAACCATAACCCGTCAGAAATCAACCAGGAGAAGTTTAGATAGGTTCTTAGGGTTTGTTGCAAGATGATGTTGAAGGCTTCAGCAGTTCGGATGAGCTGTTTCAATGAGTTCTTGAAAGGAGGAGGGCAAAGATGGATAGCGCTGTGTCGCGGTCAAGCAGACTAAGTTGCACTTCTTTTCCTAAGTTTCTCTGAGTTGCTTCGCTGGTTTGCCGCTGTCGCTTCTCCTTGATGCGTTGACTGGATGGTGATGTTTGTTGTGGAGAAAGATCACCAAGTAGTTGTTTTTCTCACATCTTTGCAAATGCACATACAGAGTATGCACATGGTCCAAGCACAGTTCACGCACAGATGTTTTGCACGCACGCATGCTCTAAGTTCCTTGTTCGCATTTTTTAACATGTGGAGTTTGGTCCCGCCCCACAAGGTGGGATGGCCAATCAGTTTGGTGCTGCAGGGTGAGCCTCTATCTTACCGGCTCTTCGTTGTGCATACATTAAGCATACATTTACACTGAGGAATGTAGAGGAGTATGTCAAAGTTTGGTATAAAGTTTTAAGAACCAGAGTTTTAGAACTTCTTTCTGGTTCAAGATGATTGATCACCCGTTCGTAAAAAGAGATTCAACATATTCTGCACACTCGTTACAAACTAAACTTGCCTATAATTAATGCATAGGATACTGTGATCCTGGTGCTAGAGAACATGACAGAGACAGAGGTTGTGAACACAAAGTCCCCGAAGGGTGGATTTATTTCCAACAAAACAGGTAAGTAAGGTAATACGGTGCTGGTGGTGGTGGCAGTGCTTGGCATGGCTGTGATGCTCGGTTTCCTCCTTATCCTCATCCAGGTGCCAGTGAAAGGTGCTCGTGGTGTGTGGTGCCCGGGCGCTTCGTTCACGGCGATGCTTCTGGGGGAATAGAGAAAGGTAAGTCATACAGAAATAGCATGAATGGAGTCGTTGCTCAACACTTCCGCGTTGTGGTGTCCCTTTTACGTCTGTCCTGCCGTGAACAATTGGCCCGGGCAGATTGGTTCCAGGTGTCGGTGCTGTGTTGCCAGGGCGACGCTGATCGGCGGCCGTCACACTCCCCCCCCCAAGCAGCGTCCTGGTCCTGCACAGAGAGAAGAGAGGGGAAGAAGGGGGTGGGTGGGGAGTGACCCCTAACAGACCTGCAAAAGCTGACCCAAGCCGTGAGAGGCCATCTGCGTTGGCGGATCCAGCTCTGTGTCGCACGTCAAAGTGGAAGTCCTGGAGCGTCAGGAACCATCTGGTCACCCGGGCATTTGTGTCCTTTGCCCGGGCCATCCACTGGAGCGGTGCAAGATCTGTATACAAGATGAACTTTCTTCCAAGCAGGTAATACCTGAGCTCCAGGACTGCCCACTTGATGGTGAGGGCCTCTTTCTCCACGGCGGCGTAGTTCTTTTCCGCTGGGGTCAGCTTACGGCTTATGTAGACGACCGGATGCTCCTCTACCTGATGTTCCTGGGAGAGGACGGCTCTGAGTCCCGAATCGGAGGCATCGGTCTGTACCAGGAAGGGGCGGTTGAAGTCCAGGGCGTGGAGGACCGGCTCCGCGGTCAGGGCCTTCTTCAGGATCCCGAACAGAACATAGGGCAGAAGGAGATCCCAAACCTTTTTATCCTCGGACGCCACCCGCCGGAGCATCTGCTTGAGGGTTTAATTAAATCTTTCGACGAGTCCGTCTGTCTGAGGATGGTACACTGACGTTCTCAGCTGGTCGACCTTCAGCAGCCGGCACAGGTCAGCCATTAGCCGGGACATGACGGGGGTTCCCTGGTCAGTCAGTATCTCTGCACACTTCTTGGGCAATGGCCTTCGACGTTGCCTTTTCGGAGGAGAATGGCCTCTGGATATCTAGTCGCGTAGTCGACAATGACCAAGATGTGCTCATGACCCCCGGCCGTACTTCGGCAGAGGCCCCACGAGATCCATTCCGATCCGCTCAAAGGGCACCCCAATGATGGGCAGAGGAATGAGAGGACTGGGGGGAGGCTTCCGAGGCAACGTGCGTTGGCAGACGGGGCAGGCCGCACAGAACCTCTTCACCTCGGCCTCAAGGCCTGGCAAGTGAAACCAGTCCCGGATGCGTTACTTGGTGTTCTCCGCTCCCAAGTGCCCCGCCAATGGATGTGAGTGAGCAAGTTCCAGGACCGTCTCCGTCTTGGAGCGGGGCACTACGAGCAGTTGTTTTTCCTCCCCCCGCCTCTGAGCCACATAGTACAGAAGGCCATTCTGGACGATGAAGTGCGGGAGAGGGTGAGGGGCTGGATGGATTTCCCGGCCATCTATCACCCGGACCTGCTTCCAGCAGTGCTTAAGTCGTCGTCCTCCCATTGAGCCACTCCGAAGGCCCCCCTCCCGTGACCTGTTGGAAAACATCAAGAAACACGTTAGTATCACGAGAGGGGGCCTCACCGTCTCTCCCGCTGTCCGTGGTGGCGAGGGCTGGTCTGGTTCCCCGGGATGGCCGGCGTCGTCTCCTCCGCGGCGGGGGCACAAAAACCCCATGCTCCTTAGAGAAGGCAGGGCTGGTGTGTGTGTGCTGGACAGGTCAACGAGGGTCACGTGCAAAGTGCGTTTTAGGGAGTTTTCCCAGATTGTTAATCAGAGCTGTGTTTGTGTGAATGTCAATTCGTCATGAATTTCCCCTGGTGCGTGCTCAAAGTTCAACACTTAGGCAGATGTTTCCAATCTTCACCGAACATTAGCTTGTTAATTGCATTAGGCTCTGAGATTCATTGTTTATGAGCTGGTCGTGGACACAAATCAACAAGACATCTATTCAAGTTCTGATAATCATCACAAGGTGTTTTTCTCCCTTGTGGAGGATGTGGTCCCTGGATGTTTCCCAGACATTTAGGCATCGAAGCTGGTCATCTATGAATTTTATGACTCAACCATTTAGGAGGAGATTTTAAGATTCTCTTTGGAATGTTGTCCTTATGCATCTCTGTCTGTTCACTATGAGGTCTTACACTGAAATATAGCCCTTGGATCACGAAGGAGTGGCACTGCAACCCAGAACATGGGAGGCTACAGGATCCATGCAAAGATAATACAATCTGGCAAAGGTGTTAGGTGTCGCCCAACCCGCAGTTCTGCAGATGTCTGCTAGAGAGGCGCTGCTCGCCAAAGCCCAGGAGGAGGCCACACTCTGAGGTTGGTATGGCAGAGTGATGGTGTCCACCACCAAATGCGCCAACCTCTGTTTGGAAACAGCATTCCCCTTATGCTGACCTGAAGAGCTGTTTAGAGTTACCAAAACTCTGGATGCGTTCCACATAAAAGAGCAAAGTGCGTATGGGACACATCAGTTCAAAATTCGGGTCTGCCTCCTTTGAAGGCATTGCTTGCAAGTTCACCACCTGACCCTGAAAGGGTGTGGGCTGTAATATTCAGCTCCCTTGGAACTTGAATGGCTCTCAGCAATTTGATCCGCAAGTGACTCCAGAGGAGGAGATGGGAGGGCGAGTTGGGACAGGCGATGGGAGCAGATACCACTCTGATGGTTGATGTACGCCACTGTTGCAATATTGTCTGTCCGGACCAGAACGTGTTTGGCAGGAACAAGCAGAGCAAGCCGACCGGCCAGTAACTCGAGGCAATTGATATGCTACTACAGTCGAGGTCCCATCCAGGAGCCTGAGGCTGCTTGCCCGTTAACGAGAAAGTATGACACAAAATAAAATGTGGCAATTTTCTAAGCAGATAAAAAAGATAACTATGATGTATGGCAGAAAAGCACTTCGACCTTGGCACAGTAATATCATCACTTCTTGATTGTATTGACGGAAGTGAGAGGGAGAGGGGGGAGTTTTCAGGGGTGATAATATTACTGTGCTGAGGTCGAAGTGCTGCAAAGTGCTCTTCTGCCATACATTATAATTATCTTTTTTATTCGCTTAGGAAATTGCCATGTTTTATTTTGTGTCACCATACTCACTTGTGTAACTAGTGATTTACCGTCTTTAAATAGGAAAAACGTGGAAATGTTTGGTGGTTTATCCTGTTTGGATTATAAGGGAAAAATGCAGCTAAACTAAACGCTTTAATTTTTTGTGAAACATGAACAAATAATAATAAAATAAATATTGTAACAAATGTTGTTTTATTATTATTTTTGGGAAATGTGCAAACATAAGTAAAAGGTGAATGAACAAACGAATGAACAAAGAAAGAAAGGAAAAAAAGAATGACGGAAGAAAGGATTTTGCCTCCACTTTTCACAAATCATGCATGCCTATGGTCCCAATCCACATTTCAGAGAAACAGGCGACAATAGAATTCAAACACCGCAAAGTGTTCTACACAGCATTAGGAAGTTATGGGCCACTCTATTGGGAATTAGTTCATGTAATATTCATTAAGTTAAAACCAAACTGTCCCTGGTCACGCATTGCTGCAGTGCAGTAGTCAATCCTCTGCTCCTGTTTTGCGATACAGAATGGAGTGAAATCTATACAGTATAGCTCTAGCCCCTCTTCTATAATTTAACTTGACATCAGAATAGACAATCTTGATGACAGTTGTTATGAGTAAGCAAATGAGATATTTGGTTATAACAAATGCTAATCAAGCGAGATATAAAGACAGTGTGATTACTGCATGATTTAATGTGCTGCATGATTTAACATGCTTAAATCAGTATTAATACCAAAAAAATGTTGACTATCATGTAAAGGACATATTCAATCTGTCATTACTGCAAAATTAACTCTGACAGGTTTATCAGGACAGTGGTGCATAAAAAAACCCTCAGGGGTTTATCCTGTGCTAATGATTTGCTGTACAACTACATTTTGAAATTAATATTATATGCAGTCTATAAATAAATGAATATTTATTTGTTGAAATTGTTTTACTTAAGAAAAAAGAGCCAAAGAGTCATAAAAAAACTGTAGAGACATTTTGCTTGAAAGTAGCCATTTATGAAGTTGAGCAGTCATGGTAAAGAATATTTGATCATAGAATCTGATAAATGATAACTGATAAATCACAATTATGTATTGCAGAGCTGTTCAAAGATATTTTTTTTGTAATACCATTTAAATTAAATCCACAAAAGAATCGGATTAAATACAGCATTTAATTTGTGTAAAATGTAATATTTAATTTGTTTAATATTTAATGTGTTATTTAAAAACAGTTTTTGGTTCTTGTTGCTCAAGGTAACTGTACTGTAGTATGTCACTGTATGACATGTGTCCAGGCCCATTATTTGTAATTTTGCCTACTGTGACTCCAGACTTTGACTGGTACTTAAGATTGTCTCTGAAAGTGTTGTGTAAAGCACAGCTCTTTCCCATGGAATCGTGTACAGTAACTCTCCTTCAGAAACAAGCTGGGAGACCAAAGTGATTAATGAGCCATTGTTGTTAGAAAGTGTATCATAGTCAGAGCCGCAGAGCTTATCAAGTCTTTAGGCCCAGGCCCCGATCTCTGATTTCTGACCCCAATGCCCTAAATCTTCATGCTTTCACCTGGGTGCAGAGATAAGGCCTGCCCTTGTTTGTTCGTATACAAGACCTGGACAGTGACAGTTCTTTCCTCCCTCCAGATAAATCATACTAGTTTTTCCTGTGGTGCACATAAGGCACAGTGTTGTGAGATACCCTGAAGTGTCAGAAAAACATAGCTTCTGAGGAATTACAGTGCTCTGATCTTGAGGCATGGTATGTTTCATAAAAATTGGTTTTATCTGAGACAGAGAGACAAATTCCAGGACAAGAGGGAGGCAGATGGAAGCTGGCAGGTCCTAAAATAAAGTGGTTTGAGTTTCACTGGACCGCAACTGTTAAATCTGGGCTGCTTTCCCACTCATTGCACAAGACGTCCTGGCTAACTGCAGAGAGAAAGTGGGGGGTGGGACAGGAAAAGACAGAATGATAGAGAGAGAAAGAGATATTTTTACAGGAGCTTCCCTGAACTATTGTAACTACCTCAAAGCACATCACAATTATTATTAAGCTCAAGATATGATTAAAACAGTGCCATACATTTTTTTCCATTTCTCTGTTTCTTGATGCCTGGCTCAGAGGACAGACACTGTACTGTATATGGAGTTACTGCTGTACAGTAATATGGAAATATTCTTTTTTTTCTGTAAAATCAGGCCGTTAATAGTTTTAATATACTGGAATAGAAAAAAAAAAGTAAAAGTTCTCTAGCGTCCTTCATTCACTCTGATAATTCTGTTCTGAACATCAATTCCTTTATTTTTTTTATCTATCTATGTAGCTGAAAAAATATATTATATATATATAACTAATTAGCTAGACAATTAGCATCAGATAACAATATTGTCTGATATTCAGAATGGTGTTGAATAAACATATTTGTCAACTATTGTAAGGAGTCGCGGGAGTCGTCTGGATCCATGTGCAACAAGTTTAATGATCGTAGTCGAACAGGCAGTAGTCAGTACACAGGTAAACAGGATAATCAGAGAACAGGCAAACTCAGAGTCAAAGACAGGCGATCGGTCAGGGCAGGCAGCAAAGAAGCGGAAAACAATACACAGGCAAGAAATCAAACACTGGTAAGCAAAACAGTCAGTAAGAACGCTCAGAAACGATGGCCGGGGCAAATCGAGACTTCGCGTCTAAACTAGGCCAGAGTCAGAGTTTAAATACTGTAGAAAGCCCCGGAACTGGTTGCGCACAGGCCTAGGTACGTGGGGTAAAAGGGTCTGGGTGGAAACATTAGTATTCGGGCGAAGGTTCCCGCTGCTGTTCGCTGGAGAGGACCACAGAGGCGCGGTTCGTGACAACTATTTATTTCAGATTGTCTTTTTCATTTTAAGCTAAAACTGCTTTTAGTTTTATTTCACTCCAAATGTATAAAGCAAAAAGCTTTGATGTGAAAGTTTCTGCATTTATTTCAGAGGACTACTTGTACTTGTGTCTTGCGACGCACTTTCCGAGCTGTACAATGTAGAAAGCAAAATTAGTTTAGTGGAAGTAGTCCACTGACAGTTGTGAACTACAATAATTAATCTTAAAATTCTAACATTAATAATTTACCTTCCATGTAATCAGTTGAGATAGCACTCAGGGGCTCTTTTCAGATTTGTGAATACAGTTTGCTGGATATTTGCTCTGAATGGTTCAATTGAATCAGTGAGTTGTTGACTGGAGAACAGCTACAAATGGATCAGTTCATTTATTTGTGAATTAATTGTTTGGTATGATTTGCGAACTAATTTAACAGGTTTAACAGGTTAATCGAAAATAATCAGTTTGTCAATTATTCAGACACACCTTTTGCAGCTCAGAGCATGTTGTGATTTCCTCACTCTAAAATAAGGAATAGCGATGTTTTATTAAAATATAATGAAGTAAAAAATGCTTAGGAATATAGTGAAGTAAAACTACTCCAGTAAAAAAAACACAGATACTTGAAGTTGAAGGTAGGCCTACACTCTGAAGGGTTTGTGTGTACACAGTTAAAGGGACATTCCACTTTTTTTGGAAATAGTTTTACCATTTTGGAATCTGATCAGCTAATGTCCGTGTCTGGTGATAGCACTTTTAGCATAGCTTAGCATAGATCATTGAATCCAATTAGACCAGTAGGATCACATTCAAAAATGACCAAAGAGTTTTGATAGTTTTCCTATTTAAAACTCGACTCTTCTGTAGTTATACTGTGTACTAATACCAGAGGATAATGAAAAAATGTGATTTTCTAGGCGATATGATTAGGAACAATACTCCCATTCTGGAATGGAGGAAGTTTGCTGCCATACCATCACTGTCACGCCCAGCTGGAGCTATAAACTAGAGACTGTGTGATACTCCAGCTTTCTATGTACTCTGTGTTTTGTGTCTGTCTTCATGCCCGGACTTCATTTCCCAGTATGCACCTCTCCCCACAGCTGTTTCTAGTTTGCTCATCATTCAATCAGTCTCACCTGTATAAATACCAGTCTGTTTGTCTAGTCATGGATCATTGTCTTTCTGTTATAGTGTCAGTGTTTCCGTCAACCCTGTGTTTCTTCCTGTGTTTCATTCTCCGTGTTTCTTGCTGTTTGTATTACCTGTTGCTGACTTCTACCTGTTCCTGGATTACTGCCTTAGCCTTGCCCCACGGTCTCTCTGTACTCTTCTGCCTCTGCCTCTTACAACACTGTTTGCCGGTCCTGACGTTAATTGTATGACCCTGAGCTGGAATAAATTCCCTTTGCACTTGAACTCACACGCTTCACGTACCTCATTGTCACAGTCACTTCCTCTTTTATTCAAGTTTCACTAACATCTGCTTCACAATCCCCCAGAGATTGTGGACAACAGCTATTATTTTATTAAACTTATTTTTTACACATTTTTTGCATGTTTTTTTTTTTTTTGCAAATTGACTGCATATGAGCTGTTTTGTTATACTGACATGTGCGTATCACACTTGCCAAGGTTTTTTCAAAATACATTTTTCAAAATACAAAATGCATACAAGGCATGTTTCCTTTTCTGAATCTAAACACCTAAAAACCTAAAACCTACTCTTATTGTTTGCAATTTGTTTATTGTGCAACTTAACAGCACTTTATCAGCACTTTTATTTTCTTCTAAAACCTTGAAGTAATTTTGCTTGCAGAGGGAGCATGTCTTGCAAGCTGGGGATTATTTTCCACAGGCACTGCATGATGTTTCAACATCAAACTTCCTTGATTATTATGCCAGATTGGGAGTATAGTTCGTAATTATATCGGCCTAGAAAAAAACTTTAGTCTTAGTGCACAATATAACTACAGAAGAGTCAAGTTTTATATAGGACAAAATATCAAAACTCTTTGGTAATTTTTAAATCCAATTCTACTGGTCTAATTGGATTCAAGGATCTATGCTAAAAGTGCTATAGCCAGATGCAGAGATCGGCTTAATAGATTCCAAAATGGTAAAACTCAATTTATTAACTCTGGAGGAGTTGGAGAATGAGCCTTTTTTCAAAAAAAGCGAAGTGTTCCTTAAAGGAACTGGTCCTGGAACCCTGACAATGGTTGGTATTACAAATACGTACAAATTTGTAATGAGACTGTGTTGGGTATTTTTGTATGTTTTAGTGTTTCACAACTGTAATTTGGATCTATAAATGGAAAAACCTTTGTTCCATGTTGACAGAAAAATTGATTTAAGCAATAAGGTACGGCGCCTAAAGGGAGTTGTTAGATGCGGTAGGTCTGGCAAGAACTTGGCGATATCCTCTCTATAGTGGTATGATGTGGCCCAACAAATCTCTGAAAGAAAACTGCAGCCGTGTTCTATTTATAACATGCTAAAACAAATTCTAAATGGTTTTCAATGGTTGCTTTATGGCGTCCAGTGTAGGAAGACTTAACCCTTTCACACGTGAGTTTAAAATATTATAGCTGATCCCTCAGAGTGAGTTTTTTTAAGCGACCGTTAATTTTGGAATGTTTAGCCTTATTGTTTCCATGGCAACGTGTCATGTGATGCACCGCAGTCGCAATAGTGCTGTGTGACACATGGATAGTTATTTATTTCATTTTTCTTTTTTCATTATTAATATTCACAGACATACTGTCACGTCATCACAAGAGAGACTGATTCCCCGAATAGACTATTTAGCTGTGATCGACTACCAAATGGGTCTCATTGGGTCCTGCATACTTTAGACAGAGTGGGTCTTAGCAGGCTCTGGTTATGAAACGAGAAGTAGATACTCTCCTGAGGAAGGAGGCCATTGAGGCGGTCCCTCCTCATGACAGATAGTGTGGGTTCTATAGCCGCTACTTCTAAGTTCGCTTTTAGGGGGAAAGCGTACCGATATTGTTCTTCCCTTTGGCCTTGCACTCTCACCCCAGCGGTTTAGACTAAATGCTGCGAAGAGTGTGCTTTTCTCCAGCAGAGAGAACACCTTGTCTTGGTGTAGTGTGGATTTGACAAGTCGAGTCGATCCTCATGGCAGTCACGAGAGTAAGAAGACTGTTGGGTCTGATGGCAGCTGCGTCCAAAGTCGTAACTATTTGCCTGCTGTACATTTGCCTGGCTCCTTAGGGGAAATCCCCTTCACATGATCAAAGTGTCAAGCTAAGCCGTACATGCCTTAGAAATGTACTTTTATTCATTTAGCAGATGCTTTTATCCAAAGCAACTTACAGGTGGGGAAAACATCAAGCAATTAGTCCTAAAAACGACATAGGAAAGTGCGCATAATACCATATAACAGGCATTGTTCAAATAATTACAGGCTAGAAGAAAAAAAAATGTGGAGGAAACCTTGGTTCCTAAATCAGGGCACGGTGCTGGGAGTTCGCAAGTAACGCTAGTGACGGATGTGTCCCTCACTGGTTGGTAAGCGGTTATGAGTCACACTTTCTCACAGACGTAAGAGATCAACATGTGTCGGAGCGCACTGACAACACACCAGTCGTTTCTTACACCAACCACCAACGAGGTCTGTGATCGCACCACTTAAACAAGCTGATCCTTTTGAGGGCTGATGTGACCACGGTCTGTCTGTAATAAAATAAAATGAGATAAAAAAAAAGATAAAAAATAAAATGTATAAATGTATATATATATATATATATATATATATATATATACATACAATGTTGATAAACAGCTTGATGGTACTATATTTGATGTTATTGGTCAGTTGCACACTCGCCTATAATTTAAAAAAGGTGCCGGAAAAAAACAAAAATGAGTTTTCGTGATGCTATAAAGGAACCTTTTTTGTTTCCCCTGAAGAACAATTTTTTTAAAAGTTCTTTAATGAACTGTTGTTCCTTTTCAGGAACTCAAGCTGCGTCGACGAGACGCTATGGGAACGCCCTCAGCGTGACGG
>JAUYWG010000055.1:6760352-6771265 GCA_034779775.1 Enteromius afrohamiltoni
CTACAATTAGCAGTATATGCTTAAAAACAAATAAAAAGCGCGAGAGCATATTTGAATTCAGCAGTTGATGACATACTGCACTGAATGCTCCATGGACCAGCCAAGCCTGAAAGGGTTAAAATAATCATTACTATATAATAATTATAATAATTACTTACTATTCAAATGCATGTTTTAAGCAATGAACGGTGCTGTTGTCATTTGTCAATTCTCCAGTCACGAATGCAGACATGAGGTTATGTTTACATGGCAGGATGCAATGCGTTGTGTAAAATGATCGCTAGAGTCGGTGGGATCCATTAGCAGGCTTTTATTGTTCGTGGTCACACAGGCAAAGGTCGTATAACAGGCAAACACAATCAACAAGGGTAATCCAAAAGCAGAGTCAAAGTCCAGGCAAAAGATTGGGGCAGGCGGCGATAATCAAGTCCAATAAACAAAGCAAAGAAAACACGGGTAGACAATGGGAAATAACGCTCAGAAATGACTGCGGGGCAAATCAAAACTTCGCGATGAGTGACCGTCCAGCTGCCACTTTTATAGTCCACAGAATGGCCGGAGTCCGGGGCGGAAGCACCCAAGGTACGTGAGGGGAAAAGGGTCCGGGTAGGAACTAAGATTCCGGCGATGGTTCCCGCTGCTGTCTTCCGGAGAGAGCCACAGAGGTGCGGCTTGTGACAGTAAATATGTCTCCACTGAATGCAGCAAATGCTTCATTTGTAATGTGTTTTATTGTTGTCATAGCTCTTGGACGCCCTATCCGATATGTGAAGGGGTGTAACATTTCTGCCAAATGGAAGGTAATTAGCCAATCATAACACACTGGATAGCTAGCCAATCAGAGCACATCTTGCTTTTTTAGAACGATGAGCTTTGTATAAATGGACCCATTTTGGGAGTGGGGGGTTAGAGGGGAAACAGTACAAACAGAAACTGTACAATAATGTACAGTAAGTGAAAAATTATGTTTTTTAAAGTTTTTTTTTTTTAACTTTAAACCACATAAACACATTGCATTACACCAAATACACAAAATAATGTTCTTTTTAGCAACATCATACGACCCGGTTTGTTAATAGTGAAAATTGAACCTTAAAATAAAACACTGAGGAAAAAATGGCATGTAGATTATACTGACATATAGTTTTGGTTGGTATTCATGAATTAATCTGTCTTTTTCTTTCTGACACATAAAACAGTAATGGGTGTGAACAAAGTAATCTTAAAAACGTATTAGGTCTAAGCAGATAAAGTGTATATTTTTGTTTTTTATTAGCTAAATCAAGTCTCTCTGAGAATAGATGTTGAAAGTTTAGCATTACTCTGTGTGTTTTTAATGCACTGATAATAACACAGTCAAGAAGAAAGCTTTGCTGGTCAAGGTCAGAGTTTGAGGAAACTGTGATGCTTAAAGCAGAAGCTAAACTATAGAACCTGTCAAACATTAAGAGCCATCACACTTCAAAAACAGATCCTTTACACACCAACAACAAACTCCTTCAGATGTGAGAAAGCTATAAATCATAACCTTAAATTCCCTCAAGGGGTAGGAATATGACTTTATCTCTGTCCATTATGTAAAGTCAACCTATATCTCATAAGTTTTTGTCTGTGATCAGGGAGTGCTATATTCCAAAGGGGACAGGCTAAACTTAAAGAGCTGAATTAACAAACCTAATTATCACGCTTTAATTAGTACCAGGGGTAAAATCTAAGTGAAACACCTGCAGACTCAATTTATATCCTGACAAGTGAACAAGTTAATGTGCAGTATTTCATGATGATTCCAGATAGTATATTGAAGAATCCACTCATCAAACAACAAGGCAGATTAAAGTAAAGTTTTTTAGTGTATGGTAACACTTTACATTAGTACTAATACATTAATTAACAATTACTTGACTGTAAACTAATGATGAGTTAAGGCATAAATTAATTAAGAACTAACTTAACTAAGACATGACTCACATGAATTACTGCATGAATAACGCCACATTAATTACATGTTAGTTACTGCATGTTAGTTAATGTATTAATGAACAATTTGTGGTAAACTATATCAAACATGCTTTGATAATTGGCACAAAATTGTTTATAAATTTGCCACATGCAGCTGTCATGTCAGTGACGGTTTTAGGCATGAGTAAACGGGGTGGCATTTTTTGGGGGGAACTGGGGGAAAAAATCATCTGCGCCCCTAAACGGTTTTGTATTATCTATCATAGCCTACCTTTGACTATGGTGTTAAAATAGCTTCGTAAAAACACTACGATCATGCAAAAACACGCTCTCACGAGAATGGCGCTAAGCAGGGCTTGTGCGAGTCGCGACCCTCTCTGCTCTCTCAGCTGCTCAATCCCTGCTCGCTCGACAAGTACACTTTTAAGACTTTGGAGGCAGGGATCAAATATCAGATCTCTCCGCTCTTGTGATTGGTCATGTTCAACACATACCGCTTATCATGGCTTTAGGAACATTGTGTTTGTGTGTGGTGTTTTTCTTTTATTAATAATTAATCCTTTAAAAACAACAATACAACACCAATACATATTTGCAGTAGAATATAAAAATCAGGTATAAAACATGAAACATAATGAATAGTCATTTCAATAATTGAGAATCAATTTAGAATACTGTTATAATCCGGCAGTCATCGCTAGCTGCCAGGTGCATTTCTTTAGAGTTTACTTATTTTTGTGTCATTTAAGCAAGACAGTTGGGTTTTTGTATTAGTGATGTTATGTGTGTTTATGTTCAAGTTAGTTCGGGTGGGTTTGGTTCATTTATATAACAGGGCTGCAAAAGTGTAACTGTTACTGTCATGGAGAAAGATGTGTAGGGGAGTGGCTTGTTGATTTGGTGTGGCGTTTAAAGAGGGTCTCGGTCAAGGAGTAATTCCATGTTGAACCGCCACTCTATCATGTAATGAATTCATTAGTTGTTAATGTATCATTATGTCATGACTTTACTTGTGGGGGGGTGGGCACATCATTACAAACTCTTCATTAATTAATTATAAAATAACATGAATTCGTGAGTTGTTAATGTATCATTATGTCATGACTTAACTCGGGGTCACATTATTACTAACTCTTCATTAATTACTTATAAAATAACATGAATGCATGACTTGTTAACATCCTTAAAAAGTTATCAATTAAGGATAGCCAGTTCCATATACTCCATATACTTGGAGTCGTTGCTCATCTATGTGGCGTTTTGATCCTCCTTTTATGTGGCTTCAGCCGTGACCAATTGGCCCGAGATGACGAGGTCCAGTTGCTTTCTGTTAGTTGCCAGGGCGACGCTGATATCTGCCTGCCACAATACATAAAGGATTTTATTTTGGTATCTCATCTGCAACTTTACTTTTTGCCCGGGTTAGATTTAAATGTATTTCGTGATCTGCCTGATGAAGACCCAGATTGGACCCTAGCTGAACTTATTGACTTTGTATTATTGTGGTGTGACTCTTATTTCACTGTGGAGGAGGTGGCGGTGACAGACGGAGGAGACATCATGCCGCGATCATCAGACTACGGCTCGGCTCCCGCATGGCCATATGGTGGACGCCTTCTTCTCACAAAATGGCCGCCACCCTCGCAACCATACACAAGACAGCCGTGGCCTTGGAAACACTGCACCTGTTGCCAGACGTCACAGACATCTTTCTGAATCGCTCCGATGTCATGAGTTCAGTTCAGGGGGACAGCAGGGTTATTATGAGGCATTATGGACCGATTTCATGCATACTTGATTCTCAGTTTATATCTGTACGGAAAGCTGGGCTGACTAACATCATCAAGAGAGTCACGATAGAGACTGTTCCTGGGTCTGTTGCACTTCCCTTAATGGCAGTTGCCATACTGTGTGTGTGGGCTGCTCATTGCTCTGTTGAACCCCCATGTGATCTAGCTCTGCCTGTGTCTGCATCCCTAGAGACTGTTACTACCCCTGATAATGCCGTTGATGAAAACCTACCATGGCCCGATCCTCCAGAACTCACTGCTGAGGCTGAGTTGCCGTGGCCTAATTCTCCCGAGTCATGACTGCGGGGCAAATGACATGACATCCCATGGCCCTTTCCACCTGAGGCTGTCGTCGACAATTATGTCTCGGAGGGCCCGCCAGTGGCTGCACATACCCCGTAGAAGTCAACTTTGGTCGTAGATTCTCTGGAGGTCCCGCTGGTGGCTGCACTCCCTCTGATTCAGTCCATTCGGTACGCCCAGTAGTGTGTACTTCGCTCAGAGCCAGCCATGGAGGCCCCATTGGTGGATGCTCAACCCAGGGAGGTCTCTGATTCACTGACTGTTTGGCCCAGGAGGGCATTTTCACTGACTGTTCGGCCCGAGAGGGCTCTATTGTGGTCTGGTCGGCCCAGGAGGGCAAAGTCGCTGTCTGGCCGGCCCAGGAGGGCTGTGCTGCCATCCGCTCCACCCTGGAGGGTGGCTTCGCGGTCTGTTCAGCCCAGGAGGGTGCCATCACTGACTGGTGAGCCCAGGTGGCCCAGGTGGAGCCCGGGTGTCTGGTCAGCTCAGGGTAGCATCCTTGTTGCCTGGTGATCCTAGGTGGACTTCTCCGCCCTGGTGGGCATCTTCTCAGGAACGTCAAACCACTCCTTAAGGAGGTGGCTATGTAACAATCAGCAGGATGTGCCAGCCCAGCTCTGGATGGCACTCCAGCTCTCCATGAACTGTGTGTGTGTTTGTGTCTGTTTTCACTCATGGACTTGTTTTGGCAAAAATTCAGAGACTCTCGGTCCTTGACTACGGCGATGTTGTATATCAGTTTGCACCTTCTTATCTTCTTTCTTCCTTAGATGCCGTTTATCATGGTGCTCTAAGGTTCATATCAGATTGCAAATCGTCAACTTATCATTACATTTTGTATTACAGAAGAAAAATGCACTGGTACTATTTACAAAGCCATTTTGGGGTTGTTGCCTTCCTATCTCTGTTGTTTTATGCAACAGAAAATATTCTGAAAAAGAAATATTCTCTTCGTTCGCAAAATTGTTATACTCTTTCCGTTCCTTTTACTCGAACTGAGCTAGGCAAGAAGTCTTTTATGTATGCAGCGCCGTTTGATTGGAATTTTCTCCAAATTTCCTCTTTCAAAATGAGAAAATCTGCTGACTCTAGATCATTTTAAATCAGTTATCCGGCAAATTGAAGTTGATCTAACAATATGCAACTGCTTTTAAATGTTTTTTTAGTCTGTTTGTGGTATGTTTATCTGTGATGTTATTGATAGTACTGCTGCACATTTTGGCCAGGACACTCCTGTAAAAGAGATTTTTAATCTCGGAGAGCTCTTAAATTAAATTAAATTAAAAATAAATAAATAAAAAGAAAGACAAATTGAGCAATTACTTTTTAAAAGATTTATTCCTTATAAGAAAGGTTCACAGTCAACCTGGAGAAAGCTCCCTGCTGAGTGTGACTCTTTATATCTCTTAGCACACACCCAAGGTTACAGAAACTAAAAACATTTGACATTTTCCACAAAAAGACAGACACAGAAAGGCAGCTTAAAAGTTCATTACACATAAAGCAAAAGTAAGTAAGTAAGTAAAATTTATTTATAAAGCACCTTTCACAGACAAGGAGTCACAAAGTGCTTTATAATTGTAAATAAAAAGGATCAAGCATGCATACAAAAAGGTCCAACATAAAAACAACAAAAACCATTACTGTTATTTAAAAGCAAGTCCAAACAGATGTGTCTTCAGATGTTTTTTAAAAGAATTTACAGATCCCATAGTTCTCAGTGCTAAAGGAAGAGCAAGTGTTCTTGGGACAGATAAAAGGTCCAAGTCAGAAGACCTTAAAAACCGACCCTCAGAGTGCTTATGTAAAAGATCCAGAATATAAAGAGGTGCCTGACCATGCAAGGCTCTATAAGTGATAAGTAACATTTTAAACTGCACTCTGATTTCAACAGGAAGCCAATGAAGTTCCTTAAGTTCAGGTGTAATATGCGACCACTTACTGGTACCAGTCAGAAGCCTTGCAGCTGCATTCTGTACAACTTGATACATACTCGTACATTTTTACGAAAGCTTGATTAAAATTTTACCTTTTCCAAAATTTTGGAAATGAAGGGCAGTTTAGATATAGGCCTGTAGTTGCTCAACAATTTAGTAACAAGATTACTCTTTTTCAAGAGCGGCTGAACAACAGCATGTTTAAAACACCTAGGAACCTGGCCCAACTTTAAAGAGAGGTTAACAATTGAGACCAAACATGGACCAATAGATGTAATAGATTTCATGACCACAGAAGCAGGCAAAATATCCACAGGACTTTGGGAAGGTTTCATCGTGCACACTATCTTTCTAACATCATTTAAGGATATTGAGTGAAAAGAGTTTAGAATAGAGGGCCGCTGTTACAGACCGCACCTCTGTGGCCCTCTCCATCGATCAGCAGTGGGAACCTTCGCCAGAGTACTGATGTTCCTACCCGGACACTTTTAACCCACGTACCTCGGCATTTGCCACGCCGTTTTCCCGCCTTGGCACAGTATAAAAGCTCGGACTTTTGCCATAGACAATTGCGAAGTCTCGATTTGCCCCGGCCATCGATTCCAAGTGTTTATTCCATGTTTTTCCTACCCATGTTTGATTTACTGCCTGTTGTTGTTACTTCCTGATTCTTTGCCGCCTATCTCGACCATATTGCATGTACTACGACTACGATTCTGTCTATTCTTTGTGAACCCGTTTGCCTGTGTGTTACTCTCGCCTGTCTGACCATGATTATTAAAGCCTTATTTGCAAATGGATCCGAACGAATCCCTAACGAATAAAGTCATTACAGCAGACTTCACCAAAACAGGATCCAGCAACGATGCAGCAAGTCATCGACGAGGTGAGCCGACAAGCCTCCGAGCTCCTCTCACATCGTCAATAGCTGGAGAATCTCACCTCGCTCACCGCGGAACTGGTGAGCTCCATTCAGGCCCTGACTGCTGCAACCACGGCTCAGAGTAGGCCCGCTCCGCCAGCCGCCGCTGCTCCTCCTCCGCCTTCAGCCAGCACTGCCAGCCCGGCGCATCTAGCACTCCCGGAGAAGTACAGCGGATCACCAGGAAAGTGCAAGGGTTTCCTGTTACAGTGTGACATTTATATGAAGGCACAGTCAGCCAGCTTTCCTGACGATGACTCCAAGGTATCGCTGATTTGTTCGCTCCTCTCCGGCAAGGCCTTGGACTGGGTTACGGCGCTCTGGGAGGGCCGCCGCATGGCCTTTCCCTTGTATCAAAGCTTCCTCCGTCAGTTCTGGGAGGTGTTTGACCACACCGCCGACGGCCGTGATGCTAGGGATGAACTGCTCTCGCTAAAACAAGGCTCCTCCTCAGCCGCGGAGTTTACGATGACTTTCCGAACCCTGGCGGCCCAAACAAGCTGGGACAGCTACCCTCTTATGTCACTGTATCGTCGGGGCCTGCGGGAGGACTTACAAGCGGAGCTAGCTTGCCGTGGAGAGGAATTCACGCTCCAACAGTACATGGACTTGGCGATTCGCATGGATCAGCTAATGCGGTCTTGTTGGAACTGGCGATCGCCTTTTACCGCCACCAGTGTGACTCCAGCACCACCTGCGGAACCTATGCAGAACGGAGCCACACGCATCTCGCTGGAGGAGAGAGAGCGTCGTATGGAGAATGGCCTCTGTCTATACTGCGGGAAGCCGGGCCACCTGCGAGCGTCCTGCCCCACTCGACCAGTGAGACCTAAGAGCTACCGGGTGAGTGCTGTTTCTCTCGATACTGCCATGAAATTGAATGTGGAGTTTGTTGTGCAGGGTCGTCACATATTCACCAGGGCCTTTGTAGACTCGGGGGCAGCGGGTAATTTCATGGACTATAACTTTGCCACTGAACATGGTTTCCCTCTCGTTTCATGTACCCCCAACGTCGCTGTGGCAGCCCTCAACAGTCGACCAATAGGGACCGGCAAGATCTCTACCCAGACCTCACCACTCACGCTCTGCACCAGCTCCCTGCACACAGACCTCCAGTTCTTCACCATTGACTCCCCAGAACATCCCGTCATACTCGGCCTACCCTGGCTAGAACTTCATGACCAAAGTGATCTCTTGGAAGGAGCACCAATTCTTCGCTGGTCCGAGTACTGTCACGCACACTGCCTTCACAGCACTCTCCGGCCCATCAGACACCTGCGACTCTCACCCGACGAGGACACCACAGAAGGCACCCTGCCTGCCGAATACCAAGACCTCCGTGTGGCCTTTAATAAAGAGAAAGCTACGCGACTGCCACCGCACCGACCCACCGACTGCTCCATAGACCTGCTACCGGGCTTGGTAGTCCCCAGAGGGCGCATCTTCCCCTCTCTTGCGGTCGGCACACATCTTCACTAAGCTGGACTTGCGGAGCGCATACAACCTCATTCGCATCCGGGAGGGGGACGAGTGGAAGACGGCCTTCTCCACAACCACAGTGCACAGTGCACTATGAATACCTACTCATGCCGTTTGGACTGTCCAACAGCCCCTCTGTGTTTCAGTCTCTGGTCAACGAAATCTTCTGGGACATGCTCCATCGCTACGTCATCATCTACATCAATGACATCCTTATATATTCAGAGAACATGCCGTCCCATGTCCGCCATGTCTGAGCGGTGCTGCAGAGACTCATCGACCATCAGCTGTACGCCAAGCTGAGCAAGTGTGAATTCCATCAGACTAAAGTGTCCTTCCTCGAGTACATCATTAGCGCAGATGGCGTGGCCATGGATGAGGGCAAGGTGGCAGCCGTGGTCAACTGGCCCAGACCCCAGACTCTAAAGGAACTGCAGCGCTTCCTTGGCTTCACAAACTTTTACAGAAGGTTTATACGGAACTTCAGTCAGACAGCAGCATAAGGGGACTTATCGACGTCTGCCCTGGGGCCCAGACAGCGAGGCCGCCTTCACCAACTTGAAAACAAAGTTCACCACAGCTCCAATTCTCCGCCATCCTGACCCCACTCGCCAGTTCGTGGTGGAGGTAGACGCCTGTAAAACTGTCGGGGCCGTGCTCTCCCAGCGCCTAGGGAATCCAGAATAGCTTCACCCATGTGGGTTCTTCTCCAGAAAACTCACACCGGCAGAGAGGAACTACGACGTGGGCAACCGGGAGCTCCTGGCTATGAAGGCGGCCCTGGAAGAATGGCGCCACTGGCTAGAGGGGGCAGGCGAGCCATTCAGGAGTACCTGCGTTCCGCTAAGAGACTGAATGCTCGGCAGGCACGGTGGTTTTTCACCCGGTTCCAGTTCAAAATTACCTACCGGCCCGGATACAAGAATAGTAAAGCAGACGCCCTGTCGAGGATCTATGATCAGCCACTCGAGACCAGTGAACCCGAACACATCATTCCCCCAGCCCTGGTCCTGGCCCCTGTGCAGTGGGACATTATACAGGAGATCCAGGAGGCACAAGTGACCGAACCTGCGCCACCCGAATGCCCGCCGGACAAAATATACGTGTAGGACCAGAGACATGCTGAACAAAATTAAAAGACTCCATTGTATTTAAAAATTCTAAAGCAGTATTGCATGCAGCATTTTCCACATGAATGTTAAAATCACCAACAATAATAACTCTATTTAATTTAATGATAGAGGATAAAAAGTCAGTGAAATCGTTCAGAAAATGGCACAACGTTCCAGGAGGCCGATAAACAAGAATACAATAAAAGAAGTCTGATCGACCAACCTTGGACATCTGTAGTTCGAAGGATGAGTACGTGTTGGTATTCATCAACTGACGAATAAACTGTTTTTTAAAAACCACAGCAAGTCCACCACCGCGGCCCACGAGCCTAAGAGTGCTAATAAATGAACAATCCACAGGACAGAGCTTGATTAAGTGGGAAAACTCCATACTCCGTTGCCATGTCTCCATCAACAACATAAAGTTCACTGAGCAGGGATGACTTGTTTCTGATTGATCAAGCATTTAGTAAAGCCATCTTAAGCGGTGCAGGGTTACCACCCGGAGCAGGGACAGAGGTGCGTGGTAGTGGCCTCAGGTGCTTATTGCATACAGCGTGATCACTTGGAGAAACTCTCTGAGAAACTCTCAGGGGTAGAAAAATTTAAAGAATTTCTTGAGGTGCACCTGTGTCCCGGCCTTTTTCCTCTCCTTCTCCGCAACTTCTCATAAGTCCATCTCCTTCCCGCATACAGGAAGCCGATGCATGTGGACAGTGGTATAGGGTTGATTTATCCGAACCATTCCAGGTGCAAACACCGCCGCACTTGATCATAGATGATCGAATTAAAATCATTGTTTTATGATCATACACCCACGCAGCAGACACAACATTGGTAGACAAACTTAAAAACAGCAAGGCACAAAAAATAAATAAAATCAGGCGAGACGAGCCTCCGGCCACCGCAGCAATGCCAAACACAGGCGCCATCACGGACTGGAAGCATCGGAAGTGGTTATGATTATTGTTATTTATAAATTAAACAGATAAAAAATGAATTTCCGCAACAGACTCATATCAATGAACGCATGTCTCCGCCCACCTTGTATGTTGTCTTGGTGTTTCATTCATTTCTCCGCCCATTTCGTTAGTTGTCATAGTTTCATTTTCTATTCTCCACCCACTGACCTAGTTTTAAGTGTATAAAGTCCCCATATGTTTGAGTGTTTGTCACGGTTTTATTTATCATTGCTGACCACCTCTCTTTGATTATTTCCTTTGCCTCGCCCCACGGACTCTGTTTACTGGTATGTTTTGACCCATGCTACGTTACCCTGCCTGTCTCATGTTGCCTCTAATAAACAATATGCAATTGAGTCCGAACGTCTCCTCGTTCCTGAAACATTACACATTTTGTTCCATGAAATATGAAAATGATTAAACTATTATTATTATTATTATTATTATTA
>JAUYWG010000055.1:6826530-6846553 GCA_034779775.1 Enteromius afrohamiltoni
GGGCAATCATTCTGGAGGGAAGAATTGTTGTGGATGATGTCCCAAATTTTCCACATGCTGTATGTCTTCTCTTTGCTCTGATCTATGCTCTAAATTTGGATTACCCAAAGACAATGAGGAACACATTTGATTTTATTCAGCGGGTCTTTTTTTCTTTGGGAGGAAAGAATCTCAAACCCAAGCTCCAGACCCTGAAAAATCAGCTTTTAAGCTAAACTTCTCACTTTCTGCCTTGGATGCTTGCATTGCCATGTTTAAAGTGTTCAAGATGTTATCATATTGGCATGTTTAATTGCACTAATTTCAGGTAGCCAGTGCATGGTTCAAGTAAGTTGTTACGGTCTTTGTTAGGTAGTTTAAAGCCTTTCCAAATGTTTGTATTTCAGGACTGTAAAGGCCTGTTTTATTTATTTATTTATTTTTATTTTTTGGTACTGTTTGAAGTGCATGTTCAGAAAATATGACAGCCCAATACTGTATTTAAAAAAGTGCTTAACAGAACACATATTTTGGAATAACATTTATGTGATGTTCTTAAAGTTTTTTGTAAAAAAAAAAACAAACAAAACCTGTTTTTTACAAAAATAAATGGAGAATTTTAGACTTGTGTTAAGTGCAGTCCATACTTGTTCAACTAATAAAATAATGTAAATAAAATATTAAAATGACTAATAGCTAGACTAATAACTGTTGAGACTAATAGCGTTGAATATGTTTGCAGAACACAATATAAAACTAAGTTTAGTTAATGAAATAAAGTAGTCTTACTATTAAATCCTAAGTAAGTTTAATAAATATTCTACAGTATGTTAACTAGAATTTATGTTAAACTAACTTCCTGTTTGTAATTTAATTTACTTAAGTTGTGTTTGTTTTCTTTACTTGCAGCTAATTATTAAGTTAACTTCAATTTTCTTTTAAGTTTGCTTTGCAAAAATAAGGCAATCGGTTTCCAAAGTTTTTCTAAGTAAGCTGAACTTATTAGGATTTACAGTGCAATAAATTATGAACAGTCTTTCCAAACAAGCAGTTTCTTCATTGTCCCATTTTGAACGTCAATGAAGGGAATGTGTCTAATAGTACATGTCTATTAGTCCAATTAGCATAGACACAGGCTTGAGTGAGAAGCAGCAGTCCGCCATTTCTTTATTATTATTTTTTTTTTTTTACTTTAATGTTTGCTGCTGGAGATACAATGTCAGCCCTAAAGACGCATTACAAGTTCTGTGTGTTAGAATGGACCAATAAACATAAGAGTCTCCATAGACTCCTTCCATCTGAGCTGCTGTGGACACTGTGGTTAAATTTCATTTCTGAAAGATTATCTCATAAAACATTGGTAAAGACCCTTATATGTTTAGGGATCAATACCAACACAAATTATTATTTTCCAAATTGCTTCTTGTCACTATGTGCTAATGATTAGCTAATGTTGCTAAAGCTATGCCTGTTTTCACGGATGCTGCCTTCATGGTCACCGTGATTTCACCAAGTAGAATGTGATCCTTGATCAACATCCTTGTTGATCCTGGAACAACATTCTAATCAGCCAATCAGAACTGAGGAATAACTTTTCTGGAAATATCTGTTTTAGGCTTATATTCATAGTTAGGTGCTTCTACACCCTTGTTAATCAGCTATTATTTCCCGCTGATTTTAGGCATAATTTTTGGTTAGGGGTAGGTTTAAGGGTAAGGATTGGGATAAGTTTATATTTTTGGAAAGTAATGTTGATCCAGGATCAGCAAAAGATGTTGATCCAGGATCACATTCTACTTGGTGAAATCACGGTGACCCTGCCTTCACATGCTGTCATAATAATTGTAAATAGGAATGTGGTACTTAAAAATTGCATATGAAAGAGATATCATAAAGAGAGCTCATAATTACATGTGGGAAAGTTTGTGATAGCATGCAATGGCACCATGAGACCAGCTGTCGATAATTTTATCATGCTGCGATCCTCGTCTGTGTAATTTATAAATCATTATTTATTATACACAGTACAATCAGATGATTTTGAGTAGTTTTTTTGTTTTGTTTTGTTTTTGGTAAAGATCACAGGGTTGTACTAATAGTGTAATGTTTGTTTGCAAAGGATTTTGGTGAAGTCTGAGTTCTTTAAGTTCTGCCCTCTTCTGATTTGCATTTAAAGGGACACACGCAAATTGTGCAGTTTCTACCACTTGGAAATGTTTTGTAATGTATTTAGAGCCATCACTGCATAAGGGAACATCTTGAGGGTACAGTGTATGAAATTAGAAAGAAACAGGTCAGGGTCTTCAACAATTCCTCAGAAACTACTAAATTAATAAACTTTAACTACATTTTTATCTCAAATTACCAGTGACTGTTTTGACTACAAAAAATGGCAACATTTTAAAATAAAGCTTTTCAATTAAAAATGCTAATTTCCATCAAACTAGTAATTTTCTAATGTGTTGAACAAAATGCAATTGAAATATCACAAGCACTTTTCTGATTTGCATTTAAAGGGACACACAAATTGTGTATTTTGTCGTATACCCTAAAAGTGGCAATTTTTAATAGCTATAAAAATTATCTGTGGGGTAAAATGTTACATAAACACTCTGGGGTCATCAGAAACTTATTTTATATCTTCTAAAAAGGGACTTTAGTGGGAGCAAAATTGTATTTTTCAAACATGCACACAATGGTGAAAACCAGTAGAAATGTAAATAAAAGGCAGACAAATTGCATATTTGCAAAAAATTAAAAAATAGAAATAGAAATATGTTTATAACTTATGATCATGACAGCTGTGATAACAGTTATTTTTCAAATTAATTATTTGATTCAAATGGTTTGTTTTCGCCAAAACTGGGATGTCAGAAACTGTTATTTTAAAAGGCTGACGATACAGATCTCAGTCTGTCCTCCAATTCATCCCCATTACATGCACAGCACAGGCATGAGTGCGGTCAAAGACAGAGCCACCACAGGTCTTTGTGCTGACGGGCAAATCAATAGCCGCCACAAGCTCTACTCTGTCCTACCCACCGTACCCTCCCCCTGAGAGTGAGTAATTGGATTCTGGCTATGGCAGTGTAACATCTGGATCACAGTAATGTGTTAATATTGGCTTTTAATATTGGATGAAGCTGCTTTTTTATTTTATTATGTGTTGTCCCTTGTGCATTGTTGCTTGTGTTCCCTTGGCTATATAATGTATACCTACAGTACTGTGATGCATTAATTGTTAAACACAACAATTATCAACAATATACATTAAATTGCAAGATTAGATTTTCCATAGCATATGCCTAGACATTAAAACATAAAAATCAAGTTACACAGCATTATTTGTATTATTTATAATGTATAAATGTGTAAGTTGATAAATTATTAATATTAAGGTCCTACTAAATACTTAATGCATGTAAACAACACATGCCCTCTATGTGCTCAAACAAGAACAAGTTGCAGTGAAAACTGCTGGGAAGCATTTAGCATGCTGCAGGTGCTAAACTGTGTTTTTGTATGTTTTGACAAGGCAGGAGTATGAATTTGAAAACAGCACACACATATGAGGATGCCACTCAGTGTTCAGGATCTGTGGTAAGGGGATTCAATGATGCAGTGTCTATAGGTCTGACCTGGACTTGTCATAGCAATGTAGGACATCTGTTCCCCAAAGTGGCTCATTCTGACAAAGGTCAAGGAAGAGACAAAGACCTTCCTATAACAGGCTGGAAGATTGGCTGAGACAGGGTCAGCATCTGAGCATGAAAGTCAGTGTGTTTGTGCATATGGGTTTCCGACTTTCCGTTTGTCCTCAAAACATTTAACACTTTGATCTGACACCAGTTTTGTCCAGATCTAAAAAAGACAAACAAACACAACAAGCGAGTAGTTTACATCACATCTGTAAAATAAATGTTCTCTGTTTAAATTTGTTCAAACTATTTAATCACTTTTTTACATAATACAACACCGTTTGTACTTACACACTGTAAATGACGAGGAACTGAATGGTTTCTGACATTCCCCTGTTTATCAGAGTTCCTAACTTTTTTAAAGAATGTCAAGGAACATTCTAAATGAAAGCCATATGCAACTATTAAAGCGCTCTCACATGAAACAATCTGAGAGTGCATAAAGGTTTGCTTAGCAATTTACACAGCACGGTTTGATACTGATGCTATCATTTAATGGCCATTTACAGTTGTTTTGGTTATCTGTGAGCAAAACCATGCGAGGCGGCTGCAAACCGTAATGGTAGACTAAATATGAACACTATATAACCAAACTGAATTTAGTTCTCACTTTCTTGTTCTCAGTTCCTTGTTTCTCTTTGTGTTGCTCTCTCCTTCCCTCTCTCCCCTGCTCTCTTTCTCTCTCTCTCTTCATTCACATTTAATTTTTCTTTTCCCTGTAATGGGCTATAATGAGGTAGTCTTTACAGTATGTCCATTAGGCAGCCGAATAGCCGGATATTGGCAGGTATAGAGAAAGCATTTCAGAAGTGAAATACTGACCAGTTAGAATGATGGCATCCTTGACAGTAAGTGGCTGTTGTATGCTGCTGCCTAACGACATGTAGCATAGTACAGTGCTTTACTATAATTTAGCACTTTAATTTACAAGGGCTTGACAAAATAAAGGAAACACCTTCCAATATATTTATATGAAGAAGCGAGGGCCACCCTTTGCTAGCAGAACTTGAGTAATTCTTTGAATATTGTCAAAAGACAATACATTAGGCTGGTGTGATTTGGTTTCAACTTGGTACTGAATCTACCACATGGAAATGTTTTGTAATGTATTTAGAGCCGTCACCGCATAAGGGAACATCTTGAGGGCACAGTGTTAGAAATTAGAAAGAAAACAGATCAGGGTCTTCAACAATTCCTCAGAAAATACTAAATTAATAAACTTGAACTACATTTTTATCTCAAAATACATCAAATTACCAGTGACTGTTTTGACTACAAAAAATGGCAACTTTTTAAAATAAAGCTTTTCAATTAAAAATGCTAATTTTCATCAAACGAGTTATTTTCTAATGTGGTGGACAAAATACAATTGAAATATCACAAGCAATGCTTATTTTGCCTTGTAGGCTCATTTTGATCACAGAGTGTGTACTTTCTGTGAGTATGCACTGGTTAGCATGTAAAGTAGCCAGGTACCTTTATTTGTGGTAATATAATGTTTAGGTGTGAGTACAATAAATGATAGTACAATAACAGACTGATGTCCTATAACAGACCATCAATAAGTTTGTGCTACCTGCGTATATTATAAAATATCCCCTACCAAGTGAGGTATTTCATCTGATCTTCCATTATAGATGTGAGAGGACACAAAATTTAATCGCTCAGAAATCCATAGGGTCGGCCAAGCTCATTAAATCACACTTTTCCTGTATCTCATGGGTATACAGGTTGAACACATCTGAGACAGTGTCTGAAGAAATGTCTCAAACAAAGCAATTGAATATTTATTTATTTTTAAATCAGTGTTTAGTTGTTTCTCTAAAGCACATATTGCTGCTGTCCCAGAACTTGTAAACATGGCTTTGTTTCCTGGTAGACCGTTAAAGATTGCAGCACACTAGGCTCACAGAAAACATGTAATAGTCAGCCAATGAGATTTAGATCATTTGCCTTTGTAAAAGTTTTAATACTTTAGTGTGCATTTGGGTGCAGATGTTCAGCAATGACGTGTGAGCATAATGTCTAAGCCAGAGACTTAAGTCCCAAATTAAGCGCTTTTATATACACCATGCACTTATACTATACACAATATGCTTAATCAGACGCTATGTAGGCTACAGTGTAAATTTTGACAGCTATTTTTTATTTAGTTTTAGTCAAAGTCTTTTGTGTGTATGTCAGTGTCTGCACTCAGAAACCTGACTAAATTAAGTTCTCTCTTTCTTCGTCAAATTTGTCCATATGCCTGCTTTTCTCTTACTATCACTAGCCGCGGCTCTGTGGCTCTCTCCGGCCAGCGGCAGCGGGAACCTTCCCTGGAATTGTAACATTCCCACCCGGACTCTTTATCCCTGCGTACCTTGGCTGACCCAGGTTTTCATTGTTATCTCCGCTATTTAAATGGCGATCTTTCGTGAGATCGACGTGAAGTCTTGATTTGCCCTGGCATAATTTCTGAGCGTTATTTCTGTGTTTATTCTGAGTATTACCTGGACTGTTATCGACCTTGATTCTTGCTGCCTGCCCTGACCATTTCTGCCTATTTTATCGACTCTGTATTTGCCTACTCTCTGATATCATTGTCGGCTTGTGTACCGACCTCTGCCTGTCTGACCATGTTCAATAAAAGCTGCAAATGGATCCAGATGCTCCAAGTGAATCATTACACTTACTACCACATAGTGACATTTTTAAACATTTTATGAGACGTGCAACAAGTGTATGTTAGCTTATGTCCTGCATGATGGATCAATAAGCTATGATACAGTTCGCATATACCAGTTTTCAATCGCTTAATTTTGGAAAAATCATAATTTTGATCTGTTATACAATCAGTTATACATATATACTATTTTTTAAAAATCGATTTCATTAATTTATCTAAATATTTAAAAGGTTTGTTGCATGGTTAAAGTATGCGACTCAAGGGGGAAAATCACAAAAAACTGAACACAAAACTGAAACTAACGTTGGGTCTCTCATTCGACACAAAATCAAACGTTCCTATATTTACTATTTGAATGCTAAATTAATTGATTAGACTACTCGTCTATGTAGGCTACTTCTCTTGCATTCCAGTATTACAGGGGCACTTGCATTATTCCTTCTGATGATATGCACTGTTTTTTTTTTTTTCCTTTTTTTTTGTGGCCAGTGGCAGCGAGTTCATAGTTAATGTCAGAATAACTTAGCCTTCTCAAATCACCATGACTTGCCTATAAAATCTATAGATATTTAACAGTTCAAGCATATCACAATGTTAGTTTAAATGTTTGAACTACATAAATGTGAGCTGTTAGATGGACATCAACAGAAGCTGAAGCGCGCTCTTCAGGAGACAGGGGTGCCAATGTCATCGCTTGCATATTATTTAAATTACTATTTTAAAACAAAATTATCACGGCTGGCTCAGTCTGTAAAAATACAGGACACACGGGCCTATAATTTAGGGTCCTGCTGAAATGTTTGTGATGTTAGATCTCTAACAGTCTGAGCGCTCATGGTAAGCACAGTACAGCCAGAGGCAGCGGGCTGATGTGGACTTGCTCATAGCCCCCCAGCTTAGCCGTCATGTTTTGGAGTTCACCCTGGTGAGCGAGAGGGTCACTTCCCTGCGCCTTTAGGTCGGGGATAGGTCTTTCACTGTTCTTTGTGCCTACGGGCCGAATGACAGTGCAGAGTACCCGGCCTTCTTGGGGTCTCTGGGAGGGGTGCTGGAAAGTGCTCCAACTGGGGACTCCGTCGTTCTACTGGGGGACTTCAACACACACGTGGGCGATGCTAGTGATACCTGGAGGGTTGTGATTGGGAGGAACGGCCCCCCTGTCTGAACCAGAGTGTTGTTCTGTTGTTGGAGTTCTGTGCTAGTCACAGTTTGTCCATAACGAACACCATATTCGAGCATAAGGGTGTCCATCACTACACGTGGTACCAGGGCACCCTAGGGTGGAGGTCGATGATCGACTTTGTGGTTGTTTCATCTGACCTCCAGCCGTATGCCTTGGACACTCGGGTAAAGAGAGGGGCGGAGCTGTCAACAGATCACCACCAGGTGGTAAGTTGGATCCATCGGTGGGGGAGGAAGCTGGACAGACTCGGCAGGCCCAAATGTACTGTGAGGGTCTGTTGGGAACATTTAGCGGAGCCCTCTGTCAGGGAGGTCTTCAACTCCCACCTCCTGCAGGGCTTTAACCGGATCCGGAAGGAGGTTGGAGACATTGAGTCCGAGTGGACTATGTTCTCCACCTCCATTGTCAATGCGGCTGTTCAGAGCTGTGGTCGCAAAGTCTCCGGTGCCTTTTGTGGCGGCAACCCCCGAACCCAGTGGTGGACACCGGAAGTAAGGGATGCTGTCAAGCTGAAGAAGGAGTCCTATCGAGCCTGGCTGGCTTGTGGGGCTCCTGAGGCAGCTGATAGGTATCGGTGGGTCAAGCGAACTGCAGCCCGGGTGGTTGCGGAGGTGGTCCCTCTTTTTAAGAAGGGGGATCGGAGGGTGTGTTCCAACTATAGGGGGATCACACTCCTCAGCCTCCCTGGGAAAGTCTATGCCAGGGTACTGGAGAGGAGAGTTCGACTGATAGTCGAACCTCGGATTCCGGTTTGGGGACCACACGATCGCATCTCTGCTTTTTGCAGATGATGTTGTCCTGTTGGCTTCTTCAAATCAGGACCTACAGTGGGCACTGGGGCGGTTTGCAGCTGAGTGTGAAGCGGCTGGGATGAGAATCAGCACCTCAAAATCTGAGGCCATGGTTCTCAGCCGGAAAAGGGTGGCTTGCCCACTTCAGGTTGGTGGGGAGTTCCTGCCTCAGGTGGAGGGGTTTAAGTATCTTGGGATCTTGCTCACGAGTGAGAGGAGGATGGAGCGAGAGATTGACAGACGGAATGGGGCAGCTTCTGCAGTAATGCGGTCAATGTACTGGTCTGTCGTGGTGAAGAAGGAGCTGAGCTGCAAGGCGAAGCTCTCTATTTACCGGTCGATCTACGTTCCCACTCTCACCTATGGCCATGAGCTTTGGGTATGACCGAAAGAATGAGATCCCGGATACAGGCGGCCGAAATGAGTTCCCTCCGTAGGGTGGCGGGGCTCTCCCTTAGAGATAGGGTGAGGAGTTCGGTCACTCGGGAGGAGCTCGGAGTAGACCCACTGCTCCTCCACATCGAGAGAGGCCAGCTGAGGTGGCTCGGGCCTCCCTGAGAAGGCGTTCCAGGCATGTCCCACCGGGAGGAGGCCCCGGGGAAGACCTAGGGCATGCTGGAGGGATTATGTCTCACGGCTGGCCTGGGAACGCCTCGGTATTCCCCCGGAAGAGCTGGAGGAAGTGTCTGTGGAGAGGGAAGTTTGGGTGTCCCTGCTTAGACTGCTGCCCCCGCAACCCGGCCCCGGATAAGCGTAAGAAGATGAAATGAAAAAAATTCATTTACACTGTGGTTACATACTAGATACACATCTAGTTACTATTTAAGTACAGGGGTATTAGGGACACAGTATAAAGTGGGACCAAAAAATAAATTTAATGTCACATTTTCAGTCTTGCTGATGTTCAGGAAAACAGCTCTCTTGGTCTTGTGGTGTTGCTTGTATGTTATAAATACAAACTCAATATTTAAAATTTTTACTGCGGCATGTTTGTTCAAATTTGCTTCTTTATGTGTGCTGTTGCACTGATGGGTATTTATTTATCCACAAGTCTTTCTCACACATACACAGGCTGCATGAGTCTCAACTGGTGCAACCCTGTTACTGTCAACATAATCCATTAAAAAAATCAAATCATTAATTTTTTAATAATTAATTTTTTTCCCCACATTTTTGATTCTCTAGTTATTTTTGCTCTATCGTTACTTTAATCAGGCTCCTTGTCTGGTCGGAAAGTGAAATTCTCCTTTAAATATACTTTTCCTGGACAAGCGTTAATGTCGAGGCCCGTTTAAAAGTTACATTTGTCATCCAAAATGGCTGATGGCACCATTCTCTGGATGCATAAGCAAAGCTGCAACAACTAAGTGCACATTTAACATTCCAAACTTTTGTGGGTTAAATAAAGTAGTGGTTTGCTACCAAGTAATCTGTGTAGCTCACTCTGTTGGTGAGAATAATCCCTACACAGTTGCTCTGGTAATGTAAAAAAAAAGAAAGAAAGAAAATAATAATAAAATAAGATTTAAATAATAAATAAACTTTAATTATTATTATTATGTTTTCTTTTTTTCAAAACTTTTCAACATAAATAATTATAAGCAATACACCATTAAGATTATTTAAAATTTAAAGCTAGGTCTCAACTGTTATTTTACAGGCCCTGTACTGATTGCTTGATCTCCATCCACTCTCATCTCAGTCCGTGTCTCATAGATTCTAATTTATTATAGTGCTCCATCATGTTAACGGTCCTTTCCTCTTGGGTGCGATTTTCAGCTTTGGCAAACTATCAACCGATATCTTGCCTTTCCTCACCAGACTGCCAAGCAAGAGCAATAAAGGCTTTCTGAGAGGAACAGCTCTGTACTATGATGTTGAGACTAAATGGTTTCCTGAGCTGTTCTGAGCGTAAGACAGAGAAATACTAAAGAAGAACAAGGTGCAATCAAAAAGAAAAGATAGATGAACAGACACACAGAGAAAGACATCTGTATCTTCCTGTAAACTGATATTTTTTGTTTATGTGGAGCAGTACATGAAACACATACTTTGCACTTTTGAAAACCATTTTTTTGTAGCTAGACAATTACATAAAATTGAACATTTACATGGTAGACTTCACTACTTTAATACAGTCAGCAAATAAATAACCCATACCTTATATTACTCTCCACTTTCAGGTGACTTATATACTGTTAACTGTAAGTGTGTGTATTATGAAATAAAGTGCACTTAAAGATTTTTTTTTTCTTTCCTTACAGGTAGTTTTCAAAATGCTGCAATATTCACAAAGTATTAAGGAACTTGATGGCCTTTGATCAGTTTGAAGTTCAATATGTTTTTTTCCCTCTTAATCCTTCCCTCACCACTGCTATCTGTTCTGTGCTTTTTAAATAGTAATTTGACATTCATATGAACATTCCATTTTCCCCCCATATATTTACATTTGTATACATTTGCAAGTATACCATAGCAGTCCCTTTTAAGTGTAAATGCATTGGGCTGAACTCAAAGGGATTAAAGACAGCGGAGGTTTTCGTCTATACTCCCTATCCCAAGGAATGAGGCTTCAGCCCTAGCTTTGGCCTCCTTCATTAGCCGCACCAGAGGCTGTGTCCCCACCGGTAGACGCCAGCTAACCGCAGAGCATTATGGAAGCGGAATGCATTTTTGTTGCGCTTAAATGGGTGTTCCACTGGCGATCAATCGTGGGGTCAGATAGAAATGATAGCGCAGCATCAGAGGAGATGGAGATGGAGGGTAACGCTATACCAGACCAGGAAACAGGCGGGAAGTCTGAAGCCACTGTGCCAAGCAGAAACGCCTAGCTAAGGAGAAGCTGGTCGGGCCATGTTGAGGAAACGATAAAATATTAAGGGTCACTGGATACCTTGTCTCTCCTGGCTGTAGGCTGGAAAAACATAGAGAGGTAACCCTGGCCACGTGCGTCTGGGATGTGTATGTGTGTGTGTAGGGTGAAAGAGAGGTCAGTATAGATGATCTGAGAGGACAGGGTCTGTTGATGCTATCAAACTGTGTGCAGAAATCTGGGTCTATTCAGTTGATTAGGACTGTATTCTGTAAATCCTGCTTCTCTGATCACTTCAAGTCAGAATAATCAGACTATATTTACTTATTATTAATTTTCTTTATCTTGCTGTGCCTGCTAAATGACACACTTAATTCCAAAGAAAAGATGTTTTGTCAATCTAATAAATTCTTGAGGGTTGAAATTGTGATCTTATATATATATATATATATATAACACCTGAAACATACATTTGAATTTAAAATGAATGTTATTGAAGTTGACATCAGTCTTAAATCTTACTGTAAGCACATGTATTTCAAAACCAACAAATAAGTATGTGGGGTGCTAAAACAAGTTTAATGGTTAATAATAATTTGCCATGGTCCATTCATTCTAAATATCTTCCTCCATAACTGGTCTCAGACATGACACTAATAATGGGATGCAGTGATGCTCCTTGTCTGGTCGGAAAGTGAAATTCTCCTTTAAATATACTTTTCCTGGACAAGCGTTAATGTCGAGGCCCGTTTAAAAGTTACATTTGTCATCCAAAATGGCTGATGGCACCATTCTCTGGATGCATAAGCAAAGCTGCAACAACTAAGTGCACATTTAACATTCCAAACTTTTGTGGGTTAAATAAAGTAGTGGTTTGCTACCAAGTAATCTGTGTAGCTCACTCTGTTGGTGAGAATAATCCCTACACAGTTGCTCTGGTAATGTAAAAAAAATAAAGAAAGAAAATAATAATAAAATAAGATTTAAATAATAAATAAACTTTAATTATTATTATTATGTTACAACAAATAAGTATGTGGGGTGCTAAAACAAGTTTAATGGTTAATAATAATTTGCCATGGTTCATTCATTCTAAAAATCTTCCTCCATAACTGGTCTCAGACATGACACTAATAATGGGATGCAGTGATGCTGCATGCCTAAAAGATGCTTCGGATGAAATTGAATATCTGCTGAATGGCAAGTAGCATACATACCCTCAAGTTATTTAAGATATATATATACCCTTTATCTTCTCATGCCATCATCTTCTTTTGCCATCCTTTCCTTGCAGCGATGTCTAGTGCTTGAGATGGCAAACCAGATGGTTGGTTTCTAGCTTAAGTATAGAGGTCCTATTTGTGTCATTGCTTGTTCCAGATGGCTTGCGTTGTGAGACACTTTTGGCCATAGGGGACTGCATATGTGTCTTTGTTATTGGAGCTAGGACACCAAGGACTAAAAGGGCTTGGCACTGAAATTTTCAAATCAAACCTGAAGCAACACTTGCGTTTGAGGCAATCAAAGAAGAAAGGTGAAGATAGTGGAAAGAATAAATATTATTGTGGAGGTAGGGCCATTTCTTGTCTCTGAGGCTAAAGTTCAGTGATGTTTAGGGATCGACTGTTGGTAGGAGACCTTATGTGGTCTGACTTAAATAGAAACCCTTATATCACACCCAGCTCTGTCGAAGAAAAAAAAAATGGTGCAAATTCTAAAGGGTAGGTCACTGCAGAAACACAAGGTCAAATAAGCGTAATAAAACAAAATGTCATTTCAATGACAAACCTCACAGGCAAAGGCATTAGTTACAGCTCTCAAACATGGATACATGAGAAAAAGCCAGAATTATACTCTTTCTTGAGTTCAATAAAAAATGCAGTTATAAATAAAACCTAGCTGAAATTCCACTTTAATTAATGTCTCAATTAGATTGGGAACATTAAAGGTAGTAATGATTTCACTTTTTGTTCTTATCATTAACAGCATGCTCACTCTTGCCTGATATATTTGCACGCTTCTGTGAATGTATTAGACTAGATTAATGAGGACTGTATCAAAAGGTAATTCACTCTGCCAATTTATCCACTTAAGACTTGTATTATAGGCTACATTCTTTCTTTGCCACACTGAAGTGTGAATCTCTGGGCTTGGTACATTATCTTTTGATGTCTTCATTTGCATTTTCCCTTTTTTATTGTAAGAAGTTTAATATAATAGTTTCAGGGGACAGATGACAGAGTCTATAAAAGGTATGGGAAAAATCAATACAGGCATTTCTGTGAGCTCCTCTGATAACCCAAATAGACAGCATTTGTCGAAAGTTCCGCTGCGAGCAGGTGAACTTTCCTGAGAAAGTGTATCGCACAAGTGTATCACATTGTATGCTGTAATCCCAGATGAAATCAGAATGATACATAGGAGGTTTTATTATTGCAATATAGTCTGTTACAGTCATAAAGGCCTTCGGGCCTAATAATCCTTTACAGAGTAATCAATATTTACTGTGAGTCTTATAGTGCTTGCCAGTGACTGCTCATATTGAACCACAAGATGTCTTTGAACTCTTTAGAGACAACTGACTGATCTAACTTGAGAAACAACCAACATTTCCCTGCCTTCCCAAAGTAAATTGCCTCTGGTTCATCAGCCAACGTATGGTTAATACATAAACGACAACTGACTGAAGATGTTCTCGGATGACAACAAATCGCAAATAGATGCTGATTAAAAGAGGCTTCCAAACAAAGGGGTGAACAGATAAAGGAAGTTTTATACCAATATATTCATAGTAAATCTGTGCTTTCTGTTTTCTGTTGACTTGTGTCAACCGCTCACGTTCTTGAGAATACTACTGCCAGCAGTGCCTTGGCCACAATGATTTATGTGGTAAGTGATCTGGCCGAAATCGATTAAAACTGTCAGCACTAACTGGACATCAACCTTGGTATCATATCATGTGCAGGTTTTGTAATTCAAGTTACCACAGTCTCGTCTTGCTGGTCACCTCTAATCAGACCAGAAACAGATGACCCTGATGCCCTGTATAGTTAAAACTTGTGAAAATTGTATTTGACACTGACCAAGTACAGTAGTAGTGCATGTGGCAGAAAGAAGCAATGTGAGATTTGGTTGAAAATAACCATTCCAAAATTATAATTATTATCATTATTATAAAAGAAACACTCATTTGGGATTCACACACTTGACAGCCCTTAGATCAATTGGATATTGTTCTTCATTGTTGATTTATTCATAATATAATTTAATTGTGGCAACCACACTATTAGTAAAAGTAAATACATAAATAAATGAATAAATAAATGTTCATAACATTGAGTAAAACAGAGATTTTCTATACTCTGTCCCACTTTATATTAGGTGTCCTTAACTGCTATGTACCTACATTTACATTCTTCTATTGATACAATGCCCTTATTGTGTGCATGCATGTTTTTACATTGTACTTATATTTTTAAAAAATACCTATATGTAATATATTTCTGCAATTACATTTATAATTACACTGCTTGACCTATGCATTACACCTTAACCCACCACCAAACTTGACCACTATAGGTGCTTTGTAATACAACAATAAGTACATTGTACTTATTTTTTGATGTATGTACATAGTAGTTAAGGCAACCTAATATAAAGTGTGACCATATACTCCTATACTCTAGCAAACTTGCTAATGCAAAAACGATTAAATGAATGAAGTGACTAATCAAAAACTAATCTTTTTTTTTTTTTTTTTTTTTTTTTTATATACATAATTTTTGTTTGCAGCAAATGAATAAGCAGGGGGAAATAGTGGAGACAAGCATACTAACATCAACTGAATATATAAATGGTAATTTTAATTTGACAGTTTTTGAGATGTTGTGGAAGTGACTAATATTATACATTGGACAATCAAGCAGCTAAACATTTATCTCCAGCTGCAGGGTCCTGTTTGGGACCTGATTATTTTGGTCATGGGTGGCCATTTGATTTCTGACTGCCTGCACATTTGCCTATTCAGAGGTAGAAATGGGTGAAACTTCTCATGCAGAACATATTCAGGAAGGGTATGTTTGTGCATCGCCCCATGTTTGCAAAGTACATACATAAAACCTCTCAACCTGGGGCACGATAAAGGAGACCCTTTGAAATCCAGACAAGCAAGACCTCTACGCTTGTAAGACCAGATGTAGAAGCGGGTGGGGGAGTGCGAACAGTTCATGGCGGCAGACGCACGTCTATTCTGTGGCCATGCCACTTCCTGATAAGGAGACCCAGGAACTTGTTTATATGCGGCAATTTGAAAACTAATTGAAAATTCCTGCCTGGAAGCCGATGCATATCAAAACAGGATTATTTTAGAAATAATCATCTGCCACCGTCGGTCAACAGCTAATCTTCACTTTGTTGGAATTCAAATTACCCAGCCATGTTTACATTGCCACAACAGTGGGGCCGGGGACCATGGCTATGGAGGGCCTATTTAAAGAATAAATGTATTCCAAATAAAAATAATAGCTGGAGATAAATCTTCCACAAACCTCCCACAAACTTGCCACATTGGACAAAAATAAATTAATATATTTTTTTTAAGGGTACTCTAGGCTACTTCAGTAGATAGAGGAGAGCGGAAAGGCTTGCACGGTGAGTTTAGAGAAAGTGGGGCTGTTAATATTTGATGGTGCATGTGTTTTGAAGCGGGGTGCGCATTCTCAGGGCTTTTGGCCCTGCTGTCGGCCTCACTCTAGCTCAAATTGCTGGTGTTTATCACTTATGCCTGTGCTGGCAACAAAAGACGACACACTATCCCAGTTCGAGAGCTGTCAGTCAGCACGGCCGGGTGCTAACACTTAACACAGGATGCAGGGATATTGTTCTAAGTAGACACACAGGCACTGATACACATTGTCCCTTCTTGAGTTAAGGGCTTCCTCTGTGGGGATCAAAGTAAGTCTAAAACGAGTCACAGGATCACATTAAAAATGAGCAATTTAACACACATCTTATCAGATTTAGATTTTAGTACCTAATTTGTCTTAAACAAAGGCTTGTTTGAGCGGCATAGTCAAGCTAGCATTTGTATTAGCCATTTAAATACCTCAATATCTAAATATATAAACATGGCAGACATTATTATTTTTTGTTTCCTGTCACCGTTTTTTTTTTTTTTTTAAAGGACATCATCAGTTTTTCATTTTGCTCCAGTGAAGCTTCTCTTACCAGTTAGTGTGGTGCAGGCAGGGAATGGGAAACCCATCGTGTAACTGGGGCAGTCTGGTTACAAAAAACTTTGAATGGGGAGAGGAAATTGTTGGCACTTGGCTTCACTCGCAATCTCTGTTCCAGTTTGTGCATTTGTTGGAAACACACAAAGCACTGAGAAGAAAATAAGACCCAGTCTTCACAGAAGCGCATTTAGATGTATACGCAGACATTGGCATTTCATCTAGACAAATTCAGCTTTTTGGGAGAGTGAAACTGCAATTTTTTGATACTAGGTCCCAAAGTGGATAAATCTGAAAGCTGTGCCCTTGCATTTTCATGTTAATAGTGAATCCGTATATATTTTCTGAAACGGTGATAACTTGGGACATTAGTCCCAAGTCAGACACTGCTACTTCAAATAACAGCAACAAGAGCAAACATTGAACAATTGTCTTTTTTAATACCACAGATAAATAAATATATGATGGGGGGTATTGCTGCTCTCCCTGCTCCCAGAACAGAACCATATAGTGAAGATCTGAGCTGAAAAAAGCTTTGAAAAAAGCTATTCAATAATAATAATAATAATAATAATAATACTGTAAAATAGGGGTGTCCTCGATAAGTCAAAGATTCGATGCTTCGATTTGAGGAGCCTGATTTAATTCCCAATCTCTCATTCGAATATTCACTGGGTATGATCATACCATTTAACTATATGGGGTGCACAGTATCTGATTTCACATAGAAATACCAGTTTTCTCACAATATGTTAATATTAAGCCTATTAAAATAATGCTGTAAATTAGAATCTTAAAAGAAAGAAACTTTAAATAAATATTTTAACCTGTGTGAATAAATCCAACCACCTCTATAGATTTAAATTTTGTTTCAGTTTTTTTTTTTTTTTTTCTCGGTCAGTTAGAGTACAAGTGATTTCAAAATATTTTAGCTGGTTTATATATATTGTGTAATTTATGTTATATCAACATTATGCTGTATAAATAACGAAGCGTATTGTATTATACGATAAATGAAATCCCACATTAAAGTCCTGCTATCATGCTTCATTCTACTGATTATCTTCTGCGTGCAAAGGTCAAAACAGAAATGCAAAACATTAATAATAAGTATCATAATGAAAGCACTACTGTAAAAAAATGTTGTGAATTCTTAGGGTTTCGATGACGTTTAATGTTCATTTATCTTTTAATGGAAACATACAATATTATATAGGTTTGTTTCTGCGAAGCGTGTGTAATGATTACTGTTGAAAATGACTCTTATTTTGCCCTGCCCCCAAACATATGATTCGACTATCAGTCGACTATGGGCAAGATTTGAAAGTTTCCGATTCGACTGTGAGAATCCTTAGTTGGGGACACCCCTACTGTTAAATAAAGTAAGTCAATACACAAATAACAGCAAATCTTCATCTGTATGACTATCATCATGTGCAAGATGGCACACAAAACAGTGCATGAACAGGATATAGGATGATGAATCAAACCACAACAAAAGCCACATAAAACAACAACTGGAGCACATGAGTACACCCTGAGTAAAACCCTTGCTCATGAAAGAATGCTTTGACAGTGGTCATTTAATTTGTGTATGTTATAGTTTATTTTAAAAATGTTCAAATCAAACATTTGCAGACATAGTATTTTGGTTCATTGCAATACTTTGAGTTCAAGGCCTCTTAAGATCATTGGGAGAAATGACTTCCACTGAAAGACTTGCTCTCCCCCTAAACAAGAAGTTTGTCTATCAAACTTCTTAAACAAAAAGTTTAATCCAAACAAAGTTTGTCTATCAATGAATATTTACATTTGTAATTTGATCTGTAAAGTACAGCATTAAGGAAACCCTGCATGAATTTGTCTCAGCTCAGAACTTAAATTTGTGTTGGCGTAATAATAGAATGACAGCTACTTTCACCATAACATAAACATCAATTGAAAAAGACTGCAAAAATACACACCTCGTTGTTTTAGTTGATTTCTTTCTTTCTGTCTTTGAAAGTGGTAAGGTTTCTATCTTTAAAGCATACGGTAACACTCTCCTGTGATCCACCATGACATACATGTTCCTGCTACAATAGCACTTCACAGACTCTCAACAGTCTCATATTAAATAAATATCCTGGAGGAAGTGCAAATACTACAATTCTGCACATATCAACAGGGAAAGCCACATATATAGTGTTTTGGATGCTGAGAGACTTCCTGGGTTGACTAGAATCACCAGCTAAATTTTGCTGGTACACAATCTAGAGTAGCATCAAGCCAAAACAAGCTGGTTAATGCAAGTGAGGCAGGTTAATGCAAGATGTTTTTAGCTTATGTAAGAAAAAAAAGAAAGAAAGAAATTGACACTTCATGTTTACTGCAAAGACTGTGTGCAAAAGCAAACCTAGTAGAGAACCAACAGATTAATACATTTCTTTCAACCAAATGACTACCCTGAACTCTATCCCACTGATTTTGGCAGAGCTACCAAAGTGCAAACCCTGATAAATGCTCTTGATGCATGCTGCATGTCTCATCAATTCACTGTGGCTCTAACCACACGGAAGAGAACTGCTAGGAGCCGAGGCCATAGTTGCATCATTTCCTCTGACTGTGGGTGGCAGAAGGTCACTGCACTGATACCAGTCATGCTCCTGAGAGCACTCATCGATCTCAGAATGACTGACAGCTGGAAACAGCCTGTTCCTGTGCATTTGATGCATGATATGACTGCATCAGAATGAGTCTTTCTGTCTGTCTGTCTGTATGTCTGTCTTTCTTTCTTTCTTTCTTTGTGGAAAAGAAACAAAGACAACTACATACGCTCTAAGAAAGATAAAAAAATGTATATTATAAGTCAAATATAGTTTTGCAGTAATTATACAAAGCTGTTTGATGTTGGCAGCAGTAATTCAGTTAAATTATTAAATTGAATGCATTTTAGTGGGAGTTTGAGTGGATGACGCATTATGTACTGTAAAAGGAGTTCAGATTTCAGCATGTGTGAATAAGTCACTGGGTGGGAACTCGCAGAACGACACCATCCTACACACTTGCGGTTAAACAGGTACAGCTTTACAGGAATTTTAGCCACTATATGTTAAAATGCAGAAAAGACTAGTCTGTTGCTTTGTTGTTTCGATTTCATTTTTGGCTGGACTTCCAAAATTTTTGCCATGCGCAGCACACTGCCAACCTTGTGCTGTTGAGGTGTTTGGTACAAGACACACGTTGCTAATTAGCACACTAAACATTGTCATAATTACATTATGTCATGTACATCACTTATGCATGTTGTTTCATCTTATTAGTATTTAAATTTTAATAGTAAACATGCTTTCTAGATAAAACATGCATTATATATCAAATTTAACATGCTTTGTGTATTTGATGTGAACTGTATGCACAGTGCAAAACTCACAAACATTGTTCATAAAGAAACATAAACACAGTCTTATGAGGCAGTATCAGTTGATATCACAACAACAACAACAACAAAAATGCTTAAAGAAATTATATATACTGTGGTTTGTGAGTAATGTGTTTATTACTAAAATCACTCACATCTGTGTAAAAACTGAAACACAGGGTGTAATAATTGGATGGAAAAATGAATAAGTTTGAAAGTCTAAGTTTGAGAAGTCTGTCTGTGATGTGTAGACATTATATA
>JAUYWG010000055.1:6846653-6864542 GCA_034779775.1 Enteromius afrohamiltoni
TATATATATATATATATATATATATATATATATATATATTTGGAAAGTTAATAATTAGATGGCAATATCTGGTAATATGTTTTTTTAATATGTCCATTCAACTAATAAGCTGAGTTTAAAACAAATATGAGTACATGCAATACATGTATGCAGACATTTATTAATGTAACATTTAACAACCATTTATCTTTTATTTTTATTTTCAATGTTATTTTTACATTGTATCTTTTTTTAAATACCTATACACAACTACATATGTAATTCATTTCTGTACTTACACATCTCTTGCACATTAACCCACCCTTAAACTTAAACCACCAAACATGTCTCTAACCATACCAGTGTCCATTCTAATTAGCAGCAAAAGTGTTTTGCAACACAATCTGAACACAATAAGTAAATCGTTTTAATTTTTTTGAGTACATAGTAGTTATGGCCACCTAATATAAAATCTGACCAAAATGCATGGCTTTGCATTTACCAGATTGGCAGACAAGAATTTATTGGTATATACAGTAAGAGGAGAAGAAGAAGAAGAAGGAAAAGAAGCACCTCTCAAGCACGCTGTCGAAGTTCATATGAATATACATGACAACAACAGATCTTCTCACCTTGATCACAATGCAGGTTGCAGGATTCTGTGAAATGTAACATTTCACGCAGTCCTACTCTGTATGTATGAATGAGTATGTGGATAAAAAAGGGTTTAGCAACCCTGGTAACATAATTCAATGTGAACTAACAAACAAACCTCATTATTTTAGCAACAGAGACATAGCAAGACTGAAACTATGCAAAAGCATAGCGATCAAAACAAAAATCAGCCCCTCTCTGTAATGTTTTGATCATTTGTGAGTAATCTCTCCCCTGACATTTGAAAGTAACTTACATCACAGATATTTCACACTTTTACTGCTCATCATATGAGAGTACAGAAGCGATATACATGTTGATTATATCTGAAGCTTACAGGCCATCCTAGTTATTTCATGGGCTAAAGCCTCAGTGTGTTGTTATTTTGTTTCCCACAACAGATGCACCGTTCTTCTCCTCCTGTCTCAGCGTGTTCTCATTGTGTCGAGAGCTGTCGCTTCTGCTTAACCCAACCCTGTATAACCTGCTCCAATTAATTCATTACACTCCCAGAGAAACCAAAGTATAACGTAGTGCTCTAACTAATCCACAGAGTCTAAAAAAATTACTTATGCTATATGGCTACTAGAAATTAAAAATAAATAAAATAAAATAAAATCTTTTCAAGAAATAAATAAAGAAACAAAGAGTGTGCTGCATTCGGTAGTTGCATAAACTGGGGCCTATATCCTTGATCAGATGCAGCATCTGTGTCACCTTTGAGGTGAAAAAAAAAAAAAAAAAAAGACAAAACAGGACAATTCTCTGTCATCATTCATAAGAAATTAATCATGGTCCAAGTAAGTTGGTATCTGGGTCACATTCATTTAATGGACGACCTCTGAACTAATCTTTTAGGCTGTGATGCACTTAATCCACTACACAATTTCACACCTTTATACAAAGGTTAGATTTGTTAAGCTATTAGTTATTGGAATTAGATTTGTACAAACTGACTTCATGTTGCTCAAGAGCTGTTCATCTACTGAGCGTAAATACTCTCTAAGGGAGTAAACAGTTCTACTATGTGTGCCCTCTGGAGGTGCCCAGTATCTGTCCAAACAATGATAGCTCTTTTCAGGGTTTCCTCTGCAAGGCCAAATAGCTTGTCGGACTAAACAAACACTGTAACCCATATATCTGCCAAGGATTGAGACAGAGGCAAACAACTGAAAGCAGGAAGAAATCTCCATCCTGTGGAAGAGATGTGCACCTTTCACTGAGGAAGAAGGAAGCAGTGGAGGAAGGTAGATGGTATCTAGAACCACCAGGTCAGTTTTGTACAAGAAGGCCCTTCTATAAAAACATGGGATAATGACCATAACACCAGTTTGGGAAGAAGCCACATTAACTTAAGAGGCCATCTGACTGGACAAACATTACTCAAGATGAATACAGCATCTTGGTTTTATGTGCTTCCTGTCCTTGTGACCTGTTAAATGCCATTAGAAGGGTGCAGAATCTTTACGACATTTTTTTTTTTTTACAATCTCGTCTGTTGCAGGATGCAGGCGTGCAGCCCTGGAGAACACGTGTCAGCCCTGTGGCAGTAATGCTTGTTAAAATGTTGAGGTGCTGAGCCTTTGATGCTCTCCTTATGGAACATGACCCATTGCTGGAGGAGACATCCAGGATGGTCATTTCCTAACCTCCAGGCCTGTTCACCACCAACAGGAAGTCATTTATTCTCCATGTCTCTTTTGTATGCAGACAGAGAAGTCTGCTGATGGAATGATTGTGAATCATGGAACAATGGATAGGCGTGTGTTTGTTCAGTTCCCACATAGCATGAAACACTTGCGACCCTGCATTACACATAAACATGTGACTTACAGACCACCTGATGGTGCTGTACTTGAATGGGGTTATGTTCCACGTATCTCCAGGCTTCTGCACAACAAAACTAAATCATCCTAGTTCAAATTAATCTGTCAATAACAGATTCACATAATGTTGCAAAATAGTGGGTTTTCACACTGCCTTGGGTACAATAGGACTAAATGTATGTAAAAAGGGTTTATTAAAATCTTATTCTTTTTCTTATCTTATTCCCACCTGTAAGTCGCTTTGGATAAAAGCGTCTGCTAAATGAATACATGTAAATGTAAATAAATGTTATTCCCCTCCAAATCACTAGATGGCACACGTATTTGCCATAGCATTTTTTCCCTACACATTTGAGACTGCCCTTCTAAATCAGGCTGCTCTTCTTTCCTCAAATAATTGTGAATACAACTAAAGATATTCTTGAGGTAAAGCAAAAAAAACCTGAGGACTAGTTCACAAAGAAGGTTTTTCATCTTAAATAATTAACAAACAATTTCTGTTTAAATTTACTTTTTTTAATTTTATTTATTTATTTTTTAATTTCTGACTTTTAGGGCCTAGGTGAAACATTCCCACCAAATTCTGTTCCAATCAGCCTCTATTAACTGTTTATAGGTGCTCAGACTGCATTGGCTGATAGCGGCCTTGTCTCTTAAGGCACATGAATGTACTCAGAGGCAGCCACGGTACTTTGAACACTGATACTGATTGATTTTGATTTTGTTTTGTCTCGATTCCAAGAATTCCAATGGAATTCCAATGGCTTGAGTTTATGACAAGCCCTTTAAAAGTTATAAGCAATGCTGTTCTTTAAGAATCTTTTTATAATAGGGTTTCAGTGCTAATTGCTTGACAAAAAAAAATAAATAAATAAATCTTGTGCAAAACCTCGTAGAACCATAAGTCATGCACATGCTGTTAATTATTTGGTGAAATTTGTTAATGCTAAAGGATGCATCAGGAACGTACAATAAAAATTGACCTGCATTTAATATAGCTTAATGTTTTTACTAATATAAATGGTCTAAACAGATGCACCTATACTACCAGACCATCCATCTAGAAGTCCAGTAGGAAAGGTTGATAATTAAATTTAAATGTGATAAAATAACGCAGAGCTTAATATATGTTTATGCAACTTTGCTGCCACAGCAGACTACCGAAGCCACTCGTTTTTTGCAGTTTCAAATGATTAATGGGGTTTTGATAGATCAGCAGACTTTCATTGGGATTAAAAGAATAAAAGGCTGCATGTGGGACTCTGAGTGCAGGTGAATTGTTGTGTATGTGTGTGTGCGCCATGTGTCCGAAAAGCAAATATGCTTATAAGTCACAATGATTTGTGCTGGGCAGCTGAAACAGGGGGTAGAGACAAAACTGGACTGTGAACAGAGATTTTCATCTTTATTATGTTTAATATATTCTGTTGCATACAAATCACACCACATGCAGCATTTTGCACATTAAAAATAGTTTTTTTGTTCAGTACTTATGCATTTTGTGTTTTCCTTCACAATTAGTTAATGAAACCAGAGACTTGAGACCAGGATGAGACTCTTTCTGTTGTCAGGCATTTCAGGTGGAACATATAAAGGTTGTTATGTTTAAATAAAATTCTTTGATGGACATGGCATAGCTACAAAAACAAAAATAAAATAAATACATAAAATAAATCGGTAAATGTTTCTGTGTATATATATATTGAGTAAACTACATATCACAAGTTACAAAGAACACATTACACCGTACACCGTAATGTGTGTGGGAAAAAGACATAATTTTGCTGTATGGGAGTTTCAAAGCATCACACAGCATATTTAATGTCACCACACGCAGGTTAAACACACAGGAAGGAACCTCCTGAGGATATGATACAACTTTCATAAAACCCCTCTATCTTTCTCCCCACCCCCTCTCTCTCTACTCCCTTAAGAGCATTAGCGTTCTTCACTCTTCACTCTCTCTATCCCAAGCTTTCTGCACACTAGCAGTCTCACTGTCTATTGACACACACACAAAGCATCTTTCACAGAATAACTTCAATGATGATAGCCAGAACACAACTGCTGTGGTAGACTATCCACAATATTTATTTTATTATCCTGAAGTCACACATGCGCAGCCAGAGTTCTAGTTAAAAAAATAGTTAAAAAGAATTTCATAGAGAAAGCTTGCACCTCGCTTTTACACGTATACATTTATGTGTTTGTTTTCCCAGAAGTGTTGGTGAGGCTACTGGTCACTAATATGGAACATCACACTAAATAAGTGAATCATACATTGATGTATAAATTGGTAATATAATATAAATACGGAAGCTTACTTTTATAGATTGTGGAAAGACAGCAGAACCAGTTAAAATATTTTGAGGGGATTTTTAGCATGTTAGCATGTTACTAAGGTATTGCTAGGTTGATGATCTAGTTTAGAAAAAAAAAAAACAACATGTTTTAAGGTAAAATTATGAGCAATAGTAATATTCATTATTGACTTTATAAGCGCCATTAAGTAACAAAACAAAAAAAAAATGAGATCAGTTCAGGCAGAAGCCATGTCAACCACAGCCTGAATATTCTACGAATATTCTAGGATGTGGTTGGCCAAGTAGGCTGTTATCGATGGTATGTGTGCACCATACATGTGTGAGTTTACTGTGTTTAAAGACAACGTGAAAGGTTTGAAAATAAAAGAAAAAGAATTAAATGAAGCAATCACAGCAGATGAATCATTGCACAAGTTTCACATCTGGATTAAATACCTTTATTTCACCAAATGTTATATGTACTGAGCACTGAGCGTTATCTCAAAATGCCTCGGCTTCTGTATGACTTTCCGTGTTTGAGGGTGAGAACAACAGAGGAAAGAGAGAGAGACAGAGACAGAAGAGTGCTCCATCTAAAAACCCAAAACCACATCCTCTAACACATCTGTCAGTAGTGACTATGCTACTGAACTAAACGCTCTCCCTCTTTCTTTCTTTCTCTCTCTTTCTCTCTCTCTCACACACACACACACACACACACACACACACATCTCTCTCTTTCTGTTTCTTCCGCACACACATTAAAACTGCGAGTTCCGGGAAATCACATTAACATAAGTGTGACTGTTAACAAGCGGCCGCTAATCGCTCACCATCTTAACATATTCAAGCCTGGAAAGAGTTGATGCAACCCATCACTGCATGTCAAATATGTCAAACCATGTGAATATATTCTATAAATGACCATAACCAAAAAAATAAAAAAATAAAAATAAGGAAGGTAATTAATACATTTGCTGACATATACTTTAAACAATATTATTCACAAAATGTAGCGACCTCTCTCTCTCTCTCTCTCTCTATATATATATATATAAAAATAAATTCCATTATTTACATAAACAGACAACTTAGTTCTATTTTATTTGTAATGTTATGTTTTCATTGTGTTTAATTTATTTATTTATTTAGTTATTGTTTAGTTATTTTTTAACCTGATCAAAATAACCAAACTACAGTTTGATTAAGATTAACTGGGACGCACAATAAAAAAAAATGAAAACCCTTTTTTTTATACCCCACTTTAGACATTCTAACTTTGCAACTACATGTCAACTAGCAGTCATTGGAGTATTAGACTGTCTGCTTAATATCTTCTAACACTTTATTTTCATGGATCCCCAACATACAACATACTGACAATGAGAAACTTTGCAAGTATATGTCAACTTATTCTACTAACCCTAAATAATGAAAAAAAAAAAGAAAAAAGGATTTGTTCCCATGTAGTAACAAAGTCACTCATAGTTAATAAAATGCCTAAAGTGGACTTTAAAAATAAAGTGTGTGAGTTTAAAATTATTTTACTAATATATAATAATATATAAATAATATTTTATAATATTTATTTCTTTTTGTTGTTATAAATGTTATAATGACTAGAAATAAATCCGTCTTTGGAAGACTAAAAAAATAGCAAATGCATTTATTTTTAATTAATTGCATGAATTTTCACAATTTCTTTCTTGCTTTTTTTTCTTTTATACTGTATAAATGTTTAATAGCAGAGGATCTGTAGAGGAACACAGGGGTCTGGGGCTGGATCTGGTGGGATGACAGCAGAGGTCAAGGTGGGGGCTAAAAGGAGAAGAGCTAAAAGATAATTGGAGAGTCTGAGTATAGCACATCAAAAGAGAAGAGATGCTCCCTAGATACAATCTCTAAGAGCTGTGGCTCTTTACAGACAATATTCATTAATTAATTAACGCAATTCAATTTAATTTATGGTTAAATTAATTTAATTTAATTTAATTTATCTATTCATATTTATTTATTTATTTGCTTATTTTGTCTGTGTTTTTGTTCACCAGGTGCAAGTCCTATTGCTTACAAATAAGTGCAACAAATTAGAATGATTCATATTCATCCCATAAACTGCAAGGACATGTATTACATAAAGAAGTTTAATATCTGAGGTTGAAATATTTTTCAAATCTCTTCCCTTAAATGAGAAATGGTAAGTGCATTGGTAGTTTTTAGTTTACAATGAATTAATGGGGCGAACTGACTAATTGTTCTGCTTTAGTTTACAGAAACAACTAAAATACTCAACACGTGTGGCTATTTTATTGTTTAACATTTTAATCATTTTGAGTGCCATGTAAAAAAAAAAGAAAGAAAGAAAGAAAGAAAAAAAAAAAGAAAAAAAAGCTAGGCAGCTTTTAGTAGTGTTCATGGGAAAAAGGCTCTTCAAAGGACTTTGAAATGCCTCTGCAGTGTAAAAGACAAAAGTTTGCTTGAACACTATGATGCTGTAAAGGTTCTTGTCTGCAACATGTTTAAACTCTGAGCATCCATTGATGCATATCTCATTTTACTTTCACAATTCAAAAAGCTAGACCAACCTCTTTAGATGAATTTTCCATAAGCCGAAGCTAGTTTCTCATTGTTGTTCCTACTTGCAAACAATATTTTACTTCAAAGACTGAGAGTAAAGTGTTTCATGACTTCAGCTTTGAAGATCTGTTCTGAAACCCAGTCAGCTGTCTACCCATACAACTCTTTGCAGACTTGTGTTCAAGTTTGAAAACTTTTTCAGTTCCGACACTTAGGAGGCACCATTTCAGTTTAGTTCATACTTTCAAAAAGGGGTTTTACAGTAAGTCTGGTTTGGCTGTGTTGTAATAGTACTTGCAGTGTTAAAGTACAAAATGTACATTAAATTTCCTGATCTTGTCAAACAATCTTGTTTGGTGAAACCACAGTCTCTTCCTCCGCTTCACCTCCTCAATCATGACTTATAGATCACTTCCTGTTGGACTGGTCCATTATTTCATGCGGGGGTGTCAGGTGCCCACAGAACAATAATAATCATACATACTATTGTTTCTAATTTTTTCTGCTGACTGCGGAATAGTGGTAAATATAACGATAATTGACTTCTAAATGCCATGTTTAAGAGTGGAAATCAGGAGATCTACTTTTTGTTTTTTAATATTGTCTGAAAAATAAGAGATTGTTTAACCCGCAATATATTTTGGTTTTATGTACCATTTACTGTAGGTAATTCTATAACAGTTTAATGAATGAATGAACCTTTGTAGCTTGTCAGTGGGGCAGGACTCTCACAAAAATATTTTCACACCTCATTTACACTTAGGTATATATTAGTAATCCAAGGTAATATTCTAAGGTAGTTATATGCACCTTATTTAGGGCAAAATAGGGTATAATGCTGTCCCATTATTGACCCAGTGGCAAGCTGTGTCACACCTAAAGGTACAATCTTTGCACATTCTCTGTCATACCATAAAATAACATAATGTGTTGCGGGGAAATACAAATACACAAAGGACATTATAGCACAAATGTGTGTCAATCCTGCTACTAGAAGACCTACACAATGTATCCAGTGATCCTTGAAGACCTTGATTAATTGGTTAAGTTGCTTATTTAGGACTACAGCCAGGGGCATCAATATGGTTTCTGGGCCTATTGCATCAATTTTGATATGGGGTTCCCTCAAAATCATGTAAAAAAATTTTGTCATGTTAATCTATTAACAAATATCAAACAATTAATAAAAAGGACACCATATGTAGAACTTTTGAAAGTGTATGTGTTTTACATTCATCTGCTTGTAGAGCATTTTAAATCCTCAAGAGCGCCCTAAATGAAACGATAAACAATGTTCTATTTTGCAGCATTTTTGCTTTCAGTACAGATAAAAAAATATACTTAACGGTGGAATATTATTGTGTCACGCCTAGTTAGGACACTGTATGGTGTTCAAGGTGAGTAAACAACATTGACAAATTTGTTTGACAGAGATTAAATTCTGAAAGACCGGAGCAAAAAAAGACGACAGAAAATGCAATACCTATATGTAAACATGACATTTTTATCATTACAGTAGCATGTCCTTAGCCATATAAGCATCAGGCACTAACGCATAACTTGTGAAATGCTTGAACTGTATCTAATTTAAGATGCCCCAGCACAGACTCGCACATACTTCCAGCAGTCCCCTAGGGCACAGAGGGCAAAGCTGGACGACTCAGCCGAGGCTTTTTATGACAAATATTGATCCTCTTGCCAGGGTGCGCCGCAAAAACTCTGCCCAGACAGACAACAAAAATAACTGTAACTATATCACAACTTCCTGCCTGAGGGAATGAATCTCTAGATATGAGCCACTGTGGAGGCTATTTCTGTCCGCAGTGGGGGGCTGAATGCAGGAGACCCAGGCTCAGGACCCTTCCCTGGGGATGTGTGAGTGTGGGAATGTGTCAGGATGCTGCAGATTACCGTAATAAGAGTGTGTAAAGGTTTAGGGGTGTAAGGCCAAGTGCTAGTACAAGTGTAATGGGCTGCCAGCAAGAGTGTATGTGTCAGAAAACAGCAGCATTGATGGATTACGAGAAGAAAACTGGATGGAGGGTGGGCATGTGAACAGAACAAAGAATTACAGAGAGGAAATTCAGGGGTGAAAGGTCACACGGTCTGCAGATAGATAGAAAATATGCCTTCACCTTTTTTGTTTTATTTCCCAGAGCAGAAGAACTGCTCACAAACTCCTGTGGGTAAAGCATAGTCTTCATACTAGTTTAGAAAAGGTGTCTTTATATACACATACAGACCACATACATACATAACACCCTGTGGTCAGGGTTAAAGAATACAATCTTATAGATAACTTAGTATACTTGTGTGCACTTTCACGCTGATTATTTACAAGTCTGCCCTCTAGGCTGCTATATGCTTCAGATTTTGTTTAATTATGATAATACTGGAGTTTTTGTCCAACAAACTCCATTTAAGTAATAACTATATTTCTATAATGTTCAGAGCATGTTTTTTAAAAGTCTAGACCCATTTTAATTAAGCCAATGGCAGTTAAGCAGCTGTTTGAAATATTAAGTGCATCACACTGAGAGAAGAAATTTGTTATATTGTTTGTTGTGCTGGTTGTGCACTTGTCATGGCAGAGGCTTCAATGCTGGTATATAAAATATAGTGTCTTTAAATTAGCAAGGAATGATTGTGGTCTCAGTAGGGAGTTGTATAATTTACATTTCAGTTACAGTCAGATTGACAATCACACTACAACAAATTGTAGGTTAAAAGCCAAACAAATAAATAAATAGCAAACTATTAATGTAAGCCAAGAAAAATAGAAAACTACAAAATATGAAAGTTTTCACATCACAGGCGAGAAAAAAGGCATGCATGCAGTAAATTCAGTTATTCACAACAAGAGCAAAACTACTGCTCAAATTTACAAATTTTATAACTAAACTAACAATTTAAAATGTCAGGAAAGCCCTATACTGTACCGTATGTTTTTTTTTTTTTTTAATAAAACTTAAACTGCCAGTGGGTGAAGTAATTTAGTCATTCATTCAAGTTTTTTTTTTGTTTTTTTTTTTGCAATATTATGTTATTCGGTGTGTTAAATGCTACCTGGTGTCATGACACAACTGGGTGCGAGACGCAATGCAACTGTTTTGATAATCAGTTGATAATCAGAGGAGGTGGCCAAATGAATCACAGCTGCATCCCATCTCCTAATTATCTCCTCATCACAATCGCCCAATCATATGTTACCTTCCCACTATAAATGCTCCCGCTTTTCTTCCTTCCGTATTTTGCTTTATGCAACCCTCCCCCTCCCCTTCTCCTCCATCAGCTCCTCTTCTCCTCCAGGGGGCTCAGAGAGTTCGAGCCGGTCACCAAACCCTGCCCTTGCTAGGGCTCAGGCCACTAGGGCTCGGGGCCCGCCGTTCTCCCGGCTCGCTTTCCGGACATTAATGAGAAAGCGCAAACTCTTGAAATATGTACCAATAAGTACATATCACTGCAGTTTCCAAAAGAAATTAACATCAGTGTCATGTGTTGGTCCATGTGCTTCTTTGTTTTTGTTTTGATCCTGTCTCTCACATGCCTGTAACTCCGCCTGTCTCATCAGTGTTTGATTCCCTACCAGCTGTGTCTTCCAGGTGTCCTGTATTATGTCTTGATTAGTTTTGTATTTACAGTGACTTGCAAAAGTATTCAGCCCCCTTTAAACTTTTCCACATTTTATCACATTACAGCCACATACATGAATCTCTTTTATTGGAATTCCACATGAAAGACCAATACAAAGTGGTGTACACTTGAGAAGTGGAATGAAAATCATACACTTTATGATGTTTATCATGATTTTTTTTACAAATAAATAACTGAAAAGTGGGGTGTGTGTAATTAATCAGCCCCCTTTGGTCTGAGGGCAGTCAGTTGCCCATAGACATTGCCTGATGAGTGCTAATGACTAAATAGAGTGCACCTGTATATAATGTCAGTACAAATACAGCTGCTCTGTGACGGCCTCAAAGGTTGTTTAAGAGAATATTGGGAGCAACAACACCTTGAAGTCCAAAGAACACACCAGACAGGTCAAGGATAAAGTTATTGACAAATTTAAAGCAGCCTTGAACATCCCACGGAGCACTGTTCAAGTGATCATTCAGAAATGAAAGGAGTATGGCACAACTGTAAACCTTCCAAGACAAGGCCGTCCACCTAAACTCACAGGCCGAACAAGGAGAGCGCTGATCAGAAATGCAGCCAAGAGGCCCATGGTGACTCTGGACGAGCTGCAGAGAGCAGCTCAGGTGGGGAAATCTGTCTATAGGACAACTATTAGTTGTGCACTGCACAAAGTTGGCCTGTATGGAAGTGTGGCAAGAAGAAAGCCCATTTGCAGTTTGCCACAAGCCATGTGGGGGACACAGCAAACATGACTTTGTGTCTGAGTTCCACCAGCTAGCAGAATGGTCACATGGAGCTTCCTGATGTTACTGGGGTGAAGTGGAGGCCTGCCCTTTTCCTTTGCCGTATGACGGTTTGGTCCCAAGCAGGAAGGCTTCATCTACCCATGCAACCACCCAGGGATAGCCACTTGAGTCACGAGACGGCAGTGAGCTTCGTTAGCACAGATGCGCATATCTCCGCGGACTCTGTTCCGCCTTGACGGCCAGTAGTGGCATCAGAGACTTTTTCAGGACCCCTCCTGGATGTAGAGTGGGAAATTGTGTCTGCGGGTGACCTGATCAGCACTCCTAGCCGAACTTCAGGAACTGGAGTCTGAGGGAGTCCGAATTACCAGAGTTAATCCCCACGGTTCCCAATCCGCATCAGTTGGGTCCCAGCCCCAAATCATGGTACAGGGAGCCGTACGTTAGTTCAGTTTCCGAGTCATGGCCAAGAATGCCGTTCTCGAGTCCTAGCACCGAATCCAGGCCATGTGTTGTTTTTTTGGGGGTGGGGGTCATGATGCATTCATTAACTATCAGGTAAGTTTAGGGTAGAATTTGGTGTAGGGCATATTTCCAACGCGATAGAGCATTAGCTCTTAGTGATATTTAACGTAATAAAAACACAGCAATACGTACATATATCAACATAATAAAAACAAACCTGTGTTTTAGCGCCACTCTGTGGACATTTCTCTTTGAAACTGCGGCAAAATCTGCAGTAAAGCACGTAAAAATGGTGTCGCACAAAAAATTTACGCATTTTTGAAACCAGGTTGGTCAAATTAGGTAAAAGTTTGCCACATCATTTTTGTTTGGACATGTGACCCAAAAGATAGGTTTTTGGTCAGAGACACAAATCAAAGAAAAAAAGACAGAAAACACAACATTCATATTTGGTACAACAGATTTCATCCCAGACATAAATAGGTCCATAAGAATATGTTGTTTGAAAGAGTTCGACAGACAAACGTCTCTCTCTCGTTTGTCTGTCGACAGACGAGAGAAGGTAAAGGTTCAACGTGACCTCGTAAGCAAAACTGAAAGAAACGTAAAAAGACACAAAGGAATAGTAAAATCTTTGATGTGTGTATAAACTCTTCTTGTTATTGAATGGCAGAAAAATCCCTTCTGCCCCCTCCTACCTGATTTGCTTTCAACATCACAGATACATCTGAATTGACACATCCAATTCAAAGCAAAAGAAAAAGGAACCCACAGAAAATGTTTATTGGTAAAGGCTCTTCACTGACCCCCATGTTTTCTGGAACTAAAGTGCTTATGTATTTGGAGGGCATTATTAAAGCTAAGCACGCTCTTTAAAAAGGCATCCTGTTATAAAACTTAAAGCAGCCCCACAAAACAAGGCCCATTTTCTACTGAAGACAGAGACTCACATATTTGCTTTTTAAGTATAAAGGCACATGCTTCAAAAAGAGAATTCTGTTCTGAAATTATACTTTTTAGTCGCTTTAGGCTATGGTACTGAACAATCACTATGCGCAGTAGTTAGATTACTCTGTCACACACAGCGCTGGATAGATTACATGCAAATCATAGCGGATTAACTAATACAAACTGCATGACGAAAAAAAAAATTGTTATTAATTACTTTTAGATTAATTTTGACCTAACTTGTTTAATACAGTGCATACCTTTTGTAAAATATACAGATTCTTTGATCCATTCTCTGTAATAAAAAGTGTGTGAACTACATTAAACATTGCATAAAATCAGGGTTTCTTAGACGGTTGTTTGTGAGGAATAGGGCCGTGGTGAAGTTTGAGCATATCCCAGCATCCTGGGACATAGGCAGGGAAACACTCGTGGGCAGGTTACCAGTCAATCACATGGCTACCCACATACTCACACACTGACAAACAAACTAAGGACATTTTATTGTGTAATTCACATGTCCTACATTTTGTGGGGGCACACTGGAGCACCCAGAGGAAACGCACGCCAACACAGGGAAAACAACTCTGCACAGTCTGCCTCATCTTGCAGTGAGGTGCAATTAAATATGTGATATTACCGTCTGTTAACAGATGAAAAGTAAGGCCTTTCTTTGAGGAACAAACACAAATATGGTTTAATAAGACATGCTGTGTTTCTTGTACAGTGGTGGCCAAAGGAGAACCTGATTTTACCATGTGTGACGTGTTTCTGAATGAACATATTTGTTGACCCTGAAAGCAACATTGGGATCAGATTTGAGGGGAAAAAACAACAACTATTCATTCTATGATTTTTGGATTGAAGTGTCAAAAAAAATATGCTGACGTATGAACACATCAAACAATACAAAATGTATTGGCCAAAATTATTAGAACGCTAGTTTTTCACCAGTTTTTATTTCTGTCATTTGCTGTGGTGTGTCAGTAAATATGAGCTTACATTTCCAAACATTATTTGCTATTAATTGCAACAATCCACTGAGATTTTTACTTGCACACGGAGTCTGACAACAGCCAGTGCTCCACACAGAGATCTGATCTCATCATCATCATTTAATCTGTCTAGAACAAGGGGTAGGCAACGTCGGTCCTGGAGTGCCAATGTCCTGCAGAGTTTCACTCCAACCCTAATCAAACACACCTGAACAAGCTAATCAAGGTCTTCAAGGCTGCAGGCAGGTGAGGTTTTTTCCGTGTTGGAGCTAAACTCCAGGACCGACATTGCCTACCCCTGGTCTAGAATAACATGGAGAAACAAAACAAACTGAGACAGACTAAATAACTTAGATGCTTCAAAAAAACGTATACCTGCATTAATCAAATTAGTTTAGGGAAATGTAAACTGATATTTCCTACTGACACACGACAGCAATGACTGGCTTAAAACCATTTTAGCTGGTGAAAATACTAATGTTCTAATAATGGGAAGCACTGTATATCATTCAGATGTTTTTATTTTATTTTTTCTGATGACTTTGAGTTCCAAGACTGCTCTGACAGGCCTTGAAGACAAACACTGAGGCAGGTTTTTTCTGTGATGTCTCAAAGGTGGTCTTTTTTTTATTTTTTTATTTTATTTTGTGCTGCTGTGGTAATCAGCTGCTATCAGTTTGATCTGTGGTCTTAAGGACAGTATCTCTTAACCATACTCAAAGACCTGTGACCCATTCTCAGAAAAAGTGTGCCAGTATTATGAACAGACAAACAGATACTTAATTGAGGTTTCCTTTTAAATTCAACTGTGAATACGAAGCTTGCAAAGACAGAAAGGTTTACATATATTTTGGGCATACAAGAGCATATGAGCATGTCTTCTCAGCAAATGGAACTTGACCTTGGCCTTGGTAGAATTATGCTTTACCAGTTGAGTTAGGATGATTTATGACGATGGCAATGATGATGAGGATGATGATTATTATTATTATTATCTTTTCAATTTGTTAAAGTAATAGTCTGTATCTTCAAATGCATACTTCTAAATACACAAATGAACCTATGCAGATATGAAGAGGCATCATACAGTCTTCTTCCTTTGAGCATGATTAGAGTCGAGGGGGTTGGGGGGAATGGAATATTAATTTTCTCTTCGAAAAGAAGATCCCCACAGGGGAGTGGGATTTTCTGCACAGTCTGCAGTACACTGGTTCATATCTGGAGGCGTTTCTCTGGGCTGGGGGGTTCTTATTAGACTCTAGGAAACAACAAAAGAACTTCTAGACTGGACTCATGGTAGAGTTAGATGCTAGCATGCTATTTGTTTTAATAAAGTCCAGTAAAACTCTCGACAATTGTGTTTTAAAATATTGTTATATTATACCATATATTGTTTATGCATACATATTGTTTTAACATCTTTTACTCATACTAGTACTAATACTAATGATAGTTAAGTAATGTCCTTACTGTTTTAATTGAACACTATTAGGTATACAACATGTTGTTGATTCTGACAATATTTTAAGTTTATAGAAAAGAATAGTATGAAAGAAAGTGAAATTGCGCAAGTACATTAGCACTTTCGTTTCACACATTTCACAGTAGGTAAATATGTTTATTGCCAGTCAGAGAAATAAAGCAACTCTTAAATCATTGCCAGAGCTCTAAAAGCAAGTAAAAGAGGTAAAAATGTTTGGTCTTGGACAAAGCTCATCATTCGGAGCAGTCTGGAAAATGTCTTGAACAGTGACGCACACCGGTGGGGGTTTTCACCCAATGCATCGCAGGTTATTGAGTACTCTTGGATTTCCTCTTCCACCCACTCTGACCGCTTGAGGCCCAGGTCCAATTCAGTGATGAGCGCTACACGTTCCACACATGCATAAGAAAACGTCTCCTTGAAATGGTAAAAACATCACTTGCTTATTCATGCACTGACCTATGAAAAGACACACTTCTAAACTCTGTTATATCTATTCTGGGTCAACAACATTCATAACGGTAAAACAATGATTCATATCAGAATAGTATTAAATGTCAAACTACACCATCTTAAATAAGTCCTCTGAAAATAGAAAATCACAAACTCTATGAAGTTGTTTGATGAGTGTAGTTTTCTTTCATGTGTTGACGTATTTCCTGTTAAAACAGAAAGTTGATTGGGACATATCTAAAGAGCCATAGGGCATCAGGGGAAGATTTTCCTTCAAATAAGAATTTTCCAAAGTTGAGTGACCACAATTTTGGTCTTGTTTTATAATAAAATGCAAATTCTAGTCATATACTAGCATACAGATTGCATAAAAGCTCAAATAGATGTACTGTACTTAAAGCCATAAAACAAACAAAATGTTATGACTCTAAATTGACATCTCATTTTTTGTTTAATAGCAGGAACAGGCTATTTATTTTTATTTTTATTTTTTTGTACATGCTTTTTATTACTTTCCCATTTCTTTGAAATATGAGAGTTTGCAATCCAGAACAGATGCCAGTTTATGTGGGTAGTAAATGATTATCTGTTGTGGTTTTGCTGCTGGTGTTTGTCTTAACAGTCGCATTTTAACCCAGAATGTGGGTTCGGACACAAAGATGTGCTTCAAATGCCTGAAAAAGACGATGAAATCATAAGGCAATGTGACCATTCAGAAGAGCTTTGGTGGTTTCCTTTTTAATGGCACCCATGAAATCAACATGCCACACGGGTGTAAAACTGTCTAGCCTCTAACAATGTGTGTCAAAACATTTCCTGTGAGAAATTTTTTCTAAATAAAATGCACAAAAATGTTGGAACAGATCGGTGCTGTAGCAATCAACCTCTGCAGTGAAAACAGGAGACGTGTTTAAGGCTGCAGCTCTAAATTAACATCAAGAGCTGCAAGTACTCAAAAGCCTTTTAGACTCTGCAGTTCACTGTCCATAAACTGCAAAAAAGTGAAAGTTTATCCTTCCAGCTGTCAAACTCAAATGGTGCTAATGCCGTAATACTTGAGTTGTGTGACGCACCATTTCTTTTCCAATAATAAGATTGTTAGTGCTCACTAATAGCAGTGCCAGTGCTTGCCAAAAGCCTGTTTCACTTGAGATACTTTACAAATCTATGTTGGCTCATTGGGATCAAATTGTACAGCTTGTTCTAATGTACTACAGAATAAGTAGAAGTCATCTGACAAGAGATTAATATATATATATATATATATATATATATATATATGTGTGTGTGTGTGTGTATATATGGGTAGTTGATGTATCAATGTGTCCCATGGTGTGACAGCAAAAAAATAAAAAATAATTTAGATAAAATTATTAAGATAAAATAAGATAAACCTGTCTCATATATATATGTTTATAGGACTATGGTGTCATATGGTTTGACATAGGAATACATAATAAAAAAATCTTGGGTGAAATCTTACATCTTCAAGATAGTTACACATAGAATGAGAGAGGTTTATCTTATATGGTATAGGTTTAATTTTTTTTATTTTTAGATTTCGTTTTTTTTAATTTTCAACGACATCAAAATAAACAAACCTTATTGTGCATGCATGCATAGCTCATGACATCATAGAAGTGAAGCCACGGCGCCGCCATATTGCTATTCCCTAGTATTCACAAACATTCTATTGAATGAATAGGAAATAATACGACTTTAACCTAACAAGTCAACGTTTTCTGATTCCTCCCTCCATGGAAATAGGATGTCGCTGGTCTTGGTTAATAGCAGGTGGCAGTAATGCATTAATTTAGTTTGTTC
>JAUYWG010000055.1:6864642-6884993 GCA_034779775.1 Enteromius afrohamiltoni
GACGTTGGAGCCCTCTGTCGGTAGGGAATAGTAAGATGGCGGATCGAACACTTCCGGTGGCTTCACTGCCTGACGGCCATTTAGAACGCAATGAGCGATCCAGTCATTATAAATTCAGTGGTTTGTGGCCCTAACTTAACTTCTGGTAGACATCCAAATAGAATCAATAACAACAGGTAAGTCCTTCTAAAGTAGATTATTTTTTTGATAACAAGCGAAATATTTTCCCAGCCTGAATCAGACGGATTTATTAAAAATGCAAACTCATTCTTTGCCAGCAGGTGGTGCTTTAAGCACAAGAAACCGGTAACGGCTGTAGACAAAGCAGCTCTGAGCTTACAAACGCTGCAAAATATGCAGGATGAAATAAAAATTACATTTTCTAAAGACAGTCTTCCTTTAGAAATGCAGTTATATAAAAACACCCACGCCTCGGTTAGAGTATTAAATGTGCATTACATGCTCATTTTTATATTGTGGCAGGTCACCAAAAATAAAGAAATGTTTGGGAAACACACCCCACAGCACAATAACCTTAATAATAAAGAGACCAACTTCATTACTCATCATTAGCTGCATTTGTAGCCTGTGACACTAACCAGACCTCTAAACAAACACTGTAAAGTTAACTTACAGTAGGTCCAGGCATGTGCGCACGTCTATAAATAATGGTAATCTGAAAATACAGTTATAAAAATACAGATTGAATATATACAGAATATGTAGTTTGAATAATAACAATCATTTGTTATAACAAAATGCATTTTTCAAAGTTTAGCACTATAGCAGACAATTTTTACCTTTAGTTAAGATGGGCCAACATGGTCAACATGTAAAAAAAAAAGAAGAAGAAGAAGAAATATGCAGAATCTGTGATCTGAAATGCTCTGAAATGCAGTGAGCACAAATAGATAGCAGATATACAACTATCTTCTGATGCCACTAACCTGGAAAAGTAGGAAATTCAGTTTTTAGTTCTACCTCAAAAGTACTTTTTGTATCTAGCCGGCACCTTGTAAAAATGACTTGTTTCATGACGACCCCAATGCCCAGCCAATTAGACTAAACGTGACGATTATTGTCAGTTCTTGCCATTTTTGTATGCAGCATACTTTAGACAGTCAGTGACTCGATTGTGGGCAGTTCATGGGCGTGCCATCTAAAGCTGAGACTATATTGTAATTACAACAAGATGTAGATCCCTGACACACGTAGATAGCAATCTTTATCTCTGGGTAAAACGAATGAGCCACTTAGAATGACTCAGTGAGGCGTGAGCTATCCCTAATCTTCTCTCTTATATTTCAAGAAGAGGCAATTTTCTGCTAAATGTCATTACAATGTTTTTGCACAAGTATACCAGCAAAGTGGCTCCATTAATTGTGGTTGGTTTTGAGGAGATAATTTCCCTATGTTAAGCAGGCTGTAAAAACACATGGCTTAGAGTGTAATTAAAGGCACAGGCGCAGGCAAATTTATCTCCTGCTCAAATATACTATGAAGCCGGGAGTCATGTAAAAAAATAATTTTCCTTTTGAAGAGCCGTTAAGCGCATGCCACACGTCAGCTCACCCAAAAGAGCAAGCAATTCAGCAAGTCCTACCAGATATGGATGACAGCGTTTACGCTCAAATAAACTGAGGGCATGACGTGAGTTATTAAGCTGAATATTTCAAACAACAAATTAATAACACTGAGGATGAAAGGAGAGGAGGAAGTGACACGACGCTCGAATTTCATGGCTAAATGTGCCTTTCAAATACGAATTTATGCAATAATTGCTAGGAAAATCTTAACATATTGGGGCATATACTGGTAATACACTCACTATAACATAATGAAATATTGTTGCTTGCGAAAAACTTATGTTGTCAGAAACCAGGCTTATTGCCAGCAAAACTTTAATCACTTCCATTGTTATAAAACAAACATAATGCGAAAAGTAAAACATTGGAAAGTTAGAAAACTGAAGCAAAATCAATCAGAATTTTCCAGAATGACTACTTATATAATTAGATGCTATGAACTTTTTTTTTTTTTTTTTCAGTCGGTTGGTGATGTTCTGGACAAGACAAGGCAGGCTGCTAGATTCCCAGCAGGAAGCCACATAGACAGCTCCAGGAACAACATTCTGCAAATTAATCAGCAACTGCAAGAAAACATTTATAGCTGAAGTTATCGGTTTTACCTGTCATGGCTAAAGTGACATCATAGAAAAGATACTAGAAATATCTCTGTTAAACCACTGTCATACAGTACTGCAGCTTGTGTGTTTGCTTAGACATGTGAGTGAGTCTGCAGGAACAGTGAATTAATATAGTTTATTTATTTATTTGGCATGAGGGTGTTCGGTTTAGACTGCTAAGACCGCCAGTGGCCTGTTTTCCTACGTGCAGCTAAAATAGACTCTCGCAGTGGACAGCCACTCAGACTATGCTATTTACAGAACAAACACACTGCGTATGTATTCTGTTGCCAAGGCTATTTTTGTGCATAAATTCCAACTAAAATGCACCATTTAATATAAGTTATAATAAATCTCATTCAATACAAATTTAAACTATTAGCAAATGTAAAAGTAAAATGTACAATTCATGCAAAGAGCAAAAATCTTATTTGCAAAAACATTGAAAGAAAACTCTGTAATACTTAAATATATACAAAAACACAGAATTAAGCATCATGTAGTGTACTGTATGGTACTGTGAAGTGGAAACTAGACTTGTGAATTTGACAAACAGCCCAGAAGAGACAGTGTTGACCACAGATACATAAGTCACTGACAGAAGCACTTTCAGCGCTAACCGTTAATAACACTTACGACTGGAGATCGTCACATTAATGTAGCGGTGGATACCAGCAGCAGTCCCTTACAGTGCTGACAAACACAAGCGCATGTCATTAGAGACACAAGAGGAACAGCTACATAACATTTCCATCCATCACAAAAAAAAAAAAAAAAAGAAGCAAAACAAACAAAGAAAAAAAAACACTACTGATTGGCATTAGGGTAATTCATTCCTTCATTAAGCATTTTGATCGTTATTGTTTCTCTTTTTACTATTTTTGTGTATGTGCATTTTGTTTTTCAAATATGATATATATCATATTAATATGTTCTTCACATGTTTACGCGTTTCACCTTGATCTTGAAATGTTTCCTTCTACATATGGAATTTGATTTCTTTTACTGATTTTTTATACATATATAATGCATTAATTATACATATATAATGCACAAATATAAATAATGATTCATTAATTGATTCATTAAATATATAAAATATAATATTAATTTCTTTGTATATGTAAAATTACAATTTGATTACATGTAAATTTAACAGAGTATGTAAATAAAAATTTTATTAAATTAAAAAATACAATATTGAACACTGTACCTTTTAGACATGTTTTAAAGTGCAGATTGTTTCACGCACAGATGAAAAGCATCGTGTCTGATATACCATATCCATATCACTTCACAACATTATTTTTTCTTATTACAACTGCCATAAAACCACCCTAAAATCACAGATATTAACTAAATTATTTTGTAGATATAAGCATACTTCCACAGAAATACATTGAAAAAAAACATTATTTTTCATAGAAGCAAAATGTCATATTATACAAATAATTTATCTCTCTCACCTTTTAAGAAACAAATTATTTTTAATAATTAATTGTTCTGTTGTCAATAATTTATTATGCATTTATTTTATCAGTCATTATCATCATGTTGGTATTGCAGATAATGACAATAATAACATATCATATTGATAATGCACATGCTATCTGGTTAAACTTTATAAGATCAAAGTGCAGAGGTCGTATTTTATTGTTGTTGTTGTGGTTTGTGTGGTTGTAAATTAGTGGAACTAACATTTGTGAAATTTTGATGTACATTAAGAGCATTTTTATGTATATTAAAAGATGTGTTGTGCTTTAGTACCTAAAAAAAACTCAATTATGTGAGTATCTATAAATGCTAATGAGATCTCCATTCTTAGAAAAATAAATGCTGAGAAAAAAAAGGGAAAAGAAAACACATGGATGATGCCTGTGTGTCTGTGTGTGTTCAGAGAAGAATGTCTCCCTTGCAAACACATGCCATGAGAGCACTTTTATTACTTTATTATTACGTTTTTAAATAATGTTGGATATAATTACTTACAGACTAGTCCTCTTCAAAAATACTAATCACCACACACAGACACACACACACATACATAACATGCATTGCCAGAACATGTTTCACTTCATCTCTTGATTTAGATGATTCTAAACATTATATGCGGTCTGTGTCTGTCTCTCTCTTGTTCCCTTCTCTGGTTGTTTGTTTATCCTCTTCCCTGCAGAACTGCAGCAGGCCTCTGACTGTGAGGCTGAAACAAATCTTTTCTGTGCTTGTGTGCGGCGACTCGGCTGGAATTAGGAGGGATTTGTAAACATTAGCCAAAGAACAACACTGAAGTGTTTGAGAGCCTTAAGAGCACTACACTGCAGAGTGAGTGTGGGTTTTTCTGCACAAGAGCATACATGAATGTGGAGTGTGAGGTTGATGGGAGTTTTCATTGAAGAGTCGATCTGAGGAGAGACAGGCTGTCAAATACTAGCAGGAGAAACTTCTTAAGAGAGAAAATAGGAGATGAAGTGTGCTAATAATTACGCACATACAGAAAACAGCAGAGGGGAAAAGTCTAAAAGTAAACTCCCTATCCTTCAGGGGAGCACATTAAAAAATCCCTTTTCACATGCACATAATACATCTACTCAAGATCCAAAACTGACACCCACCAAGCACAAAATGTGACTAAAAGCTAAGACTTTAGTGAACAAAAGTTAAGTGATCCATCGGTAATAACTTTTTAGTATTATTTTAAAAATTGTAAAAAAAACGGGATACTTTGTAATATTGAGCAATTTAAACATTTTAAAACATTTCACAACCATAGTCTCCTCCATAGTTGAGTCCATAACACACACAGTTAAAACTTAGTTTATATTTGAATTTACGAGTCATGCGTTATCCAGTGCTTACAGATAATTACTTAAAAAAAAATAATAAAATAGACAAAAAAACTGGTGAAGAGATTATTAACTGTTAATTATGGATCAAGGTGGACTGTGGACAATAGTTATCTATGATACTATAGTATTAATTTCATAGGTTTTTGTGTCTATTTGTTTTAAGTATTTGTGGATTTGAGGAGTACAAATTTTCTTCCCAATTATCTAAGAGAATTACAAGTAAAGGCCAATGACAATTGGTTATTGGAATTTTCATGCCAAGCCATTCTCTGTTACCCTGGCTTCTGTGACTATTAAGCTCATAGAAGCTTAGTCTGGCAAAGCTACCTTACTACCCGCCTTCTGGGAGGTGGGCTTAACCTGCGTCCATCAGATGCCTCTGTATAATACTGGACAAATCTACAACCAATCAGGGGGAGCTAATTTCTCAGTCGTTCCCAAAAAAGTGTGAACCACTGAGAAACGGAGACTAATTCCCTGTATATCTGGGGAAATATCTTTTCTAACATTTGCTTTAGGTGTGTTAGTTTCCTTACATCCGAGAATAGGCATGATTGCTGTCTCACATGCCTGGGTCATAAGCATACCAAGACCATGTCCATGGATGTTTTATGCCTACACGGTGAATGCATGATGTCCATGGCCACTCAGAGGTTGTGGTGCTCATTTATAGTGAGGCTTCCCTCGGCTAAACCCAGTTCAGGCTTTTGGAATGTAAAGAATCGCCTTGCTTCCTCACAGTCAATCTTGGCACAAGGACACCTGCTTCTTCAAGATACTGGGGCATATGGCAGCCGCAGAATTAACGCCCCTGGGATTGTTGCATATGAAGCACTGCCGGATCCCAAAATGGGCTTGGCACTGTGGCACTCTCTGGGTTGGCTTTACCCTGGTTTGTCACAGTTTCTTTAGCCCTTGATTGGGGAAAAGGTGAAATTCATTCTTATCACGTCGCAACCCACCCGCCATCTTCTCCTCTGGAGTCAGATGCGGCTCAAATCGCTGACATCCAGGAGAGCTCAATTTTGCAGCTGATGCACTCTCATGACAGCTCACTCTCTCTAGACAAGAGAGATTCTATCTCCAGGTGGTTCAGGTGATTTGGAGTCGATTCAAGGAAGCCCATGTAAACCTGTTCGCTTCCCAGGAGTCCTACTACTGCCGGATGTTTTATTCCCTGATCAAAACTCCCCTTGGCATGGACACACTGGCCCATTGTTGTCCCTGGTGTCTATGCAAGTGTGCCTTTAATTCCCCTGGTGAATTCCCCTGAGGAAGTACCTTCTTTCAGGTGGTGGCTGCAATGTGGAACCTGCCCAGAGATCTGTGAAACCTGCATGTGTGGCTTCTGAACTATGTGTGGTAGACCTTACTGGCCTTTTGCAGGCTGTGATGAATATTATCACTCAATCTAGAGACCTCTCTACGAGGTAGGACTATGGTGTCTGTTCATAGAGTGGTCTTCCTCTCATAGGGAAGACCCCCAGAGATGCAAGGTTAGCATGGTGCTTTCCTCCCTGCAGGAAAAGTTGGAGTGGAGGCTGTTCACCTCCACTACCAAAGAGGCACATCATGATGCAGTGAATGGTACAACACTGGAAAAGCAACACCTGATCATCAGGTTCCTGGGAGGTGTGATAAAACTAAATCCTTCCAGGCCTCACCACATCCTTTCTTAGGATCTGTCTATGGTACTGGTATGACTGGCAGGACAATGACCCTTTGTGCCGCTTGACTCAACAGAGCTGAAGTATCTGTATCTCAAGGCTTCGCTCCTGGTTGCACTCACCTCAATCAAAAAGAAAGTGGACCTGCAGGCATCCTCGTTCATTGAATTGTACATTTATGTATACCATTCTTTGCCTGCTTTGGAGGACAGCAGAAGAGGTTGGCTCATTGGTTAGTGCATGCCATCCCATGTTGTATCAAGCACTAGATGAGGAGTCCACCCTGGAAGTAATAGCTCGTTACACTCAGAGTGTCATCAGAGTGCTAATGCCTGGTGCCTCTCTTAAAGTCCTACTGTATGCAGAGCTGCGATCTTGGTGACACAGAACACCTTTGCAAGATTGTATCATCTTTTTGTAGAGCCAGTTTCTTTTCACGTTTTGGGTTCAGTCAGGTAAATGCAGAGAGTACTGGCTTGGTGTCTTGCTTGCTTGCCATTCTTCACGTGAGTATATGGGCACTTGATTTTTCAATGAGTTCCCTGTTGGTGAATTCTGGATTCCTCTAGTGCCCTACAGTCTGAGACTTGGTGGAGAAGTCTTAGCTGCATTCAGTTTGGGGTTATTATACTATCAAGCTTGGCACTTGAAATCTCAAATATCCTATGCTCCATGGTGTGCCATGTCTTATTATTACCATGTCTCGCCTTGACAGTTCACACATTTGCTTGTCAGCACTTGCATCTTCAATTTTAAGTAACGTAGTTCGGGTTGTGGCATTTTACATAGAAACCCCTAACATCAGTGTTGACGTAACTTTAAACATGACAATACTTGGTTATACTGTATATGTACAGTACTCAGTTTACGATCATGTGCACTTAACTCTTTTTTTCTCTTTTCAGCGATGACTCATCTGAACAGCTCTGACTGTCCATTGCATTCATAATTTTGGTAAAAACTTAAAAGAGAAATAAATATGATGAAATATAAGCTAATGCCACAATCATCACTTTTCATTTAGTTTTCATTTAAAATGTAATTAATTTTTTTTAATTGTAATGAGATATTTTTGTCCAGTTTTGTCCCAGTTGTTTTATTTCTAGTTACTAGTTCATTGGTTTTTACAGACTGGATTTTCAGGGATTTGCTTCACACCACTCAACAAAGCTGTTGACCAGTTTCCTATTTTCCTGTCACAGAAGGTCCTAGAAATCAATCCTATTAAAGAACTTAACCCTCCTCTCTGTTATTCCTCCCAGTTGTTTGAAGCAAATTTTCTATCTTCTTTCCATCCATACATCTCCATCTGTCAAATAGATCAAATGTAAACATGTGCAAGCTATCTGTAAACATAACTGTGCTGTTGTTGTAAAGCTGTATGATCACAGTAGCCTTCAAGCTTTGAAGACAATGCAAAGCCTAACAATGTTTATCAAACCAAACATCTGGGGTGGGCTACTATTCTGAGTCAAAGAGAAATGTAATGAAATTAAGTAGTAGACAAGTGGTCCTTCTGACTTTTTTTATTATTATTTTTTTTATTATTTTTGAGAATGTTCTCAGCGCTCAACAAGACAAAGGGAAATGAGTTGTTTTGCAATTCCGGGGGCGTGCAAACAGTTGCATTTTTCATACTGCATACCACATGTAAATGTCCCGATTTGCGGTCAGGTTTTTAGCATGCACTATTTTGCTCCCAGTAAAGTCTGCCTCCTCAATGACCCATCTGAGTTTGTGACCCAAACGGAGCACATGAGAGCCATTATAGAGCAGAGACGGTATCAGAACTTACACTGGTTGCATGACTCCAAAGCCACACTCCATAGTGAGGCTAACCAACATACACAGAGAACAAGCCATTAAAAGTCTGGAGTGAAGGACTCTGTCTTTCTCTGCAAACATAAGCCCTGTCCTGCTCATGGGGAATAACTTCTGACTGGTCTTTATAACTGAATCCCTCCAGTAATGGCTTTTCAGAAGGGTGACAGCAAGGCTAACCTATAATTAAACACGGAAAGTGCATTCTTTTGGCTAGTAAACCATTACTATGAAATGAGAAAGAGAGAGAGAGAGAGCGCAAAGACAGTATATATTCCCTCTCCGTCTTTTACCAACACATACACACATACACATACCAATCATTTAACAGCAAAGAGCCACTGAGCCTTGTAAACACTAGTTATGTCTGGCCTAAAAAACTTGAGTCAGACACACTGACTCCAAACACCCCACTGTTCACTTTTCTTCTTCTCCTTCTTAAAAAATAAAAAATAAAAAAATGTGACATATAGATTCAAAATGCACAATAGCCCTGCAACATGGAAACAGAGTACTAGGGCAAGCTATGTTACAGAATTCCACTTACATGTATGAATATAATCCATTAAAGCTGGCACATGACGGAAGAGGGGTGTCTCAAAGGATAAAAACATGAGGGCGATATTGTAACACAAAATATCTCCAGCAATATGTCAATTGGCTCTTTCACAGCTGTAGTAACGTCAGTTTTATTACACCTATGAAACAAAAAGCATCTCAAAGGGATCAGCTGATGCCTATTTTCCACAAGTTTATATGTTTATTTAGGGTCTTGTTGAATATTTGTTAAAAATTCAAATAGTGAAAAAATATATATTTATAATCTTTACACTGTCAAAATCAGCTCTGTTGTCATCAAGCCATTCTATTCCATGTTGCTTTAAATACTAATGATGGCTGACCCCGCCCCTCTCATAGTAAATAATTACATCCAAGAACAAAATGCCTCAATTGCTTAATCAGAGAAATCTTGTCTTCCCTTGCACCAGCGGACTGGTGACAGCTCTCTTAAGGTGGGTCTAAGGTAATATGGCTTTGCCAATTAACTATTGTGGGAGGGGCCTGTACAGAACTACGAACCAGAAATCGCAGAACAGCCTTATCTGAAATAAAGGAATATTTAAAACAGAAAAAGTTTCAAATAAAAGCACAGATTGGATTTTTATCATTATAGGGTAGATGTGTACACACTTCCAAACATATTTATGTTTAGACAACAACATGATGGCAAAATTTTATAAAATTGGTAATACTGGTAATATTGGCATGAAAAAAAGGGGGAAAGTTGTCCAAAATTCCACTCATACAGGAATTCATGCTATAAACAACCAGAACAATTTCTGTATCTGCAAGATAGACTACTAAAAAAAGAACACATAATTATTTCATTTAAAATGACCATAATTTTTTTCTTCTGGGTTGCATTGGCTAGTGTCTTAGCTAAGGTATTTGCATAAATAACAATAATTAGCATGATTGACTGAGACCCATGTTGGCACTTTATTAACTTTTGCAGCAAGCAACACCAGTGGCGTGATGCAATAGACAGTTTGTCACAATTCAGTTTGACAATGCATGACAGAATTTTGTAGTTAGTGTAGTTTGGTTGCAGAGAGGGCAAACTGATTCCACCTTCTTAATAAATGTCCCCAGTCATATTGCAATATACGTGATAACACCTCACACTGGTAAGTTGTCCAATTGGCGGCACACTTTAGTACCTAGGGGTAGGGAGTCAATCAAATCCTGCTGAATGTTGTGAATGTTGGTGTTTCCTGTTGTATTTAACCTTCTACAATGGGCTAATGACTGTCGCTAGATAGAACCACACAGCATCACACTAACTGTAGAAGGATATGTTATACATTACAGTATCTGGTCCTGAGTGGAGGTCACCCTTTCCTAGCCGCAACAGCTGCTGCTATAGCAGACAGTAGAAAGGACACAAATGACTGATTAAGACCTTTGATTAGAGCAATTATAGTGGCGCTGCAGGGCTTACCCTACCACACACACACATACACAGAGGGAGAGAGAGAAAGAAAGAGAGAAAGGATATGGGATTCAGGGACACACTCATTCTGCTCTGGATGATAAAACCCGTGGGTGGAAAGGATTGAGAAATTTTGCTGAGAGACTGAACAAACCCTGTAATGAATCAAACCACAGGACTCCTTGGAGAGGCATTGCTCACTTGCAACACAGAATTAAATTAATTTTAGGCAAACTGACTTATAAGAACATTGTTAAGCAAATACAATTGCTACCTTCCTTTTTATTGTGTCTCACATATTTTACGGCTATGGATATTGTCGTGGTTGCTTTTACAGCTATGGATATATTATGTGGTTGCTGTATTATGGCAGATTTATGACCTTTTTAACCTTTTTTTTGGTATGCAATTAATCACAAATTTCAGTCAAAAGTTAGACATACCTACAATAAAAGAGAAGCCATCAGTACTACAAAAGGATGTATGGGAATTATGCACTGACCAAAATTATTAAAAGTAGCTCTGACTTATTTAATTTCAACCAGTATGCACTATGCTTTATTGAACATATGTTAACAACCTTATATTTTTTTGGTTACACTTTATTTTGATACTCCACTATAGACATTCTACTAACAATATGTAACTTTGTAACTTCATGTCATCTACATGTCAACTAATTTCAATTAATGTGCAACTACATGTCTACCAACTCTCAGAGTAGTTTTCTAAAATGCATTTGAGTTTACATCTGTGATGACATATACCTATTCACAAAAAAAGCACATATGCTTTGGTTGTCAATAATCAATGTATACGTGTGTGTATATATATATTAAAGAAACGGCTGCTTAAAACAATACCTAATGGTAATTGAAAAAATAAAATAAATAATAAAATTCTAAGCACAGTGTACATCTAATTTAGAAATATATAATAATTGCATGGCATGAAAATTCTTTGTTACTGTGTTTGTACACTAATCCAGTTACTGCCCTTTAAAACACAAAGCCATGTGGTTACATATGAATCACTTAGCAATAGAGACTGTGATCTAAGGGGCCATTACCTGGTGGTAGTTATTAAAAATAGATATGTTTGTGCTGGAAGCATTAAATGTAGGCTGTAAGTAAGGTGCACTTAGGCAAAAGACAGTAGATGAAAGCCATTTATGAAGTCTGAAGCATTACCACCAGGCTGCATGAATGAATGTGATACACTGTATTCCTGCAGTTCTGTTTTTTTTTTTTTTTTTTTTGACAAGAGATGCAAATAAACAGAAAACTGGCAAGTCTTTAAGTGTCTTCTGTCTCTCTCTCTCTCTCTCTCTCTCTCTCTCTGTCTTTGCCTGCCTCCTGCGTTAGGTAAAACAGATGGTGCTAAATTCAATAACAACACACTCATGTATGTTATCTTTAGTCACATTTTCTTAAATTCTTATTTACATATTAATCATAGTGCATACAAGCTCGTGTCAAAACAAATGAATTAATTCCGAAAAAATGTGCAGGTTTTCTCAGCTACAGACCACACTTTAACCATGGAAAGTTATGAAATGACATTTTCAATAGAAAATCTTGCTCTCTGCATTCCTGGCTCACCATGTACAGCATGGTTTTCACAACATATTTAAGCCATCTATTTTTTATTTATCTATTTGCCTGTCATTAACATCATCGCAACAGTTAGTACCTTTTTACTTGTTAAATTTTAATGAGTATAATTAGACAATATTAGACAGAGGAAATAAATGGCTGTGCAGTATTTTTAGCCAGCCGTGTTCATCAGGCTAATAAGAGGAGATCATTTTATTTCATGTTAATTTTTTTTTAGATCATTGCTCCCAGCATTATTTCGAATTTTCAGGAATGTTCTAAATTCTGAATAGCACAATTCTGCTGCCATTACATTCACATCAGGACCATACACTGAGCTTTATTTGAACTTGGGCCTTTTTTTTTTTTTAGAAAAAAAAATCACATTAATCAGTTAAAGCTGGATATTTCAGTCAATTCAGATTATAAGTTCAATAACAAAGAGAAGAATTGATGTAAAATCTAATGGTCACAGTAGTGGTTTTGAAAAATGTTGTGGCAAAGCAAATAAAATGCAAAAACGATATTACATCTGAAAAGGTTTTTGTTTTATCTTCCTAGAAAAGCAAAAATGTTGATATACGTATTTTGTGGAAAAGCAAAAATACTGTTATAAAGTATATGTGACATTACAGACTTTTCATTCAGTTTGCAAATTTTCAAGTATAAAAAAAAGCATTGCTGTCTGGTTAAACCATAAACATGAAACGGTAAACATTTTAATATGTTACAAAAGATTTGATGTAAAATGTAATGGTCACAATTATGTAGTTTTGAAAAATGTTTCGGCAAAGCAAACAAAATGCAAAAACTGTATTATGTCTTAAAAAAGGTTTTTGTTTTATGTTCCCAGTAAAATAATAATTTTGATGTATGTTTTGGAAAAGCAAAAAAAAAAAAAAGAGAAGTAAATGCCCAGTGTAACATCAGAAATGTATAATTAACACCAATGTCATATATATGTAACATTGCAGGTCTTTCACAAGATTTTAAAAACAACAGCAGAATCATTATATAAGTGGTCCATAATTTTCCTATAAAGAGAAATTGGTCCGGGTCCTTATGAGCTACAACTAATGTTTTTCTTCATTCCATTCCTCAGAATGTAAGATTTGTGTACTTCTGCTGAGTACTAAAATACTTAGTGGTCTAGAAATGTATCATTGTGAGTGCAATGTTTAGGATATCATTTCCTCAATGGAACATTATTTTTCAGTTAATTCTGAATATTATTTGTTGAGTTTGATGTCACATTTAGTAATTTTTGTCAAATAATGTCGGGATTAATTTGTTGTAAAATAATTGTTGCTACTGTTATGTTTCCTTTCCTATCAAGTTTTGAGGTTTATGTGTGTTTTAAAGTTATTTTTTTTATTTTGTAATTGCATTACCTGTTGTCTTTTATATAGTGCAGTGAAGACAAGCAGTTGAACACTATGCATATTAAATTATTTGGTAAAAAGTGAATACTGTATAAATGGCAAAAACCGTTAATTCAAATTAATTAACTGAGATAATTGTCCCGTGTTTTGTATTTATTGACCAATTAATAAGCAATTAACAAACACATAAATTCAAATCGATTCAATCTAAAAACTAATTTAAAATGTGGCAAGAAAATAGAGACTTCTTTGAAATTACCATTCGCCAACATTTTGAAGAGTATTATTTCCTGTACATCTGTCCAGATGCACCTCCATATAATGAGTATGTGAAATGAATTAAACTCTCTAAAAGGTGGTAGACCACAGCTTTATAACACATGCCACAGAGCGCCTGTCTAACCCACCACTGAAGGTTCACGACTACATCTCTCTAATTGCGTCCTATTACCCTGCAGGCAGACGGGTTCTGGAAAACTCTATAATGACCTCACATTTCAACTTTTGGCAGGAAATAGTCATGACCTTAAAAAAAGAGCACAATAATTACCCAAACAAAAGGGATGTGAGGATACTACACAGAAAATAGGAGAAACTATGCTAGATGCCTTCGGTAAAACAGTGCTTACGAAGAGCTAGTTTAATTAGACACACAGAATAATACTAACAAGCAAATGATGGAAGTAGAGAGGTAGAGGAAGAGGGTCGACCGCGGGCAGTGCTGGGGGAAACGGAGATGAAACTTCTCCTTGAATACATTTGACTAAATTCTGCTATTCAGCAAGTTTAGCTGATACCAAACATACATGTTAAGTTGTAAACTTTCTTTCTTTCTTTCTTTCTTTCTTTCTTTCTTTCTTTCTTTCTTTCCTTTAAATAACAAAAACAACAATAATAATAATAATTTAACAAATAATAAAGAAAAAATGTATAGAATATATATGTATAGAATTGTTTTCTGATTGTTTACTAAATTGTTTACTATTTTTAATTAAGTTAAATCAGATAGGCATATATATATTTTTTTATTACATAGTTAAAATACATACCTTAACCTTAACCTTGATATTATACATTACATATAAAAGTATTTTAAAACACTGATATTGCCAAAAACAAGGTCATTACCATGTAACAATACAAAATTACATATTGCACATATTTTGCAGACTGCATTATCACACACACACACACACACACACACACACACACACATACTGTACTTGTATTTGTGGTTTATGAGACTCTCCATAGGTGTAATGGTTTTATACTGTACAAACTGTATGTGGTTTTGCTCTACACTGACCCTACACCTAAACCTATCCCTTACAGGAAACTGTGTGCACTTTTTGAATTTCGTAAAATACTGTTTAGTATGTTTTTTAAGCCTTTTGTTTTACAGGGACACAGGATGTGTCCTCATAAACAATGTTTATGTCGTAGTACCCATGTCATTTCCTCGTAAACCACAAATGCTTGTATACTCACATGCACACGTGCACACACACACACAGTATATATATACTTTTTTCTCCAACATTCAATATTGTTCAGTTTGTCCTAGCAATTTATGAAATTTTAAATTTAATTTACATAAATTCCAATGTAACATTTTGATATGATACTGCATGTGGTCTGGACACTGAAAAATGTATTGTTTATCTGTAAATGTAATAAAAATAGAATACTTGCCATAGTCACCTAGAATGTCTATTTTATTTATTTACCACATTTCTTACTCACATATTTATGTCTGAACAGTATTTTTGGACCATCGTTTTGCAGCTGTTCTGACATGATTTATTCAAATAATTAATCAAAATAATTGTACCTATTCCACTCTGGAATAGGTACAACTTCTTAACTATTAAGAATGACTTTTCCCTCAATAAATTCTTAATTTGCTGTTTATTAATAATTAGTAAGGTAGTTGTTACGTTTAGGTATTGAGTAGGATTAGCATACGATGTAGAATAAGGCATTAATATGTGCTTAATTAGCACTAACACATGGATAGTATTCTAGCAATATGCATGCTAATAAGCAACTAATAGGTGTAACCAAATAGTGTTACCAAATAAGGAATCACACCAAAAAAGCATTTTAAACTATACTCTGATGTTCAAATTTAAATAGCATAAAAAAAAAAAAAAAAGCTTTTGCATGTGTGTATTTTTGTAAGCACTAAAATGTCATATTCCCGGTGGAAGTAATGGTAACACTTTATTTTGATAAAGTGTCTTTCTAACTACATGTCAACTAGCAGTCATTAGTAGACTGTCTGCTTATTATCGCCTTACACTTTATGTTGATGAGTCCACAACATACTGACTACCAGAATCTTTTCAAGTATACATCAACTTATTCCACTAACCCTAAACCTACCCTAACAGTCTACTCTGAGAGTAAGTAGACATGAAGTTGTGAATTAATGAGAATTAGTTGACATGTCGGTGACATGTAGTTACAAAGTTACTTAAGTTAGCAGAATGTCTAAAAGGACTATCAAAATAAAGTGTAAACGAACTAATGGCTTCAAGCTAAAATTACATTTTCTCTATTACAGCTTAAGTCACAGTTTCAAAATTCAGCGTTCAGTCCCTCTCTTGAGTCTAGCTGCCTTTTAAAAAAAAGGAAGCAAGCCGTACTACACAACTCTAAAAAATGAAGATCATAGGCAGTAAGCTAAAATAGACTCGGGGTAATGACGCTATTCAGTGCACCGTACTGTACTCTGGCCTGACTGTACATAGATATCCATATTTTTAACCTTAAAGCCCAAATACAGTGTCTGCTGCCTGCACAGCTAAATATAGACCGTCAGCCTCAGTCTCCAGTTTCTCTTGCCTGGAGCAGGTGGCTGGAAGATCGGGCAGACACAGCAAGTCTGGGTCGTCTTGTCCTGCTGGAACACAGAGTAACCCTGGACCAGCATTAAAGTGGATAGGCCTTTTTTCTTATGAATTTCACATTTCTCGTCAACAACTCTAAACCAATTAGAGAGGCTACAATATTGTACATCTCGCCCCACATGTTGTTCTCTCGCCCTCAAAAACAGCTACATAAACTGCAAATGATGACACAGAACACAGTCGACTTAATTATGTGTGTGTTTCTGTGTGTGTGCGTGTGTGCGCGCACACATTATTTCATACAGTCCAATTATTTAAACAGCAGGCTGTAAAAATAATTAGAAACTACAAAACTGCCATTTCTGATTGAGACTTTTTGTTCATGAGCAATTAAAGTAAAGCAAAATGTTCAAGGGAAACTGACTTAAGTTTGTTTCTAGAATTAGTTTCAGTCACAATATAACACTGAATTAAATTAGCATTCATTAAATATGACGCATTTTTTGCATGGCTATCATATTGAGGGGTAGTTGGTGAAACCCAGTCTTTCATCAGATACAGTAACAGGTTCAATTATTATTAACACAAGTGCCTCAAATATAGAAATGATCAGAGCTGTTATGCTGGAAGTCAGGGGTGTTGCAAAAATACAGAAGTGTGAAGAGTGTGATATATGGTGTTTTTGGCACCACCGTTGGTAGATGACACTCCATCAGCGAGACTGACCAGTCTCAACCGCCAGTCACGCCTCACTTGGCCCTCCCTACAGCCGATGGTGTGCTTACAACACCCCGACACGAGTATGGGTGTGTGTGCTAACACTGTCCTCTCAGGGATTTGGTCATTTTCTCCTACCTCAGCAGTTACTGCGTCCTTTTGTCCCTCCATTGGTGTCTGAACTATTGCCATGTGCAATGAAGGAGTCAGGGTAGCCCATGGGGCGTACTTTCCTCAACACGCACCAAAATGTGCGTCTTTTTTGTAGGTTAACAGGAGATTTGTTTGTTATTGTTATTATTATTATTATTATTATTATTATTATTTTTATTATTTATTTATTTATTTATTTTTTACTGAAAACATCTTACTATAAAGAAACTTGCAGCAGAACAAGATTTGACACCTAACAAGATTTATCAAATATTCTTAATTTCGATCAGCAGCTGCACCCAATGTCCAAATCATATCATATTTCATTGACAACCATTACATGAGTCCCCAAACCAGTGTTGTAGTACTCAAGAGCATTTTCTCGATCTTGCCATTGGGTGTATATTGAAACAACAACACTACAATATCAGTATTTAAAAGCAAATATTGCCATCTAATTTTTAGTCCATGTTAAGTAAGGTCTGTTTACAAGACATATCATACAAAAAGGATGTCCAATGGTGGCCAGTATATCTTGCAGAGTTTATCTCCAACCTCAGTAAACACATCTGAACCAGCTAATGTCTTACTAGGCAGTCTAGAAACTTTTAGGCAGTGTGCTAAGGCTAGTTGGAGAGGTAAGTTCTTCAAGACAGTAGCCCTCCAGGAATAGGTTTGTACACCTATGACAAAACCACACCTCTCATTGAATAACACCCACAATACATTGGAAGCTAAGTCATGTGAAAAAATACATTCCTGGTAATAACAAGCATCATTGTGTAACATCCAATCTAAGATGCATTCATTGTTTCTGAAAACACGATAACCCACAATTCCGTGCGTGCGATAACAGAGCAGGTTTATGGAAGACACCTATCATCATGTTTTTCATTCCTGTGTTCTCTGTGTCCTGTCATTCCTAAGTGTTTATCCAGCACATTTCCTGGGCCGCCTTTAAAGGGCAACTAATTCACAGCCGCACTGATGGCCGTTGGAAACAACAGCACTTAAAGCACTTCATTGAACGCTGATTTGTCCTTGTCATCTCCGACAGCTCCGTCTCATTTTTCCCTGGTGAAGTTAAGTGAGGCTGGAGCCTGGCCAGCCCTGATCCTGTGCTCTACTTAAAGACAATGGGGACGGGAACACAGAGCATTATGGGAAGGGCGGCATGACATTAACATCTCATCCTCATTATGCAGATTAGTATGAGGGAGACAGAGGAAAGGGATCATGCTAAATGGACACTGGATATGAAGGGATGGGAAACTAAAGAGTAAACCGTCATCGGACCTCCTGACAAAGATTCAAGAACTCTTCACTTTGTTAATCATATAGAGGTGAAGAGCGGGAGTTTTGTACTAGTCAAATCATTTCTCATATCCCACCTTAATAGGCAGAGAAAACTGTGACTAAATCATCCCTAAGTGAAAACAATGTTACTCTGTGGTAGTGTGTCATTTATTTAATCATTACAAATTAGTTGCTGTGTTTGTTTAATAATGTATTTGTTTATTAGGCATTTGTTGACCTTTTTTGAATATGTTTGTAAAAGAACTGACATGCATGCACTGTGTGCACATCACAATGTGGGCATGAGTCATCCATTCAAATGCCTAAAACTGCCCTTTTTTTATTTATTTTTTTACATACAGTATATCTGCATTTTAAGCACTTTAGTCTTGTTCTAGAAGGCACGGTGTCTTTGAATCAATCATGGTTGGTCGGGCCACAGTGAATATGGAGAACTTTGGTCACTAAAAGCACTTTTATGAATCAGCATTGTACCACAAAAACACCTTAATCTCTGACAGCTCAGAGAGCAGCCTCTACCCAAGAGCGAGGTGCATGAGGTGCACCAGTGAGATGTCATTGGGCTAGTCCTACAAGAGTACACACTGAGCCTGGAGAAAGATGGATTGTGCTTTAGCTGGGCTTTCAGAAATCCATCACCCCAACACTGAGAGTTCGGCCTATGGGAAGGTGAATTTACACTTGCTTTTAGTTGGGTGTAAAGTAAAAAAAAAAAAAAAAAAAAAAAAAAAATTAACAGCACTTCACTAAGCACCATCATCGATTTCAGATACATGCAATGTTTTTATATATATATATATATATATATATAGATAGATAGATAGATAGATAGATAGATAGATAGATAGATATCAATTTATTAATATAAACGCACTTTATATTAAGGCAGTTTGGGATTCATGTGAACGATCACTGCATTGTATTGTTAGATACATACACTTTTTCCCCACCTCCACACTATTCAGTTATTGTATTGATTAACATTACCTTTGTTGTGTTGTATGTCAGAGATGCAGGCAAGATTGTTTTACCTCATCAAGGCCAGGCTCAGACGCTCATAGAGCTCACAGTCACAGATGAAGGAACTTTCTGGAAGACCTGACAGAGAAAGAGAAAGAAAAAGATGTCATAATACACCACAAACTAAATGGAAATTTTGACTTTATCATGATGTAGGACATTTAGTGATCTTTGTGGAAAGATTGCACTATAAGTTGAAATTGAGCACTATTATATTATGTAACACTTCTGTCAGAGATAAACAGTCAGAGACATAAAAAACTGCAAGTTGTTCATAGTTGGTTAATCTGCACTGAAAAAGAAGAAAAGAAAAAAACTGTATCTGACAGTATAATTTTTCTGATGAATAGGTTCCACCAAGGTGTGCGTCTATAATGAAATAAAAGAAAGACACAACAATCTATTCTTCAATATCTATTTTTCAATCTAATTTCACAGTAATTAAATTATACTGTTACTGTTTCCATGAGGCATTTAATTTTTATCACTGATGGACATTGACATCCAATTTTTTAGGAGGGAACGTTGATGTTGTGTGTGTGGTGAGTGGAGTGGCTTGGTGGGGGGGATTTGGATTGATGTACACATATATTACACAGTAATTATATAGTTGTTATTTTGCACTGTGTAGTCTACATTTGAACTCTTTTAAGACACTGAATTACGTTACAATTAAATTAAGTAATTTTTAATTTTTGGCATTGCTCTTTAAGCTAGTTTTACACATGCAGCCTAGCTAACACTTAAATTATCGCTAAAATTAAACTAAAGCTAAATATTTAAGTTGGCAGCGGCTCAGCTAA
>JAUYWG010000055.1:6885293-6902156 GCA_034779775.1 Enteromius afrohamiltoni
GTGTGTGAAAGAAAATGATTCAAAATGTTACGGTAATTCAACACATACACAGGCGTTTCAAAGAAACACATGAACCGCATGTTAGGGCTATACATTAGAAAGAGGAACTTAATATCACAGTTTTTCTTTTATTCTCTTATTCTGAATGTCTAAATTACCTGAGAGAAACTTGCAAAAAAGATAAGAGGTAATATCATCAATTGTAATGTCAAATTGATTGAAAGAATACTAACAAACAAATATTCTAGCATTAATATTAAGGGCTCAAGACAAAATTTTTTATGTACACTGCAAATATAATATAAAATATAATATTTATATAAAACATAAATTACGCAAGTGTGTTGCAATGTTCATTATCAACTAAGGAAATTAGATTACAGATGATGTCATATCATCCAGAAAACTGAAATATTCTCTATCTATGCACATTTAAGAGAATTTATTGATGCACTTGTCAACATTTTGCAAAAAAAAGGAAGCTGTCAAATGTATTATAATGTATATAGGTGATATGTAAATTGTAAACTAAAGAATTATTAATTTAAAAAATTGCCATAATAAAATGTCTATGATGTCTCATTTTCTTTCTGTATAATACATGCATCATCCTCATCTTTATTGCGTCTGTGCATTTCTGGAAAACCCCATACTCTGACACACAGTTTCAAAGTGTGTGCACATCTTTTCCGAAAGCTCTCTCAAGTTTAACTGCGTCACTCACAAGCCAAAAGACTTCCAAACTCATCTATCTATCTATCTATCTATCTATCTATCTATCATGACGTCATGTATATTTTGTGCACATGACGTAACGTACACTCAATTCTAATAAAGCTTCAGTACAGCCTGCAATATACATGGGTATTGATGGTCAGCTAATCAAAACAATGCAAAATCGGTGGGCAAATGTGTTGAGCAAAGCTGTTGTTAACAGATTAAAAGGGAAAATGTATGAAAGCTGCGGATAGATAGGAAGAGCGTTATGCCTATATGCGTATGTGTTTGACTTAAGGACTGGCACAGGAAATTAATAAGGTGTCCCCTGAGGGTAAAAATCTTTGTAATGACTACGTTTCTACAGTACATCTCGCTCACTGACCTCCTCTGTACAAACATACACTCACACACTGAAATACACCTTTACTAAAACCTGGACTCGCTCTTACAGAGGCTCAGTTAACATTTATTGACTCAGTTAACTTTTTCTTCCACATTGAATAAAGATAAAAATAATAAATAAACATATTTTCAAAAATGAGGATCATAACAGCCCAGCTGTAACAGCAAGATTTGAAGTAAGTTAAAGCATAATGTTTTAGGACAACATTAATGCATATCTAATTCAAGAAGGCAGATAGAATCATAAACTAAGTGTGCACTGTAACTTCACATGCTTAAGAAGATGTCTAGGGTTTTGCTCATTTTAAGTATAAATGCATGTGCATAAGAGAGAGATTTGTTACAAATCGCATACATGCTAAAAGCCCAGTTTGGACACAGGCATACAAATTCATGATTTATAATTTTCACACAGCTAAAGTCAGCCCCTTTCTGTGCGATTAATCATTGGGAAATTAATTTGAACTCTCCAGCTATACTCTGTCGCCCGGTCTCCTGTTCATTCCTCCACAGCTCTTGTTTCAGGAGCTGAGGACGACAAAGCCATCTCCTTCACAATCAGGAAAAACACAAAATTAGTACTAATTAAAGAAAAAATCTCAAAGCAAACTAATATCCACTCATCTTATATATATATACATAGACCTATTGATTTCTTGCACACTTAAACAGGATGTGAATGTCTAAAAACATATTCACCAGTATTTCATTGCATCAGGATTTAACTAAATTTTTTTATCATGCGAAGGTAAACAAAATGTCCTTAAAAATCAAATTATCAAATTGTCTGATTTTATTAATATTAACATCAACTGCTTAAGCCCAGAGATATACAAAATTACTAACATAACAAACTGAATAGAATAATTGAAAAGTATATTTAGTAAAAAATATTTTTTTTAGTAACAAAGTTGTGAATGTGTCAAAATTTAGTTCAAATTTTCAAAATGTCATTTTTTTTAAAATTTTAGAAACACCATTTTTATCATTATTATTATTATTATTATTATTTTACTATTCGTATTTATCACAGACGTTTTCATGCTATCTGCGGCACTATCAGAACATACGAATCACGTATCACGAGAACCCCTAGTACCTGCGTGCAAACAACTCAAACCCCTTATAAACATGTACTGTACGTCTCAGGCATAAACATGCTGCCCTTTCTTAACTACAACCATTTACATTTGCAGTGAAAATCTCCTCACCTATCCAAACTGTTTTTGTGAGTGTTCTGTTCTGAGACATTTGTGCAACACAGCACACACAAGCTGTACCCATTTAAAATGGATAGCTTTTATAAATTAATCCACAATTTATCTTGTGAGTTAATGCAGAAAGATGACATCTACAGTGGTGCTATAACTTCATCCTAAACATAAAGCAAAGTCCGTTGCATTGAGATAGTGTTGAACTTTGGAATGTTCCAGAATTGTCTGCCATAAAATCCATTATTTAAACTCTATCAAACAGATATGCGTAATCCCGCAGTCTTTTCCAAAAAGAATACTTTTGGATTTATGAGATCGTTTTTGTAGTAAAATTGCAGAATCTTCAGAAAATTTGCACTTTGTGGTGCTAACAAATAGTTACCTATTGAGCCAAACAACTACATGATAAGAGCAAATTATGTTTACATAGTTTCAGTCTGAATCTTGCGCTAGACAGTCTATTTTTAAGATGACTAACATGTTTTGCGCAATGCATGCACTGGATAAGACTAATAAAAACAGTCTTCAAGCAAGTATTATGATTTAAACAACTAATATAAATGAATTAATAATAAAAATAAATAAATAAATAAAATAAAACTTTAACAAACAACATCCAGAGAGAGCAGACTTTAAGTGGCCCAAATTGCATTTTATTGCATATCATAATTGTATGAAATGAAAATAAGCATATATGAACATCACATATGGTTAGTGGGTAAAATAATTTTGCACAGCAAAATATATATGAAAAAAAAACAAAAATAATAATAATAATAAAAATAATAATTAACAGTTTTAAGAATTTATTGATGAACGGTATATCCTGATTTTTACAAGCAGGGTATCAATCCCTGACCATAAAACAATGTCCAGACATTTTAATATTGATTACTACATTATTGCCATGTAAATAATGAATTTATTAACAAAGAAAGAAAGAAAGAAAGAAAGAGAGAGAGAGAGAGAGAGAGAGAGAGAATCGAGTCCTGCTTGACATTATATATCTAAATAAGATTATATCCTTTAGTTTTCAGCAAAGCCATGAGGGGTGCCTTTTAAATTAGCGTTCTAGATAGATTCCAATACGTGATATATAATTTGCTACAAGCTACATTTAGTGCAACTCATTCCAAATAGGTCAGATTTTATATCAGACATTTTCTTGAATGCATGATTTTTCATGTTGACTTAAAATTCTACTTTAATACTTTGGTTTTAAAATACAGTAAATGGCAGGCTACAACAGGAACTACAACTGTCAAACTGTTGTTTTCATTGCGAGTACATGCTGCAAAAAGCTCAAGTTACGCATGATAAAAATCCAGCTGTATGCAAACTTGGAGCCTTCCCAAACTTCTAACAAAAAGAAACAGGCAACATATAAACTCTAAGTCACCTTCTCTGTGTCGACCTGTGGCATGAACTACCACTAACTGTTCTTATATGATGAAAAAAAGAAAAAAAAAAAAAGTAGATCACTTCAGAGTTATCAAAATGCAAAGGTTTGACATGAAATACACAAACCGCTTTTAGCAACAACACTGTTTAAGTCCCAGAGGGAGAATTCCTTTTAGAAACCAGGTCCTTGTTCTCTCCCTCGCAACACTGCTTCCAGTTGGCTCTCAACAGAGAATTAACTGTACGGATCAACTTTTTCATGGGGAGGATGATGACATGATGCTCCTTTCACTTTTTTAGTCCGTATTCCAAAAAAGTGATTGAGAAATGAAAGAAATGTATGAATGCCATGCTGAGCAGAAGTTCTTTTCCAAGTAGAAGTTCATTTTCAAGCACATAAAAAATAGAAGGGGAGTAAAGAACAAACAAAAAGACCATACATGTCCAGCATGCAGGCACTTCAATGACATGTCTCTTTATATAGTCAATATTATCTCATGTAAAGTCTCAAAACAGCAAGCAGAAGGCATGAGATGATAATGGAGGGAGAAAAAAAAATCCTTGGACTTTGGCAAAAGAGCAAAAAATATATATGTAAAAAATAAAAATAGAACACTTTAATATTTGGCAAAAATTTAAAAAAATGCAAACGTGAATAAAGGTCAACATCATGAGTGTATATGCATACACATCAGAATATTAGCTACTTTAGATAATAGTATAAATGCATATACTCAATTTGGTTGTACAACAAGCCTCCAAAACTCAAGAAGAACTGACTTCAGCTTAAAAAAAAAAAAAAAAAAGTCAGCCTTGATCTAACAACCCCCAAAAACACAAAAAAAAAAAAAAAAAAAACATTTTAAAAACTTTATTGATTTCTTTTTTTAGGCTATTTGTGGAACTCACATGAAAAACTCCGGGGACGAGGGGTTGTTGTCGCTGCTCGACGAGTTTTCTCGGAAGCCGTTGCTCACGAGCTTCTCGTACTTCTCTTTGTACGCGTCTCGCTCACGCACGAGTCTGGAGATCTCTTGTTTGAGGTGGTCCACCTGCTGCATGAGCTGTGTCTTCTCGCCCTCCAATACGTGCCTCTGCTGGACCCTCTTGTAGCGGCACGACTGGGCATAGCCTCTGTTTTTGAGGGTTCTCCTCTTCTGTTTGAGTCGGATCACCTCCTCTTTGCCGACGCCGCGCAGCTGCCGGTTGAGCTCCCGCACGGACATGGTAACGAGTTGCTCGTCCGAGAAGCGGTCATCCATGTGGGAGTGCTGGTGAAGGCTAATAGAGGAGTTGTTGCTGGACTGGACCCCTGGGCTTTGGTGCTGCTGGTGGTGGCTGTGGTGATGATGGTGGTGATGGTGGTGAGGTGCCCCGTTCTGCGCTGCAGCGGCGGCAATGACTGCGGACACCACCGCAGCGGCGGATCCCATCTCCTCCCCGGCCATGGCGCTTCCCGCGCCGGCTGCGCTACTGAATTGCTGCCCTCTAGCATAGCCGTCGAAGCTCTGGAGCTGATGTGTGCTGCTGATCAGCGCTTCAACAGCGTCCTCAGGACTGAAGCCCAACGCCTCCGGGTTGAGCTGCTGCTGATAGCCGGTCATCCAGTAGAAATCATCCAGGTGCGCCTTCTGCTCGCTCCCAGAGCCAGGGCTGGGCGCCGAGAAGCTTGGGGAAGGGGGAACCGAGCTGCAGGGCGTGCTCATCGGGGTGGAAGACAGGGAGCCCCCGGCAATCAGGCGGCTGCACTGGCTGATGCTGCGATCGGGCTCCAGTGGCTCTTTCTTCACCTCAAACTTCATCAGATCGAAGTCATTAACATATTCCATGGCCAGGGGACTGGTGGGCAGGTCGGAGCTGCTCAGTGCCAGCTCTGATGCCATCCTCTTGCTGCTGACCGTTCTCCAGAGCGGGTGAAGAGCAGCTGTCAAAGCGGGCTGGGTCGGGAGAGAGTGAGCCAGCTTGATGATGTTTAAATGCTTTACTCTTAGCTGGAAAACACAGACTGCACAGGACTTTTCACTGGTCTCTTAACTCCAGATTATGAGCTCTCGTTGGCACAGTCTATTGCAAAGATGCATCGGATCTCTTTCTCCTCTCTTTACAAGTGAATTTCGGCGGCCTTGGATTTCAAACATTTAACACTTTGGTGACTCCTCGTAAGCAGACATCATCGTGGTCAATCTGGTAAGTGAAACGTAAAAGAAGTGCGCTAAATGCTGCTGACACTGATCGAGCTGAGTGTTTTTGAACTCGACACACTACAGTACAGTTTAAAAGCATTGCTGAGTTTTATAGTCGCCGTGACGCAAGGTTCGTAGAGAGCCAATAGGGTCTCTGAATCTCAGGGCTCGTTAACATATGAGTTCAGAAACCAAAACTTTTCTCGTCAGCTGACTGTCATTTTGGAAATGCAGGAGGAAAGAGCTGAACGGACTTCGAACGTTTAACTTTTTAGTCCTTCCCTTTTTTTTTTTTTAAATGTTCCGTTCTATTACTTTAGCCAGCACACTTTAGTCTGGATGTGTATGTGTTTCTGTGGACTTTATTTATTTATTATTTAGACTATTTATTCCTATTTATTTTATTTTATTTATTACATTTTCTAATATGATGCAGAATGATAGTAGGATAACAACTGATATTTTAACAGAATCATTATAAAATAATTGCTAAATGTCTAACTTGTCTAACTTGTGCCCGAATTAGCATGTAAAACGTAAAACACAACACATAAGCCCCAAGTTACATAACGTGATTATTGTTATAATGATAATCAAGTCATTTGAGCTGTTACAATTATTTTCAAATAATTAAACGGATGTTATTGCATAAATTAGCTTTTTTAAAAACTCAACAGTGCCACCTCTTGGATAAAAAGAGAATTGTGTGTGCGTGCGTGCGTGCGTGCGTGCGTGTATGTCGGTACCTACTTAACCGGACCGTAGTTTTTGGACAAATTTGTACTGAAGTGAGCTATATCTGATAAACCCCCAAATAAAAATTTAAATTTGAGTTCATCCGCATTTGTTGAAGCTGTATGAAATAAACTAAATTAAGTTTTGTTTTAGTAGTTATTTTATAGGACGTATAACTCATTCACTATTATACAATGGAGTTCAACAAAAGTGTGTTTGTTGGGGGAGGTGGGGGATATATGTAATCAGACCTATTGGAAAGTGAAACTATATTCACAATTATGTAGATATAAATGAATGGGATAGATGTCATTACAGTTTTAACAAAACACAGTTAAATTCAAATAAATCATTTGTAGTTGTACTACACCAACAACATTTGTGTGATTGCATGTAGTATGAGAGACTATCTATTCTTTTCAGGATAATCACAGGGTGAAAAAAAAATCGGACTAAACAAATCTCTCTACATTATCTTAAGTAATTTGTAAACCAGGTAAATATAGATCCTAAGAGCAACAATTGCACATTTTCACCCTTATGTCAGACCTAAAATACATTAGGCTGTAGTTCAGTGATCAACCAAATGATTCAAGCATAGATCAAGAGAACAGCTATAAAACCTGTTTATCAGTTCTGTGAGATCTGCCTCATCTAGTCATATATTAAACTACTCTTTTGTTCATTGCTCTTTTACTGGAGGTCAGGGGTCGATTCTGTCAGTATTTCTTAGTGATTTTTTTTCTTTCCCTTTTCTTTAAGTATTCACTTAACAGGAGCACATTATAAAGTCATTTTTGCTCTACATAATTTACCTGTCTGATTAATTAATGATCCTGTCTTGATCTTTAGTTTCATGATTCTTACATTCTCGTCTTTTCAGAATTTAAATTAATTAAGTGCCACGCTTTGTTTCAAATCCATGAGGATATGTCCATGCAATGCTAAGTCGCCCATTTAAGTTTGTGTGACTTGTTTTAGGTTAGACTCTACACCCACTGTTTCATACACTGCACAAAAGCCTATAATCATTTACTCAGTATCTTTTCTGGCAAAGTCTATAATCTCATGCTTTGGATCCTTGGTATTTTTAGAGGATGGACTAAGACGAGTGTAATGATCTCTCTGACCGCTGGCCATGAATGATTACATCAATAGTTGATACTGTATGTGTATGTGGACTGTATTTGCATTAGTATTAACTCTGCATGTGTTCTTTATATGCTCTGACAAAGCAGTGCAGTTGTTAAGTTTGTTAAACTTTATTTACAAGTAGTTTATATATATATGTATATATATATATATATATATATATATATATATATATATGCATATATATTAAGATATATTTTAGATTATTATTTCTCAAAACTTAAATAGGACATTGTATAATATAGGCAATAAACAAAGAATTAAAGAAAGAAAGAAAGAAAGAATATAAAATATTTTTCCCCATAACAGCACGGCATCATAACAGAGAAACGTTCTGCTTTGCTTAAATTTGTTTTAGTGTTGTATGAGTAACTACATTTTACTTTGTGCTCTAACTAGTGATTTATTTTATTTTATTTTAATTAAAGTGAAAATGCTAAATGACAGCATAATTAAAAGTGACAAATTAATCTAATACAGCTGTTTAGAGTAAGATTAAAGAATGTGTGTTCAATGATTCCATTCAGTAACACAAGGCATTTGGATATTAGATTACAATCAGGATACTATTATCTTCTTCTTATTTAAATTATTATTTCAGAATTAACCAGTTACACGTTGCAAAATCTTTAAATAAATAAATAAATACATGTATTTTGAATTACTTGGATGAAAAATACATGGATGAATATGGTGTAACCTTAAATGATTTATTTTCAGATGCTGTGTTGCTTGTATTTATTTTTCATATAGATAGCATATTTTGTATGTACTTCTTTTCAAACCACACAAACACCCACACTGTGTGCTTACCCCACAATTCAACCACAGATGCAACAAAATGCCTTAGCAGATTACTGTAATCTCATTTATGTCATATGGTGAGAAAATGAAAAATGATAAGCATCAAGATCTTCAAGGAGAGGATATGGCTCCATGACCCCAAAGCCATTCCACTGCAGTCTGCAAAAGCCCTCATTCTTAATAAGTTTGACAATAGGGAAAAGTACATGTGCAATTAAGGAAAATTCATCTTTCCACTTACAGACTGAAGTCACTCATAAGAGGAAAGAAAGGGATACAACTTTCAACTAAGCCTGGCAGATTGTGTTTTTGGAAGAATGCTTTTGTCCAAATGTGTTTCTTCATTTCTTTGTTTGACAATTTAATCTAAAACAGAAAAAAATTAAATAATCACCACAGGAGCAGTTCATTTGATGAAATTGGTAAGACTTGTTGGTGTGACATAGCTAATGTGTGCAGTGAGCATGTGCATCACTTCTCTGAGTGCAGATAAAGGATTTAGTGTATCTTAATGGGCTGCTTTATGGTCTTTTATGGTCACTGCTCACCCATGCCATTCCCTGGTGTACACTGCAGAACAGGACCAAGCAATATGGTCTTTGGCTCGGATATGAAAGGGACAGTCTCTCCTGCTTCTAATGTATTGGGAGGCTTCACCAAATTCTAGATAGGGTTAATGACTAGTCAAAGTTTGACACGTCTACATTTATTAGATTAGATTTATTAGTTTTTCAACTTATTGCCATAATGAGTTACAAAATTGCTGTTAATCAATTCATTTTATTATTATTTTTATTGTTAGCCATTGGATTTTTATGTTATTGTACTGTTAAAGTACTTTCTTTTTGAACATTGTATTTCTTAAGTTACTTCACAAGCATATTCCCACACCTCTAAATCAGTACAGTAGAATCAGAGCAGTAAAAGCGTGACTGATTATGAGCATGCAGAGCTGCTATACGTCTTCATTTGTTCCCAAGAACTACAAACTGTCAAAAATAAGCTTAATGACTTCAGAGAGTTAAAGGGTTCACCTAATGGGCCTTTTGATATTTTTACAATTATAGCTCACTATTTAAAAACCAAATGGCATAAAGCTTTCCTGCAGTGTAGTGTGTGGACAGAATTGTCCTCCTGCTGTCACCCACACACATATTTAAGGCATCACATGCATATTCGAAATAAGTGGACTGTTTTAAATTTTATGTTACATCAACACTTCAGTTACTTTATATGACTCTCAATTTCACATGTATTAAATCATATTTTGGAAATGCAACATATGCAGGTATACGTAAAAAAAAAATGTGTGCTCCAGAAGAATACAAAAGGGGCATCGGTCAAAGGTTGTACATCAATAGACCTGATTCAGCAGTTATGAAGGACTGTGAGAAGTTTGAATATGAAAAGCTTTTGTAACCTTTTTTTTTAGTGCTCACAAGCAGCCAGGCGCCTCAGTCTCTGTCTGCTATGAGTATAATGATAATAATAATGTGGGTTACAAGGTGGAATATATTTTAAAATGTATTAAAAAATGCCTGAACAAACAGGCCTGCTCGGTTTACACACATATGCACTCTGTCCTCGTTTTTCTGCCCTCATTAAATCTTCATGAGGAACCAATATAATATCACTAGGAAAATAATAATAATAATGAAATAATTAAAGGTACATACATACACAAGACACATTATTTAAATAGTGTATTGGTATACTTTTTTAAAACTATTAAATATTGGTCAATTTCGAAAGGTGTAATATAAAGTGTGCTATTTTTTTTAAGCCACTGAACAGTCAGTTGCATTTTGCATTTGGTCTGAACTAACTTACTACGTAGGGCCGGAAATTTACTAGCTCACTAGGAGTTATAGGCCCTGCCATGTGTTTTATATTCTGTAGAACAGGTTAAATGAATGTGAAGCCATTGGCTAATTGAACGTTTAGCTATGTTTTTTAATGGAATGCCATCAAAATAAGCAGCATGCTTAAAGGGTTAATTCACCCCAAAATGAAAATTCCATAATTAATTATTCACCCTCATGTCATTCAAAACCCACAAGACCTTTGTTTAATCTAACATTAATAAATTTTTCATGAAATCTGAGAGCCACCTGACTCCATAGACAGCAATATAAATGAAATGATCCCAGATCCAGTTTGGGGTAACTAACCTCTTGATTTCAAGCAAACCCTTGGAGAACAGTATGGTGTTCCTGTAACATTTTAATCATTCAAATCACGTTAATGAAATTGTTCAGATAGTCAATCCAAAAAATGGACGTCCTTGTTGTCTTGTAGACAATAAACTGTTGTGCAAATGTGAAAATTGTGAGTATTGAACATGTTGATGTTAAGTTACAGGTTTTCTGTCTGTGAGACATTGTGTGACATTATGAGGTTATCCATGTGATACATTACAGGCACATGAATAAGGTCACTGACCTCTAGTTTTCAGTCTTTGGTTGTGTCTGTAGCTAAATTGACTTACAGTAAAATTTCCACTAGCTTCAGCTCATATTGATCGAAAGGTTTACTTTGAACTTTAACCTCATTTCTCATCATATATAAACAGAGCTCTGATCTCAGATCTTCAGACAAAGATTGATTTCCTTCAAAATAACTGTTCAGTAGACGGATAAATCTATGTGTGTTATTTGGCTAACTGCATTGCTCAAACTGACTGCTGTTGGGTTGTTTTCTGGTTCCACTCACTGATTTGGAAAACAAAGATAACGAAGCCATAAAAATAATAAATAAATAAGTAAATAAATAAATAAAACTTAGGGTATTACTCTTCCAATTTCTATTGCTTTAATGCAAATCCTCACTCAACCTCATAAAAAGGGTTTACATCATCACTCGTAGTACATCATTTTGTGCAGTATATACAGTGCAGTACTGGCACCCTTGAACAAAGGCAGCTGTGAAAATAATCTGCCGCATTTATTATTTTGATCTTTCATTAAAAAAAAAAAAATAAATCACAAAAGCCTACCCTATTATTGAAATAAAACAATTGAGAACGGGGGAGGGGTATCAATGTGAAAAACATGCTTTATTTATAGATAAATTAATATTATAAATTATTTTCCCAAAATAACAGGTCTGAATTGTGTCTTAAAATCCCTGAAGAGTTTGGAGATCACCTCCTAAGATATTGAAGACCATTCCTTTATGCAGAATCTCTACAGAACCTTCAGATTCACAGCTCTTTGTTGGTGCTTTTTTTCATCAGTCTAAACCTGACTGCCACTGTAAGATTTCGAAGACAGTCATTCAGGTTTAGATTTTGATTCATCTGTTGATATTTGATAGAATCCATGTTCCTATGAATCTGAACAAGATGTCCCAGACCTCCAACAGAAAAAAAGGCCCACAACATTAAAAATCCAGCAGTATAGTTAACTGTGGGGAACGGTTATATTCCTGATTGTACTAAACACATCTAGTGGGTTTGCATATTTATAGTTCTGTGGAAGGGGCATTTTGGCTGGACAATTTCCTGTTCCTTGTCACCCTGGTGTGCTAAAATAAATATACTTCAGAGATATTTCACTCATAAGAATTTCTAGGGGTGGCAATTATTGTGACCAACATGCATTGGAGAAAAATATAAATAACATATAAATAAATATTGCTCATATTTTCTTGAGGGTGCCAATATTAGTGCAGGGCACTGTTTATATTTCAGAACATTACAGTTTCAATGAAAACGTAAGTTGTATTATATAAAACTGGGAATCAATGTTGAGCATAATGAGAATAATCAAAATGAAAAGCAAGAAATGAGGGTTATGAATGACACAATTTCTGAAATCCTGTGATCTAAATCTGCAAAGCTTCTGTTCTGACCTATATGTGTGATGTGGGTTGACCTGTGTGAACACATATGTGGTCATTTTAAATGAGAGAGCGGCAATCTAGTAGAGGAAGTTGGAAAAAAAGGACGTAAGTGAGGACGTGACACTCGTGACTGAGCCTGAAACTATTCTTGCATGCACAGTGAAGAGGATGTGATGTTCAAACGGATCTCCACTATCTCCATGATCATATATGACAGAAACAGAGAAAAAAAAGCCACTCAGATGCGGTCGCATGAACTGCTCTGGTTTTGTAAAAACATGTTTTGCAGCATATTGTTGCATGTGAAGTACCATGTCAAGTCATCCAAACCAGAGGCGTTTTTTTTTTTTTTTTTTTTTTGTCAAAAAGAGGTTTGGAGAAACATGATGGAGTGTAAAACATGGGTGACTTATTATTGTTTTTATTTTTAAATTCAAATCAGGGAGAGAAAGAGATAGCACAAGAAATATTTTAACCCTCCAGCAAATAAAACTTTTATAATGTCAGATTTTTAATGTCAGATGTCTATTCACAAAATTAACATATCTTCTCAGCATTTTGGAACAAATGTATTTTGCCAATATTTACTTATTTGCATGATTTATATCAATGTAGAGTAAGAAGCATGAAGTGAATCAAACAGATGCCATAATTTAATATTAAATTAGCTAAAATAGCTATTTTCCTTTAATCTCCCAATGTTATACAAATTATTTAATTACCTTAGAGTCTTTATGCTTATATTCATAGCTCATTTTCTTGCTCAGTGATATCTGTCTATGAAACCCACAGCAGCAATCTAATTAGATTCTGGAAATAAGAATGAATATTTAGAAATACATATCTTCTTACACTATGAATCTTGTTTTACAACCGAGTTAACCATAAATTGTTATAATGTTCCAGCTGAAAAGGTTTAAAACTGTTTCATTTACTGAGTTATCCCCGAAGGTGCCCTAAAATTCTTCCAGGTCCTCAGTTCTTCTCTAAACATCTACTATAATTCACTTGACACCAGTTACAATTGGAAATGTAAGACCACCCTGTGACAAAAAACATGCCATTATGAATCAAAGATCTTCCCTTAGAGTTTACAGAGGAGCCAAGTCGGATGTTCCTACACTCAGATAAGCAAAAGGGCCCTTGTGGAATCTCAATTTTCACCCGGCTTCCAGAATGTGGGCAGTGCTGTGAGTAATTACATTAATCCATTTATCATCCACTGCCTGGGCAACCTGGGAGACTACAGCAGGGCCAAAACCAGAGGGCCGGAATTATGCTGGGTATTTTAAGCTATTATCGTCATCCATTTTGGGAGGTTTTGATTGTTCACCCATATTTAAAGCACACTGACTATAACAGCATGATTCAAAACTGTGACCGTGACCTTAGCTTTTGCTCTTTTAACACGTCTGAAAACAAGCAGCAGTAAACCATCAATATGACACAACCATGAGAAAACCATCAACAGGCACAAAACATTTGAGGCCACCGAGTCAAAAGGTTACCCTTTCAGTCGAATCACTTCGACGTTACATATAGAAAGTGTAACGTCTCCGTTCCCTCCTTCAGGAAACTTGGGTTACGTTGCGCAGAAGAGGTTACACACCACAGTTAGAACACTTTTAATTGCACTTTTGAGTTTGCAAGATTTATTACATTTAAAAATAAGAAAATATTCTAATTCAAATTTCTCCTGTTTGAAGCACTCATGCCGAACAAATTTCAGTGTAATTTATTAATTAATTCATTCTTAACTAAATGGCGGCATTGGACTGAATACAGCAATGTAGATCAAGGTTTACATCACATTTAAACAGATTTACATTCAAATATTTCTGTTTTTGTTTTATAAATTCATATTACTATTATTCATATATAAAAAAAAAATAAAAAGTTCCTTAAGGTTGCAAGTTTGAAAATGCACAAGGGAGAATTATGATTTAAGGAATTTTTCATCAAGTATCAAATTATTTCTATTCTTCACAAAAACCTCTATATTCCAAAAGTCTATAGCATACACATAAGTATGTGTTATGTATGTATTTACTGTATGTGTTTATGTATGAGTCGGTTTGTTTGAAAAAAAAATGTTTTTTTTTTGTCTTTCTTTTTTTTTTTATCTGTAATGTCAGTAATTCAGATATGTTTCACTGATAAACTTATAGTGGTTTTGTGTGCAGGAATTGTGTGTATTTGAATGCTATAAAGATGACTAGCTGTTTGCTATCCAGCAATGACTGCAGTTGGTAATCATCTGCTTTCTCATTTGCTTTCCAGGAGATTCTCACCACAGTGTCTATTTAGTAAATTGCGCTTCTGTAGTCAAGGTTAATTCTCAAACAAATCAGATATATTAAAGCATTTTTAAAACATCATTAATGTGTCATTGTATTTTTGGATTGTTTTTATAATATCATCCGTTCATAATCTGAACAACTGACAAGTAATTTTGGAATTAATGAATAAATATATAAATGTCGTCAACGTCAATTTGGACTCACAAGTTTGTATAACAAAGTAAAATGTTCATATTTAGGTTTATTTGCAATAATATACATGTTTATGTGCTCACACACACACACACACACACCCCACATAATGAGACATCCTTTGACCTTTCCTCGCACACCCTGAGAGAACAGTGATGAATCATCTTTTAAAAATAACCTCCTGTGTTGGGTCATTTAATGATTTACAGTTTTCATCCACATGTAATTATTACATTCATTATTTGGCCTGAGAGTGTCTACTAATAACAGTGACTGAGACAGCCTTCTTTTGTATGCTAGCTAAAGATTTACATTTGTGTTGTATTAAAACATCTTGCATTTTTATTAAATAAACAAGTCTAAAAAAAGCTCTGGTTTTTGATCATATTAATGACTTAATCAATGAATTTAATTAGAAAAAAATATTTTATTAGTTGTGATTTGTGGGTATATATGTAAAATAAAAAAAATAACAAAAAGTGATACCTACCTAAATTACACATAACTGATGTATGCTGAATATTATTAAACTATATATATTTTAACACTTTAGAATATAGAACACTTATTCACTATTAACTATAACTTTTGCCTCAAGAAATTCCTAATTAATGCTTATTAATAATTACAAAGGTATTTGTTAAGTTTAGGTATTGGGTAGGACTTGGGATGTAGGATAAGACATTAATATGTGATTAATTACTACTAATGAATTGCTAATGTTCTAGTATTATGCATGATAATAAGCGACTAGTTAAAAGACCTTAAAATAAAGTGTTACTAAAATAATGATTTCCTTTTGTATTAGAAATACACCCAAGATGTAGAATCTGGTAAATTCAAGTGGACTCCAGATGAATTCTTGTGGTTTGCTGTGGAAATTCCCATTTAAAAAATTCAGGACACCTGCACCATACATTATGAGGAATCTCCCTCCCACATTTCTCGAAGAACCAGAGAACAGCTGCTTTCCCCAAGGGCCTTCTCTAAACATTCTTGCAGATTAGTGCAGTGGGCATTCGTGCAGTGCGCTTGAACCTCTATTGTCTATTCTAATTCTCTATCTTTCTGTCCATCTTGGTTGGGGTGAGTGAATGTATGTTTGCATCTGCCAATCCTGTTTGTGTAATCTGGGGCCCCATAAAGCCCACAGAAGGGCAGTGATGTAAGGGCCTCCATCTGGTTAAGTCTAGTATAGACAAGGCTTTTTGAGCCATTCTGTGTTTGGTAATGAGGCATCATGTCAAACAATAAGGCATCCAGACTGTGAAACTGTGGCAGAGACAGAGTAGAATCACAACACGGCAAAAACAAAAGCATTGGAATATATATGGAGGCTTGGAGGAGTAAAATCCTTTGCTCAGAGTTTGTTATTTTATTCTTCAAAGACAATATTCTCAGTTAAACATTTAATAAGAATATTAATAATTTCCAAAAATAAATAAATAAATAAAATAAATAAATCAGTACACACTTATATTAAAAATGTGTGTGCTATGCTCTTCTAAAGGAAACTTTAAGACCAAATATTAACCTTAGGTAACTTGATGTGTCACAACTGGCTGCTTTGTAACATATAAAAGCAAACAACGTTTTTAATTCAATTTTAAAGCTATAATTGTGATATTTCTTTTCAACAGTTAAGCATGGGGCAAGCTTTATTAGAAGACTTAGTAGTAAAAAGAAAACATACACACACAAAAAAAGGGAAAATTAGTAGGTTAGAAAGAAAGACAACTAATCTAAGTGATCTGTTAGTGGAGGATGTGTTTATGATTAGATAAGAAGGAAAATGCGCCTCATGCCTGGGCGGATGTCCGTTAAAATGGTTAAAATTTCTCAGAAATCCAGAGTCATATGAGGCCATTGTCAGTGTATGCCACATTATTTACATGTGTTTAGATATGGGGTATATAT
>JAUYWG010000055.1:6902263-6913771 GCA_034779775.1 Enteromius afrohamiltoni
ATATATATATATATATATATATTACTATTTACACATATATACACATAATTGAATAAATACATAAGCAGTATGCAGTGCCCTCATTTACATTATCTATTGTCTATGTGTCTACAACTTTGCAAGAATCATTTTCCCTCATTCAAAAGCCTTGTTACAGTATAGATAATCTAAATCCTGTTGGAGATAAGCAAAAAAAAAGAAAAAGAAAAGCTGACTTTCTTTGTTTTCTAAGAATGACTTAATACGTGTGAAGCGTTTCTGAGTAAGAAACTGAAACAAGGTTACAAATCGATGTGTGTTGCAAGAATGTTTTATCAGAGTTTTCAATCATTATGATATGAACCTTCTGAAGGGAGGGAATTTTTCTTTTATTGATCATGAGACTGAATTAATACGTTTCTCAGTTTAGCTTTAAAACATCAATGCAGATGTTTCTCCTAAAATTCCTAATTAAAAGACATAAATAAATAAAATAAAAATTCTGTCACAATGATATCGCATATGGTTCGAGTTTGGTTCGAGTGAATGTATGTTTGCAACATACATTCATACATTTGGTTTGAGTTTGAAATTATTTTAAAAAAAAAAGAATAAAAAAAAGAAATAAAAAGATTTAATCTCTTTGTTTCTGTCCTTAACCCACTGACTGATAAGTGAAGTGGAAAGTCTCTGTGTGTGTTTTCTTGTATGGTTTCAGTGTCACAATGCCAGGCATGTCTTCGGAGCAGCCAAGGAACCTGAATCCTCCGGCTAACTTGAACAATGATCTCCAGTGGTCTGAGATATGCACCGTAAACCAGCCAGCATTCCTGGCCACAATTACAGAACCGAGCCATATGGGCCTGTCCAAAACACCTACACATGACAAACAAAAGCCCTGACTGTTCGAAAACAAGGGAACTCTGATTGCTGGCCTTGTTACCCCTGCAATCTCCTCCCAGAGTAACGTTCAAATCATATTATCATAGTTAACTCAATAAATTGTGAAGACATTTCCACTTGTTTTTCGATAATGAAATGTGCCATTATGTCAGAGAGGAAGGGAAGGTTATTGCTGTGTTAACTGTGATTGACCCTGAAATAATTAAATAAGCAAATACATAAAAATAGTGTGTAGAATGTAGTCTTTTTTTGAGTTTCTTTCTGTTCAGTCTGTTTAAAAATTAAACAAAATTAAAGCTTGTATTAGGTTCATGCGGCCATATTTATAAAAAAAAAAAAAAAAAAAAAAAAATAATAATTATGTATTAATGGCCTGCACTACCATTCTTTGGGGAAAGACATTGGATGTAATTCAGTTTGCTGTGAATTATTCCAGATGTAATGTAGAAATACATTTGCAAAACTTGAACTTGAATAGTTTGCAAGAGTGTGATTCTAAAAATAAGTATGTAAAGTAGATGAGTTTACCATGTTAGGATTGATTGCATTTAATGTTTCAAACAACATGTGTAAGTCCATTTAGTTTTTAGCGAGAAAAAATAAACAAACAAACAGACAAAAAGGAAAACCCTTCAGGGCAGTGAAACCAGAAGAGCTGAATGCGAACTCATTCCTATAAAATATGTCATCCCTGAAGCACTTGAAATTGGCTTTTTACTTATGTTCCTATATAGATTGTTTTAAATAAAAATAACTCATTATGCATATGCCTGCCATGTTTTGAATTCAGTCGGCCCACTCCATCCCCCCACCCCCAAAGAGGCAACAGTACTTCTGAGGACCATGAAAAGTAATCGCTACATGAATTTATTTCCTTTTTGCTCTTGCCAGAGAAGGCAGTGGTGGTGACAGCCAGGGTTTTTCCTGTTGTGTCCTGGTCTCACTCCACAAAGCTGTTAGACTCATTAACAGACTGAAAAGGCATCCCGGCCATGTGCCATACCAGCACTAACACGCTATGGGCTGGAGACACGTGGTAAGATGGAAAATAAGGCAAAAGATGTTAAAAAGGAATACAATTTAAAAACTGTGAAATGCTGCCACATCCTTGCTGGTTCTGGAACAATGTTTCTATCAGTCAATCAGATCTTAGGGTTAGGTCTATGGGCTTCTTACAACATCTATCATTTTCTTTCTGATTTTAGGTAAAGTTAATAGTTACGGTTGGGCTGAGGACAAGACTGACCCAACATGTCCTACTTTGCAAAATCAAAGTTTATAATAAGCATCTATAGATGAAAAAAGGTTTCATAGAGAAAAAATGTGGGATAGAAAAATGAATTTTGACTGTAGGCATGCAATAATATTAAATTGCGTGTTGAGCCACATAAAGAGATGGAGGTTTTTTGATAGAGTCAGGTGAGTGGGGCAAATTATCAGTTAATGAAAGAATGCTGGTATTTTCTTTAAAGGAATTGTTCATCCAAATATACAAATTTAATAGGGCATCCAAAATGTAAGTGATACGAAATGATTGATCTGTGCAAAAAAAGTTAACAGTATTTATATATATTTTTTTTACCTCTGATACACCACAATGTCAGACTCATTTGTATAAAAAGGAATAAAAGGTGTCAGAGTTCTACTGCCTCTAGAGTTTATTTCTTTTGGAAACTGCAGTGATATGTACCTATTGGTACATATTTAATGTCTCTCTAAAAAGTGCACTCAGCTACGTTTATGCTATGAGACCTGTTAGTTTAAAATACATGTTTACAACAGGTCACAGACAAGCCTATCAAGGAGAAATAATTATTTAAAGTTCAAAACACTTTTCAGGTGGTCACATTCATTTAGTTGCAAACACCTGCATTCAACACCCAATTGGTTAAAAGAAAAATAAATAAATAAATCAAAAGGTGACCTGTTTCTTTACAGAACAGGTGAGTCATGTTCACAAAAAAAAAAAAAAAAAAAAACTTGATTATACCTTTAGGTGTCCTTACTCAGGTGTGCATGTTGACAGCACAGCCTCAGATAGCTTACAGAGGGAAAACTCCAACTATTGTCTTTGTCTTGTTTAGAATGTTTTTCTAAGTCCGATGCTCAGTATAAAAACCTATAAAAAATTTCAATGAAGTCCCATTCAAAAAGTGTATGAGACTTTGCATTTCATTTTATCACACATACTGCATACAGTAACTGTTCAGCTCATCAAGTTACCAATTTGTAACCTTTTTTTATTTTAATAATATTCCACAATATATGTAGAGAGGGTCAGTATACAAAGCACAGTAAAACTCACATAACCCATGCGAGAAACCCATTTTTATAGATGTTATATTATCCAAGCACAAGTTATTTGTCTCCTTTTTGGGGGCCTCTCCAGCCTTGATTCATTACATGAAATGAAAGCGTTTCTACACTCTTCAGGTCGGCTTGCAAAAAGATCAGCAGGGAAACTGTAGCTGACATATACTGAGGGGTCAGAGACCATACAGGGTCAGACCTCCACCCACAGGATAACACATAAATTCATTCCCCTAGAGCTGAGAGAGTCAAGCGTGTACATGTAAACCCTGCCGGACATGTCTTAATTATAGTGCACTTGAACATAAGACTTACTAGATAACACCCTAAAGCATTGAAGCCTATTACTTTAACCAAAGCAATAACAAAAGCAACTGTAAACCGAAGCCAGGTTTGGACTCTTTCCTCATTGTTAGATGAATGCAGTGGAGAGTGGTTGGATATTATCAGGGAAGGAGAGGGAAGAATAAGACAGAGTCTATAGTGTTGAAATTGTACTGCCTTCACAAGCTTGTCACAACATGTCCAGTAACTACTGTGGCATGTATTGTGGACTACTTTTATAGGGCTTAGTATCATATTTAGAGCTTGGGACAACATGACACAAAGTGACTATATGATGTCAGAATTTATTACTTTTGGGTAAACAATTACTAGGAAATGTCAAACTCTGAGCAATAAGTTGTGGCCTTTGGAATAATCAGGGTCAGGATAGGTCTTCAATTAGTCTTCAACCAAATGGTGAGCTTTAGAAATGTTTAATTAAACTATCCAGTCACTTGCATCTTGTTCTCTCTCCAAACCTCATATTGCTTTGCCCTCCCCCACCTACATGGGAAAGAGGGCTTTGTCTGTAAGCAGACGTCACCCCTAATAATTTGCTACAGAGCTTTCGCAATGTTCTCCTGCTAAAGCACAGATTAAAACGGAGGTGGTCACTGGGGGATGTTCTTCTGTGATTGTAGAGTTATTAACAGGATTTGCTTCAGCTCAGTATATCAAAGTCTCCCACTGCGATAAACAGTCAGCACATCAGCAAATTAAAAAGTGGCCCACAGGTGTGTCATCTCTCCATCTACTGACCAAGGAATAAAGCACTAATTGCTTTTAAATTCTGTTAAAGGGCCATAAAATTAAAGGAAAGGGAGAGAAGGGGTTTTACTGAGGGTTGAGGTGCTGTGCAAGGCAGTAGTGTTATTATCCCAGAGTGGTCAATAACAAGAAGCAAGATCCATGCAGCTACAAGGACAGGACACAATATGAGACTTTGAGCTTTCTTAAAGCTCATTCGAAAAACATAGACACATAAATAAATACATGCATACATACAAAGGGTAAAAAAGGATAATACAAATGGACAAATAAAAAAATAATTAAAAAAGGTACATTCCTCAAGCTTGTTAGAAAATAGTTGCACAGTACTGGGCCAATTTTGTGCCAACTATTTGTAATATAATGACTGGTCAACATTTGTGTGCGATGGAAACAAAGAAGAACAACGTTAACAACATGAGAATGGAGGACACCGTGATTGGAGCTGTGTTTAGTGGGTTTCACAATAATGGACATGGAATGTAGACATTCCATGTCAAGCGATTGAAAGAATGACAAGGAGGACTAAGAATCTCCCATGTCAACTTGCAGTGCTCCATGTCACTGAGGCTGATAGAAGCAGAAAATGCTGTAGACAAAGTCTTCAGATAAATGCCATTTATAAAAAAATAAGTTCATAGAATGAATGTTTACACAGTGTTTTAAATCATGGCGAGTTTTCATACACGTTTAGCCAATCAGCTTACACTTCCGTAACTGATAGTTCCTAGAACTTGTGAGGAGCATAAGTAGGAGTTACTATAATTTAGTTCCTCAAAATTGAGTTCCTGTGGTGCGAACATGCCAAAAAATGGGTAGTTACACAGTTAGTTTGCATACACGACGCGGTGCAAAAGGCTGTTTAAGTGGCAAATTTCAGCATGGGTTATTGTAACCTAGTTCATAATCTAGATGGGTTCTATGAATCAGCGTAATGCAGAGCAACGAGGCTAGAATGAGGCAGTTCTAAACAATCCACAAGCAGGAACATGCAGAATCTGCAGGAACCAGGGAGATTGTAAAGTCTTTATGTAGTGGAGACCAAGCTTTAGAATTAACATGGTTACCTCCGTGTTGTGCCATTAGGATTTTATAACATTCATCACATTATACATCAACGCACATTACTAAAAACATGTTGGCAAAGCTTGTGACAATTAATCATGCCGTGCTGACACAATTCACTTGCTGGCACTTCACAAATGTTAGAAGCCTTTTAAAGAAATGCAGTGGATGTTTTTCTACAAGTAAGAACACTGCTAGTTATTTTAAATGATCCCGTCATAGTATATTTCCATTCACTAACATGTGCCAGTGGTTGGGCCAAAGTGATGAGGCATTTGACACAGGCATTGATCTGTGTCTGTGTAGGCAGTCTTGAACTTGTGGTTTATATGTCTTTGATAAATGTAAATTGTAAAAATGTAAAAAGTAAATGTATATCGGGATTCCTTTAATGTGGTCTACAGGACGGTTGTACACAATTTCTAGAACATGAACGAGGTTAAGCCAAAGCAAGAGGAACACTGAACCAAGCATATATTGAAACTATGAGATGTCTTTCAAAGTAACTGAGAGGAAGTGAGTTACACATAGAAAACACCTCTGTACATTCCTAACAAATAAACCAGAGTGCACATCCTCTGTGATCCACTGCACACACTTTGTGTCGGTTGAACCTTAGAATATATCTGTGGTGGTAAGTGTCTATGATATATACAGACTACAGAGTAGATGTTTAGTGCTAGATGACAGGATGTCTAGCCTGCAGTGCATCATTTCTCGGATCCTGTCTGGTTACTGAAACCCAGTAACCGACTGACATTCGGTTAACAGTGCATGGATTTTTTTTTTTTTCTTACAAGTCAAAATGCAGTCCAGATATATGGACGTGTCAAAGTTGTCCCATTTGAGTTTGATTTGCCACATCATCACATTCAGACCAGAAAATGTTCTGATTTTGAGTGCTGGTGGCCTATATAGTGTGTGTCTATGTCTGTAACACCTATACTCTTCTGTTCTCAAGAGTAAAATAATAGTTTTGATGGGATGTGCCGGTAATACACACCTTCTTGGCTGACTCACTGAGAGAGAAGTGGAGGGGAGGCCGGAGAAACAAAGAGATCATTCAGTATGTGGAGGAGGTCTAGTTAGAGTACACCTGCTCTCAGGACTGCTGCACAACTGCCGCTCAACAGCCACCCTATACAAACTTGCACCTTAACCCCTGCGGGTTACTGCAGTTAAACCATGCCCTATAATCAGAGACACTTTGATGGGGGCAAGAAAAGAGGGGCAATTATTTTTTTTTTTTTCATTTTTATTTATTTATTCTTGCTTTCAGTGTTTTTGTTTTCCAAACAGTTTCTTCATTTGCTTTATTTCTTTGGTTCCTTTAACATGTATGTCTTAAACTATTTAAAGTGTAAACATTATTTTGTTATTTATATCTGCCACTTAAAAATCTATTTCACATAAGAGCCCTTCGCACCACTTTAACTTCAGGACTAAAATTACAGTACTAAAGTACCGGGGCGATTAAAGGGCATTCACACTGACAGTGGGTACTAAGAAGTGCATGCCATTCAGCAAGGGAAACAGAAGAATTCTGTAGATGAAGACTATAGGTAAATGCCGTATATAAAAGTAATAAGTTGATAAAATATCTACACAATATTTCAAGAGTTCACGCTTTCCTCATTAATAGATTTTAGTGGGTTTGGCATGCTGTCAGGGGAGCGAGCCCGGGAGAATGGCAAACCGCGAACCCTAGTGGTATGAGCCCTAGTGTGGGCAAGGGTTCGAAGCTCGGCTTGGTCCCAGACTGCTCCCCCCGAGGGTTGGATTGAAAAAAAGGCGGAGAAGGGGAGGAGGAGGTACATCCAACATTGACGAGCAAATTCACACACAGACAACCAGAACTTAAATACACATAAGAATTAGGTCAGTGGGTGGAGATAGAATCAACAACTATGGCAACATACAAGGGGGTGGAGACATGAGTTCATTGATATGAAAGTCCAGACATGAAACGGAGACACAAAACACAGACACAGTTCATAGATGCCTGGAGTGTCATCCAAAGCTGGACTGACACATCCAGCTGACCGTGACAATATGAATATTTTATATGGCTTTGAGCATTTTTGAAATTGTCATGTGTTTACATTTCAGATGTTTCTACAAACATTCACTTATTTTCTCATTGTTCAGACAAAACAGTTAAGGTCACTGAAAAAATTCCTCCTAACTTTTTCTCAGGTTTAACAATAAATACAATAAATGTGTCAATCACATTTACACACTGCCTCCGAAAATTTCATACATCATAAAAACATTTGAATCAGGTTTGATTATCTGCATTTTCACATAGGTAGCAAGCGATTTGATAGGAAAAACGATGATGAATATGAAAAAATAAATGAATAAATAAAAAGCATAAGAAAATTTTGGACTCTGTGTGCAAGGACCTTTAGTCCCACCCCAAACACTGTAGGACACTGGTTAATCAACAAGCGTTTGTTGTGACACGTGTCTATGCCAGCTCTTAAACATACACAAAAAAGTGCCTCCTGTTCATGATGCAACACATTATTTATACTGAAAAGAAAACAGGAAAGAAAAAAGGATGAAAAAATCCTTTTTACCATATGAAGGGCTGTAAACATTTTACTAGCACTAACCATTTAATTTAAGTCATATAGTCGGTGGCTTCTATCCAAAGCGGTGCAGCGTATTAATCATTTATAGCATCTGGAGAGCACAAACTGCACTTCTGGAAGCTTCCATTCTCTCATTACTGCTCAACAGTACCGCAATAATTACATGCAGTTTGCTGCACGGAGACATGAAGTTCCATTTGTCTGTGCATGATATCCAAATAATATATCTAAAGTATTTGCTATAAACCAAACATGTTAACAAAGAATATAATACATTTATAGGATATTGTAATAAAGTGAATCCACATTGCATTCACACTACCGCTACTGTGCTTGCAGTAACAATGTGTCTTTAATTCATTCATTCATTTAGTTTGAACACAAAATGTGGGGATGTTCAAAATGGAAATTGTAGTTTATAGAAATAATGAGCTACTGGATAGGGCCTGATAAGTCTGTAGAGAACAACTGATCTGTCTTCTTGGGCAGTAGTTGCCGTTAGTGATTTCATTCTTGTATCATTTTCTCTGCTTACATACAATGATATAATAACATGTGACTTTGAGGAAGAGTGAGCCACTTTACAAACAACACAGATCACACTTTTTGATAATTAAAACATATTTAAATATTTTTTTTTTTCCATTAAGGTAAAGAATATGTTTTGACATTAAACTGAAATGCTAAAATGAAAGTGTATTGATTTGTTTATTACACTTACTGTTGCATGTATAATTCTGTGAAAGCACCCTCAGCACTTTCTGCATCCCTGAGCCACATAGTAACTCTCTCATCGTAAGACTTGAAAGCAGCTGCTGTAATCTTCCATATAAGGTACACAACAGTATTGTGTCTGATTCCTTCAAACCATATCTGGAAGTTCCCCTGCTGAGTTTGAAAGGGTCTTGATTTTGTTGGTTTGACAATCATTCAGACTTTGATGGCTTTTTTTTGTTCTTTATTTCTTGAAACATGGTTGTGGTCTGGCAGATACAGTCAGTGGGCAGTTTTCTGGACTGAACACTATTAGTGGCTCATTGTCTTTGTACTCACATTGTTAAAAGATAAGAAAATGTGTGCCCCTTAAATGACTTATAATCAGGTCATCTCAGTTAAATCATATTATGTATGTCTCACATATCAGATTTAGTTAATGAACTTAAATTAAATTAAACATAATTACATTTTATTGTCAATTTATGAATACGTGAATTGTGTATACTGACATGCAGAATTTGCAGCAACATATCAACCATCAGTCATTAGAAGACTGTCTGTCTTAATATCCACTAACACTTTCTTTGGTGGTCCCATATTCTTCTAACAATATAAGTACACATCAACTTGTTCTACTAACTATAGTTCTACAGTTTGCCATTACTCTAATGAGAGTTAGTTGGAATGTACTACAGTGCTCCAGTAGTCCAGTGTTTAAAGAGGCAATTTTTAATAAAATGTAACCATATTATTTAACTGTATTGTGCTATTCAACATTAATTTACAAATTAGACACTTGTTAGATATATGCTTGAAGGAGTGAACACTATGTATTTTGAAGCCATCAAAGCATTGTTCCTACATGGACCATGGTTTCGGGTTAATAAAGCATTTTAATGGGCTTTGAGACTGCTGGGTCATGCTTGTATCACACACTGCCTTTAATATACAGCCAACTGCTGTTACCCTAAAATATGTTCAGACTGCATGCATGTGGGTCTCCACAGGGGAGAGTCTTTTATAGAAGAGAACATAAAATGCAACAACTAAGGAGACCAAAACTTGACAAACATTTTCAAAGACAAAGGAAAAACACACTACCACAGCCAAGAGGAGGGCAATGGACAGTATAACGTCTGTGACAATGTCTGGATAGATGGAAATAAAAGGTATTGCTTACATCCCATTAAAGATTGCTAGAGCTATTTTAATCAGTTTATGGATAACTCACAAAATAAACCTTTTTGACCTTTTAACATTTTGCTAATGTATTAACCACAAAACCATTGTAATTTTGACATAACCATCCATGAATTTCCGAGATGTATCATTACAAATAATATTTGCTGTCATGTTTGCAAAATCCAATAAATATCACAAGAATAATGAATAAGAAAGCAAAACAGGGTGCTTTGACTAAATACAGTGTCTGTACTGCAGTGTCTGATCACATCAGAATGAGACTCTGGCCTCTCTGGCAACTTCCTGTGGAAGGAAATGATTGATCTAAAGAGTTGCAAACATCAACCCAGTTCCTTCTCTGAACTCATATGATTCAATTAAATTCAATTCAAATTTATTTGTATTGTGCTTACATAGATACATATCATTGCAAAGCAGCTTTACACCAAGGTAATGTTTTACAGTATATGTAGTAGCAGCTTGTACATGTAGATATGGCATAGATGTGAGGTAAAGATCAATTAATAACGTAATCGAAAGAACAAGGAACATTATAAATTAGTAGCAGAGTTCAGTAGTGCTGTGTGTTGTTTCAGAGTTGGCATCATCTCAAGTCCTCTGTGGGGTTGGCATCATCTGAAGTCCTCTGTGGGGATGGCATCATCTCTTCTTAAATGTTCTGGATCCAGACTGGAGCTTGTGAAATCCTAGTTACCACGGGATGACGATCCCATGGTAGAAACAGAACAAATAGGAACAAAATTAGCGTAGCTGCTGTTCAAACTAAGAAAATTTAAGATTTAAGATTTGTTAAACCAGAGCTAAAAGATTAATAATGAACATCTGATCAGATATAGCTGAGGAAAAGTTGAGATGCATTATTCGATTGCTTGGCTAAAAAGATGTGTCTTTAATCTAGATTTAAACAGAGAGTGTGTCTGAACCCCTAACGTTATCAGGAAGGCTGTTCCAGAGTTTGGGAGCCAAATGTGAAAAAGCTCTACCTCCTTTAGTGGATTTTGCTATACTTGGTACTACCAACAGTCCAGAGTTTTGCGATCTTAGGGAACGTGATGGATTGTAGCTTGTTAGAAGACTATTAGGTACGCAGGAGCTAAATTATTAAGTGCCTTATAGGTACAGTAAGAAGTGATCATATTTTCCTGTCCTGGTAAGGACTCTAGCAGCTGCATTTTGGACTATCTGTATCCTGTTTATTGAAGATGTAAGACAACCACCTAGTAGTGCATTACAATAGTCCAGTCTAGAGGTCAAGAATGCATTAACTAGCTTTTCTGCATTAGAAAAGGGTAACATGTTTCGTAGCTTCGCAATGTTTCTAAGATCTTTCCAAAGACAAGTTGCTGTCTAATATAACACCCAGACTGAATGATCCACTAATGATTTTGAAATCTTGGTTTAATATATTTGGATATTTATAGAGGAAATAATGTTCAATGTAAATTATTGCATTATATGAAATTATGTATTTAAAAACAATTTGAACAGTTACATATTATAACTAACAGATATGTAAGCTTCAGGGTTTACTTTTCTGTCATTCTGCGTGTACAATACATACAACATTTTAACCCTTGTATGGTGTTCATATTTTTGTTACTCAGCCAGTGTTCGTGGGTCTGGTGGACCCGCTGCATTTTTG
>JAUYWG010000055.1:6915827-6940418 GCA_034779775.1 Enteromius afrohamiltoni
AAAAAAAAAAAAACATCTCTTTCTTTCATCTACCAACTGTAGAGAAGGTACCTTGCTTCAGGAGGACACGAAATAACACCTGCACTCTTATCTTTGCCTTTATGGCTTTATAGATCTACCTGATCTACACTGTAATCACGCTCACATGGCAGATCATAAATGATCAAGATATTCCTTGAATCTATAATTGCAGATTATGTTAAGAAGATTTTTGTTTTCCCCTGCTATGACCCCTCAATAAGTTTTTAACAGTTTCCAGGGGTTCTATCAGCTTTTAATCACAGCTGGGGTAAATTTTTCTTATCATGTTTATTTAGTAAATGATCTACTTATAAAGATAAGAGAGCCTGTTTTTCTACATGTACAGTAAAGCAATGATTCTCAAAAAAATGTCAAATGATCATGTCATATTTAAACTGGCCATCAAATGGTGGCCCAAAACAGTTACTGTTAATCTTACAAAACAATATTTTAATAAATCAAAATGAAATGGACACATTACATGTAAGTGTTATCATAGCAATGGTAGTAATTTATGTATTATTGCAGGCAGTTGAACCCTCTTCTTGACCCTAACCCTATAGTAAGGACATGTTGTAAAGAGATTTTGAATGTCTTAATATCTAATTTTTTTTATTTTTTATTTTATGATTGTCCATAACCTAGTCAGTCCCCCAAGCGGCTTTTTCTTAAAACAAAACAGTTGTCAAGAAGCTATGATAACTGTCATACTAAAATATAATTTTGCATCCAACATGGCCTCACGACCAATTTGTATGTATTTTATGGTGTGGCAAATTTGTGCTAATTCATACAAATTCTGTACGATTCTGAAAATTTTTTGTACGATTTGTCTAAACCCTGACAGGTAGACTAGGGGGTGGGGTTAGATGTAGGTCATTCATAAATGAATTGACAAATTGTATAATATGTACAATTTAGCTAAAATCCGAATACATTTTACAAGGTGGCTAATTTGTAAAAATTTGTGTGACTTAACATCGGATAAATTAGTATGAATTTGGCACCTCTTAAAATATGTACATGAGATAAGGCTCCATAAATCTTATTTTGCAAGTATTTTTAAAAATACAAAGGCTTTGGTCACACTACAACCATTTTATTGCAATTGGTAATCTCATCAGTGCCTTGATTGGAGGACTTTGTTGAACAATGGCTTCTCTGTCTGATACTATTTGCATCACTGTTTGAACAACAAACAGGATTGATTTATTGATTACTGTCTTGTAACACCCAAAGGTCTAGCAGATGACTTTGAATGCAGAGGTCTTAAGAAATTTGTAAATTTGTCTTCGCAAATTTATAACCCTGACAAACATCTCCACTTTTTAAAGCATGCACATTATGTAAATAATGTACTCATTACCAAAAGTGATAAATTGATACTTCCAGTCTTAGTTGCAGATTGTCACTACATCATTATAGTCGCACTACATAAAATACAATATTTTATATACAGTAGCAACTAAAACACCTGTTTACCTAGTGTGCATGATGAATATTACAATTAATGAAAAAAGTCTATAATGAAGAATTCAGAACAGGCAGAAGAAAAACTGGCATAAGCATATAAACAAATGTCATAAAAATGAAAACCAACTGAAAAGCCAGGGCTATATATACAGAGGGCAAACAATATGGCCATTTAATTTATTTGTTTTGTAACATTTGAAGATGTCCTTCATTTTCTTGTCATACCTTTATAAATGCAAAAAGGATGACTGGAATGCACATCGCACTGCAACAATTGCATATTAATATCCTTGCAGAGGCCAATTGATCATTAGTCCATCAATACACAGTTTGCATAAAATTATTCTTCCTTAAATAGTCTATGTTTGAGGTGACAGGAATGCCTCATCAATAATGCAAATGTCCCTTTAGCCAGTCTGAGGAAATTAGGGGCCACATTTAGCCTCTGACACAATACTCAATATGCCGTCTTTTCTCAAGGCCCTGAAAACAAAGAGAACTAACTTAGTGAAAAATGTGTGATAAAAATAGGTTTACACTTATTTTGTATTTATAGAGTAGTTGCACAACAGGAAAAACACGCTTTTACAAATGTGAATTATAAAGAACTGATAATCTTTCTAAATAACTTAAATATTAGATAATCCTTCTAATAATTGCAGAACTAATACTTTTCTTCAATAATTAATCAAAACAGTTTCAAATCTGCTGCAGACTTATTCTTGTGTGGTCAAAAGAAGATATATTTTAATATACACATTTTATTTATTTATACAAGTTTTTTTTATTTAGTCTCCACTTTGATCCATACGCCTTTTTTTCAGTAGCGATACCCAAAATGCATCTCTGAAATCGCTGAAATTGGCAATAATGAGTGTGAGGCTGTCTGCCTGCCTGCTCTGCCAATAGCACATAACACAACAGCGACAGAGAGACAGACATGTTATCGGCTAATGCAGTCCTTCTTGCATTGTCTAATCTGTGGCCTGTGACCTCTGGATCAGACATTAACATGCTAAAACGAAGCATTGATGAGATAAAGCTAGGATTCAAAGCACGTCTGTGGAAGCACTGGGAGAAGAAACTTCGGAATAAAATGCATACATGTACAGTATGCATGTACATATGTTTAAATATATACACTTGAGGAGGAAAAGTATATAAGACATATATAGCATGCAAGCCATACTGACTAAAAATTTATATATTTTTTTTTTGGTCACATTTTATATTAGGTGGCGTTAACTACTGTACTTACACATAAATGAATAATTTGGTACTATGCACTTATTGTGTACATACATGTTTTTACATTGCACTTATATATTTTTGTCTTTTTTTGTCTTGTATATCTTTTTGTAATTACATTTTTATAATTACATTTATAATTACACTGCTGACCCATCCCTTACCCATCCTTATGCCCTCAAATAACACTGAACCTGTCCCTAACCAGCAGCAGGTGTTTTGCAACACAATTTGAACATGATAAGTACTTTGGGTGGCCTTAACTACTACGCACTTGCATACAAAAATAAGTACAACGTACTTACAAGTGTTTGCAAAACACTTTTTCTGCTATTGAGGTGGGATACGGGTAAGGTTAGGGACAGGTTAGATCCGTACTTTGTACTTATTTTTTGATGCAAGTACAAATTAAGGCCACCTAATATATAGTGTGACTTTTTTTTTTAATTGGCTTGACATTTCCTGATATTCTGTTGTATGTAAAATGTAAAATGACCCTTTAATATCTACAAAATTAAGTAAACAAATAATAGTGTTTTTTAACAGCATAGTTTAATGACAACACTTAAAGTTTTATTGTAAAATGCCTCACGAAAAAAAAAAAAAACACACTGACAGCTTTTTTTAAAATTTAATTACTATTACTATTATTATTTTTTTTTTCAATGATCGCGATGTTCATTATCAAGACAGAAGAACATTTCAATGCAGTTCTAGCATGCATACAGTGAAGGGCAAAAGCACCATGGAACGGCCAAAGCACGTGTTGATTTGAAATATATGGTTTCCAGTTGAACTGCCAACGTGCACTCAATATGAGCACAAATAAATCAACTTGCACCAGAACACAACCATAACCAGTACTCCAGTCAAGTACTGCCTTTAATAACAGAAAAAGATCCAATGCAACATGAAAATTTACTGAAGATGGGATGCCTAAGTGCAGCTGTTGAACTTGTATTGAAATGCATCAATGCAATAAGCATCACAAATTACGTAAATTCTAAATTGAACAGATGATGTGAACCAACTGAGTAATAGTAAAAGTACTACTACCACTTCTTACACACACACATTTGTTTTTGTGATTTATGGGGACTCTCCATATGCATAATGTTTTTTATACAGTACAAAAAAACTGTATGTGCTATTGCCCTACACCCACCCTGCACCTAAACAAAGCCATAACAGGAAACTGCTTTTTTTTTTTTGATATTCATAAAAAAAAAACATTTAGAACTTTATATTGTAATACCTATGTCATACCCATGTCATAATACAAATGTGTGTCCTTATAAACCACATTAACATGCACACACACACATATGGGTAATCGTCAAAGCAAAGTAACATAACTAATCGCTAAATTAAAGGGGGAAAAAAGGCTTACTTAATTACTTAATAATACTAAAAAGAACTTAAAATTCCTTTGTGTTGCTGACAACACCAAAAGACATGGTCGCCTACCAGTTTTCACATTTAAATCTGTGATATTGTCCAGACCTCATGAACACACAGTATTACAGTACATGTAATATTTCCTGTTTCAGTGGCCTGCCAAATTGTGTTGTAATGGCTGTCACTGCTGTTTGCAGTTTGACAGAACTGACCAATTTTAAAAACACATCTTCAGTACTGGAGTGTTTATTCTCTACCTCCCATTCGTAATTTACACAATGTTATTATTATTTTTACTGAGAGAACTGCAAGGAAAACAACCTTATTCACTACATGCTGACAGCTAAACGTTTTGTCCTGTGATCTACATATAATGCTGTGCCAAAAGTACATTTTGGGACAAGATAAAACAGTGAAAAAGTCAATACCATGGTGTAACTGTTTTTATCCAAACAAATCATACTGTATTGAGGATTGTTGGACATTAATGCCCCTTGCTGGAACAGATACAATACTGCAAGTCTGTCGCTCATAAACCTAAATAATATACAGCTCTGTCTTGCGCTGTATGACATATGACAGATCTGGCATATTTGCTGTTTGTCAAATGCAACCAAGACATTTATAAGGTGTCAGTCTGGGAAATACAGGATCAAATGTTTGTGACCATTAAAGTGATTGATGAAATCGCTTTTATGGGAGACGCATTATACAAGCCTGATTGAATCAACAAAATATGTATCAGTCTAATACAGTTATAGATGTGGCTTGTCTCCCAACAAGAGTGATTCATTAGCGTCTCCATTAGCATGCATGATTATGCTAATCATGTGGTAATTAAGTGCCAATTCTTTAGAGACTGGTTTTTAGCCTTTAATTTCCCTTGAATGTAGAGATTAGTTATGTTTTACTTTGCCGATTATTTTCGGGCCCTCTGAAATATTGGCCAGATGTTTTTTCAGTGTCACAGTTCTGCTCTCTTGCTCGGCTTGTATTGAACAAATTCTTTAATCACAGCCATTTACAACCTGAAATTTAATCAACCAAAAACAACAACAACTGGCTACCTATGAATCACATAAGCATCTGAGATGAATGCTTGCAGTAATATTTCTGCTTTAGATTTCACATAATACTAAATTGGCCACCAAAAGCGCATAGACAATATTTCATCTATTGGCTTTCTTATTATTTGTGAGTGATTTATTAGTTGTAAAAATACAACACAGTGATTGGTGAGGTATTTAAAAGTCTTTCTCTTAAACCACCACTAACGGTTTATAATTTAATATATGTTGTAGCATGTTTTAGATTGTTTTTTTGATTTTATATATATATATATATTTTTTTTTTTTTTTCACTCATTACACATTTATCATTCTGGTTACTCTTTACTGCCATTATGATAATTGCATTTAGCATATATAAAGAGACTGCAAAATAACATTTTGCCATTATTGTTCTATGGAAATAGATTTATTTTTTTTTATTAATTACATTGTGCCAAAAATGTTGCCCGTTGAACTTACTTTTTTAAGTTTTTTAAGTTTTCTTTGTGCCATTTTTGCTCAAGATATGAGACAAACACAACATACAGTCCTGTCCTAATGTTGGCTGCACCATGAACAAAACAAATTAATTACATTTCAAATACATTTAGATGTTTCTTTAAACATTACTCATATTCCCTAGAAACAGCTGTGATTACCATCATACTGAAAACACTAAAGTCACACACTCTCTAGTCCACTGACCCTGGCTTTGTGCAATCAAACTCATATCGTACAAGTGAGGTCCTACAAGACTGAATTCAAAATAAACCCGATCCATCGTTTAGTACCCATGGGAAAGAACAAGATATAGAGAGTGAGTGCTTTGAACAAGGTCCAAATCCTTGAATCTCTGGACCATTACATTTCAATGACCCTTGGTATCACCCTATTACATACAAGGAGTATTTTCTCATCTGCGCAAGCTATTCCTTTTTAGATGAATCCCAACAGAATTCCACTGTATATGCTGATTTTGAGTTGCAACATGGGCTTAAACTGTAGTTCATGTTACTCATGTCCATGTTAAATGCAACAAAGACTAGAATAAAGACTACAATAAAAAAAGTTAAAAAAGGTTTATGCTTCCTATTTACAATCCTGCTACCTTCCAACTCAAATTCACTAGACTTCAAATTAAAGTCAAACATCCAATTTAAAAGCAAACATTTGAATGTTCTTTCACAGTTTAGGTGCTGTGAATCATCATCATTGTAAATATAAAATGCGAACACATATCTGACTTTGGACAGAACACAGTCTTTGGGCTGGGGTTGGAGCTTGAGTAACAGCCCATCATATCCATCTGATTTTATGGGTAGTTAAAAGTTTGGATTATGGTTGGAATTTGAGATGGGGTTAGAACTGTTTGCTTCTCAAGAATGTTGTTCCTGGACCATCAAAAGACGCTGATCCAGAGACACATTCTACATGGCAAAACCATGGTCACCATTAATTCTCCACATAGACTTCCAGATACTATGTACCTTCATCTTTCAAATTCGCTGTAGGTAAAATATTATTCTGTTGGATCTGTCATAGTACTACATTCCCACAGAAGTCTCTTGAAACATCAACAAAAATGTATCTCCACCCAAGAGCTTCTATGAGAGCACCTAACACGGCAGGATGTAAAAGTGGCAGCAGCTGCGCAAACACGCGTGCTACAGGTCACAATAACAGAGTGTATTAACCTAACAGGCCCTGTCTGAAGAACTTGGCAGGTTAGTCTCTAGCCTCCATGACCCCACAGGCTGTCAGAGCGAATGGGCCGACCAAGGGATAAAACCGCTTTTCTCCTGCCGGCTGCCCCAGCTGGGGCTCTCACCTTATGATATTTATTAGCAGCGAGATGGTGAGTAAGTTTGCCAAGAAGTTTGAGGTCTTAGGGACTGTACTTTTCAAAAGACTGTGGCAAGGTCAAAAATGAGGCCGTTTCCTCTGAGGCTATTTACTCTCTGAGTCAACGAAAGAAATAAAGGTTAGTGTGGCTAATTCAGCTGAAAGGCACCAGTTATTGAATTAGAAATATTCATACTTCATTAGATTTTTTTTTTCCAAGTGTTTTTATAGCTGGTGCATGTCTTATTCACCCATTTATTTTTAGTAAGAAGTGTTAATATAAATTCTAAATGCTTTTTGAAAAGAAATCAGGATATCAAACGGAAAATCCTTGCAAGTTTTATTTTCTTATTACCAGTCCTTTCTAAGACAAGTAGCCCTATTACTGCTGCTTATAAGACTTTAGTACCCTAACATTGTGTTTTAGACAGGCAAGCACTACTAAAAGGCAGTACTAACTACTTAACACCACTGGATAAGTGTTTCAACATCTGAACGTGTAGAAAGAGCAAAAAAAAAAAAAAAAAACGTATTACCTTTATTTCCTATCACATCATCCTTAGTCAGTAATGTTTTCTCACCAAGTGAGATTAGACGGACACACAAGTGAGAGTTACACAGAACAAACAGAAATGTTTGACTGTTCTTTTTGATGATGCATCAGAACTGCCTGTTACTGTAACTCATGTCTACAATCATCTTTTTGGCATGCCTGTCAGATCCAACTGACACTGATCAAGATGGATCTGTCTCAGCCAAAAAGGAAATAAATATGTCCACAAAGCAGGTTGGCGCCAAATTACGAGAAAGTGAAAAGTAACATGGTCGAAAATAGTGAAACGGTATTATCGTCTCATGACCAATTCGTATGAATTCGTACAAGATGGCTTTGAAGAAGAAGAATTTGTGCTAATTTGTACAAGTTCACAAGACCTCACTTGTCTAAAACCCTGTGACAGGTAGGTGTAGGGGTGGAGTTAGGTGTAGGTAATTCGTACAAATTCACATGAATTGGCAACTCATAAAATATGTATGAGTTAGCAAAAATCGTATGAATTTATACAAGTGTGGTTATACAAATTTGTACAAATTAGCCACCTCGAGACTGGGCTGGCAATACAGGGGGGCAAAAGAGAATACTAAGCCAAGCTAATAAACAGCATGCAAAAAATAAAAATAAAATAGCTTATGCTTGAATTGAAGATGCATGTATTTGTTAATCATTTAATTTTGTATTTGAATTACAGTTCAACAAATGCATTAAATTAATGTAATACATATTTATCATTTTGTCACGTTTAAATGGTGCATTTTTGGATTGCTACTTGATCTTCAATATAAAAGCTAGGTCCTGAAGCAAAACCAGCTGTGAATCTTACACTAACATGTATACATTGACTCAAGGGAGTGCCATTTTGGCACTAAGCAGCCTAATACATAAAGTTAAATTAGTTATTCTAAATGGGAATGGACAGTCTCTGAGTAAAATTATATATACTCATTAACAATGCATCTACAAATTATTTATGTAATTTCAGCAATGTTTTTACTTGTAATATTTTACTTGTACTTCTGCCACACTTCCAATATCCATTAGCAAGTAACTCTGAAACCAATAAATGTCACTTTGGCTTTCACCTAATTAAAACAATAGATATCACACAGCAAATTTGTGGTGTCATTCACAAAGCTCTTTCTCTTTGCGCTGCAACTTCTTCTAGCCACTTATGTGGAAGGATGGCATAAATAACCATCATTAAAATGCCAAGCAATGGGCACAAAACCACATTACTGAAATTAGCCTGCACGCACCACTGTAAACAAGACTGCCCACCTTTTTTTATGGGCTGAATGGGTGGGAATGCCATAGAAGACTTTATCTGAAAGAATCTACTGATCTGTAAATGTGATGGCATTCAAAGGTAATAAAAAATAATAATATCAGACGGCACATACTCTCTTAATGGGACTAAGGTAAGAAATACCATCCAACAAGACTAGTCAGCAAAAGCTAATATATAATATATTTTAACCTAAACAAAATATGACATGTCTAGAGCTATAGGATCAGTTTTCACAGCTGATTTTCAACACATTCAATCTTTATGGCTTGTTACAGTAGGGCCATGGCTGTGTCCAAAATTGCCACATTTTCCCCTTATAGTGTACGTATTTGAGGAGACATCAATTTTGTAGTGATGTCTGAAACTGTAGTGGACATTATTGAGTTCACTCATTAAAATCCATAATGCAGTGCTATAACAAGTGTTTAAGTGATGTACACTCAGCATTTAGAGAACAGCCTACCCATAATGCACGGTGAGTGGAATGCCAAATGAATACCCACGTCTATTCACAAGAGGACAAAATTAACAGTAAATGCTCCTGGAGACATTCTGTGTGACACAGAGCACATGGTTAGATTGTTTATTTGTTTATTTATTTATTTTTTTCCACATAAGTTGAGAAAACCAAGTCCTGAACACATTTCAAAAAGCTATAGATATTACTGGACCTTCTGTTTATGTACAAAATTGTGAATTACATAAAGAATTAGATGGACTTTAGTTTTTAATCTGATCAAAATGACTGGCAGTAAGAAAGAAAAAAAAAGGCAAGAAATTATCTTTATATATTTTGAAATATATAATGATAATATATATATATATCTCTCTGACTGACATAGAACATAATTGTTTATCGGACACACTGGCTGGTCTTCACTTGGACAACAGCACCACCTCTTGACACATTTTTGATAAAACACAGGATCTGTGTTTACTAATGCTCTGCAGTTTTTGCTTTGTTACACTTTGTACCTATGAATGTTTTGACAACAAAATCTTTACTCCAGTGGAAATTTTGAAAAATGTTGTGCTTAAATGTGAGGGGCTGGCTGGACCTCCTGGCCCTCGGTTTTTTAACTGGTCATCCTCCTTTTGAGCTTTTCCAAACAATCCCGCTCCCATATCCTGTTGGAAGATATCAATGAAGAGGTTAGTATCACGAGAGGGGGACTCCCACTGTCCGAGGTTAGAGGTGCGGTCTTCCGGCCCGGCCCCCACAGCTGACTCAGGGCCATTGCCAGAAAATCTTGAATGGGGGGCATTTCGTTTTCATAGGGGGGCACATTTTATGATCTCAGAAATAGACATTTACCAAAACAAAAACAACCTTTAGTTATTATTATTTTAATTGCTCAAAATCTATATTAAACAGATAGTCTGTGATGATCTGTTGACTTTAGAGTGCCATATCCATTTAAAATTTAAATAGAAATGTTTTAAAAATTTTCTCTCAAAATTGCAACAAGTAGCCCAATGACAAATCTGTCACAATCCGCGCCTCTGTGGCTGTCCCCAGCCAACGTCAGTGGAAACCTTCACCCGAGTTCTAACGTTCCTACTCTGACTCCCACATACTGGAACTAATCTGCTACTACAGGTGTAGCATATTATTTAGTGTATTTAAGGAGCCTTCACCCTTGGACATATAGCAAAATTTTGATTGCCCCGGTATCATCTTTGAGCCTTGTTAATTCTGGTTTGCCTTGTTATCTTGATCTTGGACTGTTCTCTTTGCCTGCCCTTACCTGGATTATGACTCTGATTTTGCCGTGATTAGAACCTGGACTGTCTGTTTGATTCTAAATAAGCTTGCACATGGATTCATTTCTGAAGCTCGGACAAAAAAAATGGACTGGACAAAAAAATGTGCCAAAATAATCTATGCATTAAGGATATGACTCGTAATTAAAGCTTTTTAATTTCACATTCCAACAACTAGGCAAGATAAAACTACAAATCATAAAATAAAACACAAATTATAAGTAATATCATTCATTATAAAGATTATAAAAGTCTTGCCAAAACTAATGTATTTTAAAAGAAACTGAAACTCAGTGTATTTAGCACGAATAACAAATGTTTCCACAAGATGCGTGGATTAAAAACAATAAAAACAAAAATTTGTGCTTAAATGCGCCTAAAAGAAAGAAACATTTCCATTCAATGATAAATTGGTTGGTCTGTTTCAAATAGCTGATGATCTATTGCTGGAATGTGCTATGACAAGCGCTTGTGTCCACTGCTGTAAGTTAGTGCTTGCGCACAATGCGCGTGTTCGCATAGAGGATTGCGCACTTTGTTCTGGTAAAAGCACAAAAGTTTCACTTTATTTTGATAGTCCCTTTAACTAGGGATGTAACTGTATTGTAAATACCGTCGACTCTGAGCCCTGGAAGTATGAACCCTTGCGAGGGTAGAGCTCGGCTTCCAGCTCAGACCCCGCATACCCCTCAAAATAAGATGATGCCGAAGAGTGCTGAAGTTTTCTGGCTGGTGGAGGTGAGCGGGATCGCAGGTGTTAGCAGGTGAAGCAATGTGGGGCCGCATTGGCAAAGAGGGGCACCGGGTCCTCTCGGAGGTAGTCTGACGAATCAGGCTTTGACATCTTGTTAGAGGAGCAAAAAACGCTTGTAACCAGATACAAAACGGAAGGAAACTGGCTTATTTATAGTGAAAAGGTTGGGATCGGATTGGCTTACTAGATGGTTGGAAATGCAGCATCATCTGAGTGTGATTAGTTGTACGTGCTCCCCCTGAAATAAGTTTGGCAACAAAACATATTTACACACATTTCCCTAATGTGAAATGTGAAAAATAGTGAATAGTTTTAGTAGCATTAGAAGAGCATGTATTTTTTGTTGTTTTTTGAGATTTCACATTGTTGTTATTAATGTTTTGATTCTGTGTTGCATTGTCTTCCTGTTTTAAATTAGTTTCCTTCCCACGTGTATGCCCATGTTTAGATGTTCCTGTGTTTGCATGATTATTAGTTAATTAGTTTCCTCTTGTGTTTGCCAGCTGTCCTGAGTTTTCCCCTCATTATGCTTAGTACTTAATGTCTGTGTTTTTTAGTCTACCTGGTCAGTCAATGTAAATGTTAATGTAAGGCAGGGGTCACCAAGTTCGGTCCTGGAGGGCCGATGTCCTGCAGAGTTTAGCTCCAGCCTGCCTTAACACAGCTGCCTGGAAGCTTCAAATATACCTAGTAAGAGCTTGATTAGCTGCTTCAGGTGTGTTTGATTAGGGTTGGAGCTAAACTCTGCAGGACACCGGCCCTCCAGGACCGAACTTGGTGACCCCTGATGTAAGGTGTAAATGTTCTATGTAAAGTGTACTTCTTGTGTTGTTTTGTGTTTATTGTGATTTCATTAAAAGACTGTTATTTGGAAGCTTCACGACTCCAGGGATCCCCTTCACCTGCACTAGCACGTAATTGACTGATCTTAACTGAACCCAGAGGATGTATACACGTTTCCACCCAAGGATCTCTGTGCTACAAGAAAGCCAGAGGAGGAGCTCCAAGACTCAGCGGATTCCAGTTGGCTGATCACTGGCCATGCGGTTTCCTGTCTGCTGTTTCCGGATCCTGCTGTGGATGTTCGGCCAGGAAAACTGTCCCAATTCTCCTCTGGGTCTGCACTGCAAGAGCACCTCCCTTCATCTGTGCTGCAAGAGCGCCCCCTTGAGTTTGCACTGTAAGAGTGCCTCCCTGTGTTTGCGTTACAAGAGCACCTCCCTGAGTTTGCTCTGCAAGAGCGCCCTCTAGAGTGCTCTCTGTTCAGTTTTTCCCCGAAGAAGGTGCGAGCTCGGCGACTACCTCGCTATCATCGCAGAGCTCACATTGTCCTATGGCAGCATGGAACCAAATTCCATACTAAGAACATTGGTGTATAATTCCGCACATGCTCAATCTGGCCTTATCCGTTTATTCCCTTAAAGACCAAATAACTCTAACAGATCCATGCCTTCATGAACTCGAGCTCTAAATTTCCTTCTTAAACCAGTTGAACGGTCACTCCTTCTTCCATAAAGACCTTCTAGCCTCCCTGGTTCACATCAAACTTTTTACAGACACCACCCCTTCCATTGGTTTCGGTGGGTCCTACTGCTGGTTCGACTCCACATGGTCCGACCAACTTCTAAATCTGCCTCACCACCTAGCCTCCTCAGCTCTCTTCAAACTGTACCCCATAGTTATTGCCTCTTCCCTATTGTCTTCCTTTCTCATTTCTAACCCTTTTTTTTTTTTTTACAAGCTCCTTTTCTGCTCTGCATCAACCGCTATTTCCAATGCCCAGGGCACCTTGCTACTAAAAGGCATCCAAAAAGCAAACTCTCCCGGCCCGACCCAAGGGTACCCTACCCAAACCCTGACCCTTCTAAATTGTAACCCTTTGGATTTCCACACTCCGCAAAGGTTTGTTTCATCTACACCGGCCGGACCCTCGACGCAATGTTCAGCCTAGCCTTTTTCAGTTTCCTTAGGAGCTCAGCGACTTCTCCTCTATACCTGCCACAGCAGTGGCTTCCCCTCTTTACCCACCACCGCAGTGGCTTCTCCTCTATCCCCGCCACCGATGTGGCCCTGCACCCACCGCATGGACTGCTTTCACTGGAGCCAGTGGACAGCCCAAACCAGGAGCATTGCACCCACTGCATTGGACCGCTCCAGCCAGAGATGGTAATTTCACACTCATTGCGACATTCAGGAGAGCCCAGACCTAGGGCCTCATGTACAAAGACTTGCGTAGAATTAATATTAAAACGTTGTATACGGACAAAGCTGGAAATGTGCGTATGCAATAAACAAATTCTGATGTATGAAACACTGTGTACGCGGAAACCACGCATATTCTCTTTGTACATCCGAATTAACGTGAAATTGAGCACACATGCACAAACGCTAAACCCCTCCCTGCCTCCTCCCCCAATATAAATATGGTAATGACTCCAATTCGGCAAAAACAAACAAAAAAGAAATGTCAAAAGCAAGTAAGCAAGAAGAGAAACTTCACAGAATGGGAATTGGAGGTGCTCCTATCAGTGTAGACCAGAGAAAAACGATGTTATTTGCAAGTTTGTCCTCCGGAATTAATAACAACCGAAAAAAAAAAATAGAGTGGGAGAGTTTAGGTGACTCAGTTAACACAGTGGGGTCTAAACATCACACTGTAAATGAATTAAAAATGAAATGGAACAATAAAGGTGCAGGTTAACAGGGGAATAGCAGCGCATCTTCATAGTGTGGAGCGAACAAGCGGAGGAACAGGGGATGCTGAATTAACACCCTTTGAGGAGAGAGTTGCCTCAATTGTGGGTGAAACTTTACTGTATGTATCCATGTCTGTGAGAGACAGAAAATCACTGTGATCCCTAAAAACGCTTTCCCTGGAGCGAGCTGCCAGTGTCCGAAATAATGTGAATATGATAGCACATGTTTATTATAGTAAGGTTTAATGTTAAAACATTTTTATATGCATGAAATAATTTTGTATGTAGGCTACAATGATTTTATTTAGGCAAGTCGTGATGATTTGAAAAGGCATCGGCTCACTTTCTGTCGCTGGTTGCTTGGTCCTTACTTTTAGAAAACAAAAATGTATAGGTTATTTAACAAACAAAAATATTTCAAACTTGTTTCTAATTTGACTTAAAAAAAATAAACTTTTTTAATAGCCGAAACAGTAGGTAGACTGGTCAGATTGGCAATATTTCATTTAAGGTGTTTACATGTCTGAATATTTTGATTAAAATCGGCGTAGGCCTCCCATGGAAATACAATTATGCTTGCAGCGATTATGAGCATAATTGGATTATTATATTCAAAGTATTGCGTTTACATGAGGTAAAGTTTAATTGCAATACTTCCAAAATCTCATAATAATCACATTAAGAGGGTCCATGTAAATGCACTCACTGCCATTGCCATAGACTAAGGGTTGTATACATTTGCAAATGCTTTTATATGTTCTAAGTCACATAACTGGTATAAAAATATTGTGTCAATTAACCCATTTTATCAATTCTAAATTAATAGCAATTAATTTAGTTAAGTTACACTGTAACACATACCTCAATGCCGAGTAAGATGTGACAATACACTAAAAATGTTAAATATAATGCTCCAACATTAATTTGCAACTTACCTTGAATGTTACAGTTTATATTACATTTAACTAAATGTTTTTTAATACAACATTGTAGGAATGGTTTCCCAAACCCGAAACTGCTATATTAAGTTGGGTGGAAGAAGTTGCTGCATACACCCATAGCAGTTGAGTTGCTTTTAAAACTATCCTAGTTTTCCAGTGTCTACAGGTTTGCGAGTTTCAAACGTTTGCTACAGTATCTGTTAGGACTCCATAAATAGTTGCAGAAAGGAGCTGTGGATCTAGCACAAGCAACACTCTACACAAATGTTGTGCTTTAAAGTCTTACATTAATTTAGAGCATTGAAAATATGGCTTCTACAGGAGAAAAATATAATTTGTGTGTTAAAATGTTTTCTCAGAGAGTTTGTCTGATCCCTGGCATAAACAGAGGCAGATGGATGATAAAAAAGTCACTTTGGGTGCAAGGAAGAAGGTGGCAACCAGCTTAAATATTATATCCATGTCTTGACTGTGTAATAATTGAGCACAAAGGTTATTCGTGCTTGCAACCCAACAGCTCACTACTTTATTGCAAAACATTACAAGATATAATGTAGAAGAGATCCTGATAGCAAAAAACAAAGAAAAAAGTGTTTCCTCTGACATAACGCCTTGATCTTGACATGTTTCCTACTCTGATCTTTGTTTTTGTAAGCAGCACTTACATGTCAGCAATTCTAGTTGTACGCTGTTTCAGCTGTCAGTGGTCATTTAGAACCTTTTTACAAATGGTCACTTAATAGGATTTCTCACATTAGTGTAGGCCCTATGTTTGAGATATAACTTTTCAGATAAAATAGCTTTAATGAATATGACTTATGCGCTTTGAACTAATCTACAGAGCTCACATACATTTTAATGTTATACTCAATATGATCATGACTCGTTTTCATATTAGAGAGGACAGATGAGGTGTAGCTTCTTCAAAACAGAGAGATTGAGACAGGGAATTTTTTTTATTTTATTTTAATTTTAATATTTTCTATCAACATTGTAACGTTCCCAGCCAGAAGTCCCATCAAGCCCTGCTAGAGGGCACTTTGGACTGTTCTACGTTTCTGCTGTTTTGCCGCCTGCCTTGGATTATTTGCATGGGTACTCTGACTCTGATTTAAGCCTTGCCTGAATGACTCTGTATGCCTTTGTTTGAACCTCATCTGTCGACCATGAATAAATCTTTGGGTTTGGATCCGCACTCCTCTGACTCCCTCATTACAAATATAGTCCCTAAACTTAAAATAAGTAATAATAAATAAAAAGTAATCCCATGTAAATGCATGAAATGAGATTCAAACCAAAACATTTTTCCAAATTTTCTATCCTATCTCCTCTATGAAAACGACGAGTTACGACAACCTGATCTCACATCAATTAGTACATATTTTAAAAGGTGGCTAATTTGTACAAATTCGTATGACCTCACTTCATATGATTTCTTCTAAATCACACATATTTTACGAGTTGCCAATTTAGAGCATCCAGCCAATATTGCTGATGGGTGTGCCATTGTCATAAAACTTGTAATGTCTGACACATTTTTTTTCTGTTTAACTTAAGCGCATAAATTCTTTTGTTGATACTTCAAATGTTGCAAAAAAATAATTTGAAAACACAAACTAGCGTCTTTTGTCGAGACGCTATGGACAGCGTCTGTGTTCGTGGCTGTGATGAATGAGACTCGGATGGCGGTGGATCCATTTGCAAGCAGTTTAATAACAAGAGTAGTCATACAGGCAGTGTTCAACAGGGGTAACAGAAGCAAGTAGACAAGGCAAAACAGTACCAGAGACAGGCGTGGGTCGGGATAGCAGGCAAGGTTCAGAAACGATAGTCCAGGCAATGGTCGGGGTAACAGGCAAGAATCAACGTCGATTTAAACAGTCCAAACGGTAACCAGGTAATCCAATAAACACAGGAGAAATGCTCAGAGTTGCTACAGGAACAAAACTTCGCAACAAATGAGTCTCCGCAAGGGCTTTAAATAGGCCGAAAGCCCGCGCAAATCTGATGCGGAAGTCCGGAAGTGTTCGGTAAAAAGGGTCCGGGTGCATGCAACAGAGCCCCCGCCCCCGCGAGCGGCTCCTGAAGTGAGAGGGGCGGCATCGAGGTCTACCACGTGGACGAGGGGCTGGTTTTCCAGGGTGTTCCTGATGGAAGACTTCTGTAAGTGAGGGGTCCACAATGTCCCGGGCCTCTCCTCAGGTCCATAGCCCTCCGAGTCGATTAGATACTGGAGCGTGGCACCCCGACGCCTGGAGTCCAGGATCTCTTTGACCTGGTACGCCTCTCCGCCATCGATGAGCAGGGGAGGTGGCTCCGGGTTGGCGGCCTCGTCTAGGCCTGTTCCACCGGAGCATGAGCAGGCTTAAGCAGGGCGACATGAAAGGTGGGTGAGATTTTATATTGATTGGGCAAAGCTAAACGAAATGATACAGGTGTGACGTATTATTTGAAAAGGACCCACGTACCTAGGTTTTAACTTCTTGCAGGAGTGTTGGAGTCGGAATAGCTGTTCAGTGATAACCTTGGCGGTTTCCCAGGCCGTGGGTAGTTTGGGTAGTGGCACCAGTCGACATGCCTTGGAGAACCGGTCTATTATGGTGAGTATAGGGGTGTACCCATGCAAAGCAGGCAGATCGGTGACGAAGTCCATGGCAACGTGTGACCAAGGCCTTTGAGGTGTAGTTAGGGGTTGCAACAGGCCCACTGGCTTCTGGTGACTGGACTTACTGATGTTGCAGGTGTTGCATCGTCGGACGAACTGCATGACGTCAGTGCTCAGACTTGGCCACCAGAACCAGTTGGTGACTAACTCCGTGGTAGAGAGGATTCCCAGGTGACCAGCGCTAGGGGTGTCATGAATCCAGTGGAGAAGTCTTTCACAAAGTGGTTCAGGGACGTATTCATTGTCGAGTGGACAGTCAGCCGGTGGAGGGTCCTGCACTTGTGCCTCGGAGATCTCCGCCATGATATCCCACCTGATAGGAGCCATGAAGAGTAGAGGAGGAATGATGTACTCCAGGGGCTTAGGGTCAGTTGGTGGGTCGAATTGGCGAGAGAGAGCGTCAGCCTTGCCGTTCTTGGAGCCTGGTCGATACGTTATTCTGAAGTCGAATCGAGTGAAGAATAGTGCCCACCTGGCCTGGCGGGAGTTAAGGCGTTTGGCACTTCGAATGTATTCGAGGTTTCGATGGTCTGTCACGACAAGGAACGGATGAGTGCTGACTTCATAGCTAGCAGCAATCTGTCGCCAACATCGTAGTTTCTCTCAGAGGGGGTGAGCTTGCGAGAGAAGAAAGCACAGGGGTATAGTTTGTTCTGTTCTCCGTGTCTTTGGGAAAGTACGGCCCCGATACCAGTACTCGATGCGTCTACCTCAACCATGAACTCCTTTCGGGGGTCTGGGTGCCGGAGGATGGGAGCTGAGGTGAAGCGGGCCTTTAAGTCGTTGAAAGCTTGCCTGCTTCTATCATCCCAGCGAAGTAGCTGTTAAATAGATGTTAATGGTGCTGCAATGTGGCTGAAGTTGCGTATGAATCGACGATAGAAGTTTGCAAACCCTAGAAAGCGCTGCATCTCTTTGATGGTTTTGGGTTCCGGCCATTGGAGAACGGCGGAGACCTTGTCCTGGTCCATGGTGACCCCTTCGTGGCTGATGACATACCCCAGGAAGGCTACTTGAGTCAGGTGAAACTCGCACTTGGTCAACTTGGCGTAGAGTCTCTGTTGGATTAGGTTTTGTAGGACATTTCGGACATGTTGAATGTGGTCATTGAGCGTTGAAGGGCATAACCAAGTACTCATAGTGCCCGGTCGTTGTGGAGAATGCGGTTTTCCACTCGTCGCCCTCCCGGATTCTGACAAAGTTATAGGCACTCCTAAGGTCAAGCTTTGTGAAGTATCGAGCCTTATGAAGTTGGTCCAGGGCCGCTGGCACAAGGGGCAGAAGGTAACGGTACTTTACGGTGACCTCATTCAATCCCCTGTAGTCAATGCATGGCCTGAGACTCCCGTCCTTCTTCTTTACAAAGAAGAAGCCAGCTGCCGCGGGGGATTTAGAGGGTCGGATGAACCCCTTCTGGAGCTCCTCGGTAGGCCCTTTATACTCTCAGTCTCGGGCTGTGACAGTGGAAAGATGCGGCCCTTAGGTGGAGTAGCTCCAGGCAAGAGCTCAATGGCACAGTCGGTGGATCGGTGTGGTGGCAGGTGAGTGGCCTTTTCTTGACTGAAAGCCTCCTTGAGGTCGTGGTACTTGATGGGCAGGCTGTGGAAATCCTCCTTGAAGTCAGGTGCTCTGGTGGTCGTGGGCAGACTGATCAGGCAGTGAGTACGGCAGTGATTGGACCATTTCATGATCTGTCTCTCAGTCCAGGATAAGATGGGGTTGTGTAGTTCGAGCCCAATGGTCGACCGTCTAGGGCTGCGACGGCCACGTGACGTTCACATGTAATCAGAGGAATATGCATTTCTTTACCGAACATCTCATCAATAAAATTACCCTCAGCCCCTGAGTCAATAAAGGCCGTAGTAAGAATGGTGTTACCTTTAACTATTATGGAGACTGGCAAAGTCATAGAGTGTCCAAGGGAACCAACACTCACCCGTGATGTTGATGGTCATGGTGGACGAATGGGGCAGTTGGCCCTAATGTGGCCAGACTGGCCACAATAAAGGCAGAGGTTGTCCCGGATCCTCCGATCGCGTTCGTCATCCGTGAGATGAGTCTTTCCTATCTGCATGGGCTCTGGGCTGCACTGGGCAGGAGTGAAAGTGAACGGCCGGGCTGGCTGGTATGGGCGTGGACGGCGTGAGCGCATGAGGTTGTCTATCTGGATGGCCAGCTCCATGTACTGATCCAGGTTCCTCCCCTCATCTCGGCAGGCCAGCTCCGATTGTAGCTCACGTGAGAGGGCTTTGCAGTATAACGCCTTGAGGGTCTCTGGAGGCCAGCCAGTACGAGCCGCCAGGGTGCGGAACTGAAGCGTGAAGTCCGCGGCCGTGCTGATTCCTTGCTTGAGGGCCAGGATCTCCTCGCTGGCGTCACGTCCTCCACTGGCATGGTCGAAGACGTTACAGAACTGCTGTAGGAACTCGGAGAAAGTCATTTGAGCAATCCGCTGTCCCTCCCATAGGGCGGTGCCCAATCCAGAGCACGTCCGACCAGCAGTGAGCAGACTAGCGACACCTTACTCTCTTCATCAGGGAAGCAATTGGGTCGGCGGGAGATGTAGAGCTTGCACTGCATGAGAAACCCCTTGCACTTCCCCGGGGCACCGTCATACTTTTCAGGGAGTGAAACTTGAGCAGCTTGACTTGAGGTAGAGGGCGCTGGTGTCAAGGCTGGCGCTGCTGCTGCAGCCGGAGTCTGTGCCAGTGCTGGCATGGCGGCGCTCATAGCCTGCATGGAAGCGTTCAGCGTGCGGAGGGACTGTCCCATTTCCTCAGTCAGATGAGTCAGTTTCTCCATCTGCTGATGGTGTGTATTCAGCAGTGTACCCTGATGGTTAACCTCCTCAGCCAGACGATATACTGCTGCTGGATCTGAGTCTGGCAAAGTTTTCTGTGATGAATGAGACTCGGATGGCGGTAGATCCATTTGCAAGCAGTTTAATAACAAGAGTAGTCGTACAGGCAGTGTTCAACAGGGGTAACAGAAGCAAGTAGACAAGGCAAAACAGTACCAGAGACCAGAGACCAGAGAGTTGGGGTAACAGGCAAGAATCAGCGTCGATATAAACAGTCCAAACGGTAACCAGGTAATCCAATAAACACAGGAGAAACGCTTTTGAGTTGCTACAGGAACAAAACTTTGCAACAAATGACTCTCCGCGAGGGCTTTAAATAGGCCCGAAAGCCCACGCAAATCTGATGCGGAAGTCCGGAAGAGTTCGGTGAAAAGGGTCCAGGTGGGAACTAAAACTCGGGCGAAGGTTCCCGCTGATGTCCGTTGACCAGCTCCACAGAGGACCGCCGTGCAACAGTGGCATTGCTCGCATCAAAGGACCATTTCTCTCTAGTTCTAAGCTAGACTAGAACATATAATATATTCATATAGCATATAATTATATTCATATTAGTGTATTTAAAATTGTATATATGGTAAGAAAAAGAAGAGCTACTGTACCTCTCAAACATACATATCTTATGTTCAATGTTGCTATAACACGTTGAAATGTATAATGTATTTTGTTCTGAAGAGGAAAGTTTGTGTCAACTAACGTTACATGCACTGATATAATTATGATGACTCAGAATCATCATGGCCGCAAATAACCGATCAAACTGAACACTACGGGCAATATAAACATCAGAAATAGCAATAGCATGCAGATCGTATAATATTTAGTACAACATTGTTCCAACTTACTTATATTATATATTTACTTATAACACATCACAGAAGCATATGTGGCATGATGAATAGGATAACCATTGTTTGGGTGGGTATTTGCTTTGACGTCAACAATTAGTGCTCCTTTAAGAACGGATAAAAGTCATTGACACGTTCCCGAGGGGGCACGTCATGTTCTGGAGCTATACAGTTTTACTTCCTTTGTTTCAGCTGGCTGTGATCTTGGGTTAGTCCTGGTGAGTGAATGCTGTGTATTGTTTGTGTAGTTTATTTTGGTTGTAGTTAGGGTTAGGCTAACTTTGTTTCTAAAAAAATTTAGCGCATCTGATCTCATTATAATAACACCGGCCCTTAATATATATTTGTACCCAAGGCACCTTAATTTTAATCTCACAAGCAACAACGATGTACCAGTTCCATTGCCACGGCGAGAGTTTAAAAAAACATGCTAAGAGAGCCTCAGAGGAGACAAGAGAGCAGTGGATTTATAACATTGCACCATATCTACTAACTCCCAATAGAGTGCTAGCAGAGTAATAGTAGACTGGTAGGGTTAGAATAAGTTGATATGTACTTGCAAAGTTATTAATAGTCAGTAGAGCGTCTTTTGAGAGACCATCAAAATAAAGAGATAGCAGATATTAATTAGAGAGTGTACTAATATTCTAATGAGAGTTAGTTGACATGTAGATGCAAAGCTACTTATTGTCAACAGATTGTTCAAAAGGGACCATCAAAATAAAGTGTTACCAACGAATCTAACTAAAGTCAGCGAATAAACCTGAGACAATGATCAATGAGTAGCAATGATATAGAATAGAACAGCCTTTATTGTCATTGTACAGGGTACAACGGAATTGGGAGTGTCACTCCCTTGGTGCAAAATACAATAATAAATATAAATGTAAAGTGTTAAAAGTACAGTCAATTTAAATATAAATGTAAAAAGTACAAACAAAATAATATGTGCAGATATATTCAAAAGCAGCAGCATTAATATAATGACATTAAGTGGTTTTAGTGCTGGAAAAGGAATCAGATTGCACCTATAATTATTATTGCACATGATCAGTATATGTGTAATTGGATAAACAGGTTCTTTATCTGTTTTTGTGTTTGTTTACTACAGTGATAGCTCTGGGAAAGAAGCTAACCCTGAATCTATTTGTCCTGGTTTTATGTGACCTGTACCGTCGGCCTGCTCCAGGCTGGGCAGAGAGCAGCCAGTAGTCTTCTGGGCTGTGTTGATGACCCTCTGCAGTGCTTTCCTGTCTGCAACTGAGCACCTTGCATACCATGTTGTTATGCCGTTGTAACGTGGTGCTGGAGGTAAGCTATGCCACAAAGCTATTAGTATAACTCCGGCAAAAACAGCGAGGCAGGAGACGAAGTGTAGAGATTTGCACCCCCAGAAACCTCATGGAGTGTACCCTCTCCACACAGTTCCCATGAATGTGAAGTGCGGCTGGGTCTGCTCTGCCCTTCCTAAAGTCCAAGACAAGCTCTTTAGTTTTTGTGGTGTTCAGTTGGAGGTTGTTTAATGAACACCACTCAGTCAGTCTGTTGAGCTCATCTCTGTAGTTTGACTCATCGCCCCTTGAGATGAGTCCAACCAATATTAACTATAACATATTGGTCTACTGAATAATTAGGTAAATATAATTCCTTGACTTACCTTTTGTACAGAAACCTCATCGCTTGATTGGCTACTGTCAGGTGTAACAGACGACGACATTTTTGTCCTGTGACAGCTTCCGTAGCTTCTGTATTTGTTTCAAAAGGTCGGGGTGAGCTGGGGACTTTTGTTGAAATTGAAAATCTAACCGCTAGATACAGCAAAAAAACACACTGGAACTTTTAATAAAAGACTGCAAAATCTGTCACTTTTATGGGCCAAAACCTCTGTGACTACGAATAAAAATGTCTTTAAATATAAACAGTGGGTACGGAATGTATTCAGACCCCCTTATTTATTTAAATTCTTTCTTATATTGCAGCCATTTGCTAAAATCGTTTAAGTTCACTTTTTTTATTTTTTTTTTATTAACATGTATTAATGTACATACATCACTCCATATTGACAGAAAAACTAAGGAACTGCTTGAAGAGCTCAGAAACAGAATTGTGGCAAGGCACAGATCTGGCCAAGGTTTCAAAAACATTTCTGCTGCACTTAAGATTCCTAAGAGCACACCTTTCTCACCAGAGCCTTGGTGAGAGAGGTAAATAAGAACCCAATGATCACTTTGGCTGAGCTCCAGAGATGCTATCAGGAGATGGGAGAAAGTTGTAGAAAGTCAACCATCACTTCAGCCCTCCACCAGTCTGGGCTTTATGGCAGAGTGGCCTGACAGAAACCTCTCCTCAGTCCAAGACCCATGAAAGTCTGCATGGAGTTTGCTAAAAAAAAACCCGAAGGACTCCAAGATGGTGAGAAATACGATTCTCTGATCAGATGAGACCAAGATAGAACTTTTTGGCCTTTATTCTAAGCGGTACAGTATGTGTGGAGAAAACAGTGCTACAGGGAGACAGGACAGAATCTTTACAGTGTCAAAACATTTGTCTCCACAGATCTGCAGTCCAAAAGGATTAGATAAATTATAGTCTTCAAAGCAGCTTCAGATACTTACTGTTACTTGATAAATTTAGTTTTTGCTTTACTTTTGTTTTTCTTTTGTCAATTTTCTTGCATATTTGTTTTAGAGTAAAAAAAGAAAAAGGAAAAAAATAACCAATTAAATAAAATCAAAAGGTACATGTATATGTATATGTATATATATATCCTGATTGACCAATGATTATTAACAATAAGTGTTATAACTTGTGTGCAGCCTTGTGTTGAATTAAGGCGCTGGAACTTGTCTAATGATTTTTAATGAAGCTGTACTTTTTTCTTTTTTTTATAGAAATTCTTTTGTTTTAGTAAGATTAGTACAGCATTTCCATTTCTAACACCCTGACATTTTTCTGCTTTTTTCTTTTTCTTTTAAAGAAACTGATTTTTCCCCCAGATGGAGGCAGCATTTCATCACAGCCATGTGGCAGGGCCTGACTAAATTCACCACAAGTCTGCGCAATTCAGGTTTTAGAATGCTGATTTTCAAAAGCAATAAACCCTGCTGTTATGTGCACACTGTAAAAAGATTTGCTGTAATTATGCAGCTGGATGCCAGTTACTATATATATATATATATATATATATATAT
>JAUYWG010000055.1:6989442-7004786 GCA_034779775.1 Enteromius afrohamiltoni
CACATGAAAGTTGGATAGTTTGTTGAAAACACTGTCACATTTAACACCGTGATGAGTGTGTACTTCATCGTTACTTTCCAGAAACCGCACAGTCTCATTATGATCAGTTGGATTTCTATGAGTGAAAACTGTGAGAGGGTTCGACTAAAATTCACTTTTTGTTGCCAAACAGTATCTGCAGAAATACTGACACTAGCTTATTGAAAATCTTATCCATTCCAAAGTATTTGCAATCTTTCTCTACACAGAGTAATGCCAACTGTATCTGATCAACAGTTGATCGTTGGTGTGGATGAAAATTTCCTAGTGTGAAGTAGACAGCCAATACTTTATGCTTTGTCTTGGCAGATCCGAGTGGATTAGCCACCTCAAAAGCATCCTGAAAGAGCATTACCTTTAAACTGTCTGGGTCTGAGGAAAACATGGCATTGGATTTGATGGCCCACCCATCAGTGACATCACAGAGTACATCAGAATTTGAACTAGGACTGTGCTGATCTAAACCTTGCCGTTTCATAATTACTTTGAGGATTTCCAGTATTGAGATGTAATTGTTAAAGCCACAAATTTTACAAGTCAACATTTTTAAGCGATTGAATTTGCCAAGTGAAGGATAGACAGAATCAATATGAAAACGATAAATTCAGATCAGCACAGTGAAGCACATTCACTTTTCAGATACCTTCAAATAAGCAATCTGCTTTGGGCTGCATGGGCCACTCTTTGGGCTGCAATGTTTTCCTGCTTTTTTCACTTTAGGGAATGGAAAGGCTTATAATGCACAGGGGAAATCTGATTCTAGATCTCTACTTAATCATCGCCCCTTTTAATTATTGCCATTTTCAGTTGTATGCTAACGTAACACAGCGAGCTATAACAATACACACACGTGGCTAATTTACACACACACAGACACACACACGCGCGCGTGCGCGCGCACACCCAACTTATGGGCTAACGTTAACTTTAGCTGGGCAAAGGGGCCATCGTCCACCCACGTTTCAAAATAACGCAAAACGCACACATTCAGATGTTACCATGAAACGCACACGGCTACCAGCTGACTATCGAGACCAAATTTCTTGTACGAGGAGGAAAAAAAACTTACTTATGAAACGCAGGCGGCTGGCTAATGCTAACGGTGCACAGGTCTACCTGTGCAGCGCCGAACTTCTCCCAAATCAGCTGGACCATCAGGGGATAGAGTCTCCATTCTCCAGGGAGCACTTGGGCTCGAGACAGCTCGTCGGCTGTCTGGTTGTAAACACCTGGAATATGAATGGCGCGAAGCGACCTCAGATGCTTCTGACCCCATAGAAGGAGGTGGCGGGCGAGCTGCAACATACGACGGCAGCTAGACCACCTTGATGGTTGATGTACGCAACGGCCGGTGTTGTCCGTGCGGACCAGAACATGACAGCCCTGAAGGTGCTCTTTGAGGCGACCCAGAGCTAGACAAACTGCTAGCAACTCGAGGTAATTGATGTGCCAATGCAGATGAGGTTCAGTCCAAACCCCTGACACTGCATGCCCGTTGTGCGTGGCACCCCACCCTGTGGTGGAGGCATCTGTGAATACTACAGCATGCCTGGAGACCTGTTGTAAGGGCACTCCCGCCCGAAGAAACCAGAAAGGTCTGACCACGGGGAAAAAGCTAGGCGACAAGCTGGAGTCACTTGAACCCGCAGCGAGCCACTCTTCCACGCCCACCTCGGGACCGCATTCTTGTTCTTGAACGTATTCAAGCAAGTCAGCAAAGACTGAGCACGTTCTTCTGTGAGGCGTGCTGTTTGGGCGACCAAGTCCAGTTCCATCGCGAGTAAAGAGATCCTCTGCACCGGACAGAGTTTGCTCTTTTCCCAGTTGACCCAAAGACCCAACAGGCTGAGGTGTCGTAACACCAGGTCCCTGTGATCGCGCAACTGAGCTCTGGACTGTGCTAGTATTAGCCAGTCGTCGAGGTAGTTGAGAATACAAACCCCTTTCTCCTTCAGAGGAGTCAGGGCTGCCTCGGCTACTTTTGTGAAGACACGGGGCGTCAGGGAGAGCCCGAAGGGCAGGACACTGATATGCTTCTCCTTCGAACACGAACCTCAGGAAGGGCCTGTGTTGTGGAAGGATTACAGCCAGATACCAATCATCAAGCCGAGAGGGATCAGGACGTTGTGGGGAACCCACTCGATCCCAATTCCTCTGGCGGCCTGGGCATGTATAGCAACCAGCTCAGGATCAGTATCCGGAACGGTTGAGCACCCATTGGACGCCACTCCGGAAACCTCATCTCCCGAGCCGTACTCTACTCCAGATGCAGTAACCAACATATGGTCGTCACTGCTCTGCTCTGAAGCGAAAAGCTAATGAATGCTAGATCCACTGACCTACTTATACTCGCGGTGCGTTTGGGTTCAGCTGATCCTAATCAACGTATGCCAATGAAATTCATTGGCGTGTTTGCATACACGCTGAATATACATCTCGAAGCGAGATTCCTATTCGTCGGTCGCCGACGTGACGTCACAGTGACTGATTGAAAGGGAACTATTCATTTCAATATTCTAATAAATATGAAACTGTATTACTGTTCACTTGAATGATTTATCATGAAATTGCATGAAAGGTTTAAAAGGTTGAGTTGTTTTATTTTTGAATAAAAAGAAGGCAATATGCATTATTTCTCCCTTTATTGTTTTACAAAATGTATACAGGGATTTAAATTTGTTCTGAACTGCATACCTCTGAGTTTCAATTAAAAAAGACTTTGGAATTTGGCATATTTGTTTTTGCAGTAGTTTTTGGGGTTTTTTTATCCTGTAAAGATATTGAGATGTATATCGTATATCGAGATATAGAAAAAATATATAGAGATATAATTTTTTCTTCATATCACCCAGCCCTAAGAATACTTAATACTTTGTTATGTACCCTTTGTTGGCAATGACAGAGGTCAAATGTTTTCTGTAAGTCTTCATAATGTTTTCACACCTTGTTGCTGGTATTTTGGCCCATTCCTCCTAGCAGATCTCCTGTAGAGCAGTAATGTTTTGGGGCTGTCACTAGGCAACATGGACTTTCAACTCCAAAGATTTTCATAAATCGTAAAAGCCTGGGGAAACAGATCCCATGCATTTTCATACTGATTTTTTCTTATATATTTGCATATGGGGTACTAGAACTGTATTGCTTCTTCATTTAATTAAACCAATGTTCTAGCTTGCACGTCTCTTACAATTCATGACTACAAGAGGGTACATATATGCATGAACTCTGAGCAAAACAATCAATCAGAGGACTCAAACTCACTTCTGACATCTTTTAGTCTATCATTGACATGCTACCACCGACACAGCAATATCAAAAAGTTTCTCCCCCCCCCCTCTTTCTCTGTGACGGTAACAGTTTTGTTTTTTTATAACAGGGCTGCAAATGAACCAAACCCACCCAAACTAACTTGAACATAAACACACATACTGTTATTTTCTTTATTTTTTTAGTTGTATTGCTTTTTATTCAGTATTATTGGCTTCAATGCTTCATACGCATGCATTAAAACTTCTAGCTCCTCCTCTGTGAAATATGCCGCTCCCTTTTTTTCACTTTCATTTTCCATTTTGACTTGTGAAATCGGTGATTCATTAAAAATGTCTATGTACGCGCATTATCTCTGGGAAATGAGTAGGAGGTTGATAAAAATCTTATCAGGTGTTTTGGAACCGACATACTCACGGTATGCAGGTTTGGGGTCAATCAACCCAGAGGTTATGTTTTACAAAATGGTAAGTTAACCAAGCTTTCTGGAATACCCCCCTGGAGACTGGCTAGACTAGTCTGGGCCCGCCTATATATCCTGTGATGCTACATTCAATTTCACGAGCAAAGTCAGTCTGGAAAAGCTGCTGCTTTAGAGCATTTCCGTTCCCAAAAAAGTGGGAACCAATGAGAAGCGAGCATCGGAATGAGTGGTCTGATTGGTTGTTTTGAGTGGTCAAGTTGAGTTTTTACCAAAAAGTTCTATTTTGGTTTCATATGACATTCTCCAAATTCTCTTCTGGATCATCCAAATGCTCTCTAGCAAACTTCAGGCGGGCCTGTAAAGGTACTGACTTAAGCAAGGGGACACATCTGGCACTGCAGGATTTAAGTCCTAAGGATCTAAACTGACCCGATTAACATGAAAAGTAACACATTTTACCATAAAATTGTGTAATTGATGTTTTGTGTAAAATGCACAAAAACACACAATTAACAGGAGTTTTTGCCCAAACCTCAAAGGTCTGTTAAATTAATAAAACTAGAGGCATTTGTTAGCTTTAAGATTAGTTTTTCAATTCAATTATTCAATCCAAATACACTTTTCTTGTTGGAATTCTTTCCAAAATTTGTCTTGGATCTCAAAGTGTAATCTATTCAATTTTGCATCTGCATGCAAGCCTTGGCAAAATGTAGTATTTCTTATAAAAAATGTGAGAAGGGTCAGACATAATTTGTCCTGACAGGCTCTGCTATTTTTTCATATACACATATTGAAATGTTTGCTCAGGTTTATTGTGTAATCTATAATAAGGCATAACAAAGTATTTTGGCTATGACATAAATCAAAGCACACAGTCATCAGAGAAGAACGCTGGAAAATATGACAGAAATAAGTTACTTGTCTATAGACTACTGCAGTACAAGCTGTGCGACAAACTCCGCGAGAGGCTCGCAAATATAGCAGCACAGAACCATATAGGCCTGTATAAAAGGAATGAAATATATAGTCCTAAACAAAATATATATCCCATTTGTAACATCCACACCAGGCTCTACACCTAGCTCCTTCCCATCTCCAGCGTCTGTCTCCGTCGTCATCTGTTCGTCGATCGTCCTCTGTGGTGTGTGGTTGTGTGCATCGGATCGTCGTCCTGCGGATAAAGCCCCAATTTCAACACTATTTTCAGTTTTCTTTCTATGCCCAGTATTGGATGAATTTAAGTTTACAAAATAAATAAATAATGCTTACCTGTTGCAGAATCAGTCTTCGCAGCCTGGTGCAGGTCAACAATTTGGTTTCTGGTGTCCTTTGACAGCTCTTTGGTCTTGGCCATTATGGAGTTTGGAGTGTGAATGTTTGCAGACGGGTGTCTTTTATACTGATAACAAGTTCAAACAGATGCCATTAATGCAGGTTACGAGTGGAAGAGAGAGGAGCCTCTTAAAGAAGTTACAGTTCTGTGAGAGCCAGAAATCTTGCTTGCTTGTAGGTGACCAAATACTTATCTTACCGAGGAATTTTATTTAGTCTCTCATAGTTGAGGTATACCTATGATGAAAATTACAAGCCTCTCTCATGTTTTTAAGTGGGAGAACTTGCACAATTGTTGGCTGACTAAATACTTTTTTGCCCCACTGTGTATATGTACATACACTACCGTTCTGCATTTATTAGATTAAAAATCCAGAAAAACTGTAATATTGTGAAGTATTATTTCAATTTAAAATAACTGTTTTCCATGTGAATATATTTTAAAATGTAATTTATTCCTGTGATACAAAGCATCATTACTCCAGTCTTCAGTGTCACATGATCTTTTCAGAAATCATTCTAATATGCTGATTTATTACTAGAATTGTCAATGTTGGCAACAGTAGTGAAGCCAAATATAATAGATAATTGTCATAGTTTTGTCATTTAATAGAGCCTTGGTTAATTAAAAATATTAATTTCTTTCAAAGAAGAAATAATACAAATGTACTGATTCCAAACTTTTGAACGTTTAATTTCTTTGTTTACTTAGCTCTTTGGTTAGTCTATGAAATCAAAGATTTCTTTAATTATGATTATCCTGAATTAGAAATATGAACTCTATTGACCAATACGTCCAGCGTTTAGCACAACCAATGTATTTAATTAATTACAACAGGTAATTACAACAGGAAATAATACAAAGGTTTAATGTTTCTTTCTGTCTAAGATCTGTCTAAAATATTTGACTTTTACAAAACACAAGGCAGATGATTCTTAATAATAGGAACACAATTTATTGTCAACTAATCTACTTTACAAACATTAACCTAGGATTACGTAAACGCTCACTCACACACACACACACACACACACACACTGTCTAAGGATGGAGGATAATGATTCACTAAAGTCCAAAGTATTGCTACTACTTCTAGAGCCCATCTAGAGAGAAATCACAAGCAGAGGTTTGGCTTTCTTTTAAGTTTTAGTCACGCCATCAGCAAGAACTCAACCCTCTACTATGTTTAAAGTTCATGACTTACCCAACTTGGAAACTTTGGTATCAAAATTATTTCTGAATTTCCCTGTAGTAAATATGACTTGAGGCATCCGATTTCTGATTGAGAAACTCGTATTTACGATAATTCCGATAGTATGTAAATGCAAAATATGTTCTATGTTATATTTTTGTGTTGTTTGAATTAAATTCAGTCAATTGAAGCCAAGTTGCCATTAATTTGCATATTAAATTATGAACTACAAATCTAGATTCTATATCAAATAAATAACACATTTCTCTATATTGTTGCTGTACTGAAATGAAAATGCTTATGATGCTTTTAAGCTATTTAAAAGTGAGAAAAGATGGGAATATTCAAACTAAAAACAAACAACTGTTTGGCGGCAAATTGCCTCTAATTTAATAGTAAAAAGTAAAATGCACACGCTGCTTTTACACACAAGCTATACAGAACAGGAGAAAAGTGAGTAAAAGAGGGGGAAATGTCAGATAACAGATATAACAAAATAACAGATGGACTATATACAGAGAGAGAATATATATACATATATATATATATATATATATATATATACACTGCTAAAAAGAGGAAAATATTAGAGAAACAAAACTTTGTACTTGTGTAAATATCGGTGCAGCTTTCCAGCAATGAAAAGAACTTAAAGAGTTAGTTTATCCCAAAATAAAAATAATTTAAATTAATTACTCACCCTCATGTCGTTCTCAACCCACAAGACCTTTGTTCATCTTTGGAACACAAATAAAAATATTTGGGGAAATAGGAGAGCACATGAACGTAATCTATGGTTGTTTATGCTTGGGAGAAAGCGTTGTAATACACTCTCTAAAAAGGCAGAAGACGTACAGTAATTCAGGGAGAAGAATAGTGGAGTAAATTGTTATATTTGTTTTCTTTACACAAAAAAAAAGTAGGCTCGTAGTGTTGCAAAACTTAACTTGAGCCACTGATGTGACATGGACTGTTTTACAGATGTATGTGCTATGTTTCTGGAACTGGGAATATTTAAGTTGTGTTGCTGTCTATAAAGGGACAGGTAGCTCTCAGATTTCATCAAAAATATCAGAATTTGTTTTCTGAAGATGAACAAAGGTCTTACCGGTTTGGAACAACATGAAGGCGAGTAATTAATGACAGAATTAACTTTTTTTATGGTGAACTTACCCTCTAAGAAAAAGGAAAGCCTGGCAACTGAGGTTGCGTTGTTTTGTCTTAATATGTAAGTAACATTGATGTTGCTTTGTTTTACACAACTTATTCCATACTGACTTTTGTTTGAATGTGCTTGTTTGAAATTTTTTACTTGTTTCCATGATTGTTGTTGCCATGGTTGTGTTTCAAAGTAAGGGCGAGGTCCTGTTTGTGTGTGGGTGTGTTTGTTTTGGTGCTTACAAGTATTAACATTGTTTGCCAAAAAAAATCACTTAATGCACCTTTAATGGTTACATGAGGGTGCACACCATGTCACACAGACTTAGTATCTATTGTTGATGTATTGTTCAATTAGAAACAAGTGCTTGCTCAAAGAAAGACCATTGTGTAATCTGAATCAATATCATGTGTCCACAGAGGTGGGGTCGGAGATTTTTTCCTCAGAATCCAAAACTCCAAGTTCAGACCGAGCAATGGATTTGGGTTTGGCCGAAGACCATTTCTCTCGACCTGTGGTAAGCACCTAATCTGCAGTTTTTCTGCTATAATAATGAGCAATAATGAATACTCAAAATGTTGTGTGATCTGAAATATATTCTACCACAACTTTGGTTAGAAATGAAAATCATTTCAATCAAAAAATGACTACAATTTACCTTTGCACAAGTTTAGCAGGTGACTGCACAGATCTGACCATTCAAAATGCATATTGAAAAACTATGGGGGGCATTTCCCAAAAGCATTGTTAGCCATGTTAGTATTCATGTTACCCATTTATGGTCACAAATTCCTTTGTTACCAACATAGTTCAGTGAGTTAGTGTATCCCAAATGCATGGTTCAAACAAACATTCACAAGCAGCATTGCAAACTTATGTGGTTGGAACTACAGCTTTCGACCTGTGATTATATTCATAGTTTTTCCTTAGTAAGATGTGGACTTGCTTATCAGTTATGCTCTTGGGTGCAGTAAACAAGCTAACATGCTATACAATCTATATCTTCCATTTGATGTAAATATAAATGCATTTTAATCTGTGTAATTTAGCATGTCCTCTGTGCATCGTTTTTGAAGAGTTTGCATGTGCATGAATGCATAAAGAAACCCGGAAGTATGATTTAAGAGGGAACCCACGGTGAATCAATCACAAAATAAACCCCACATTAGACTGCTTTTAAAAGGATTTTTTTTTCAGATAGTTTAAAATATAAAGTATACAAATGGCATATTTATATTAAGATATGTTTCAAATATAATTCGCACAGATATTTATTAAAGAGGAATTGAAACCTATTTACAAATTACAAAATTTGTAAATGGACACTTTATTGCGCTTTCTGCATTCATTGATGATATGCAGGCTACTATAGGACATAGCTGAAAAAATTCAAGTAACAAACTTAAGAAAATAAGAAAATTAAAAAGCAATAATTTGAGTGATGCAAAACTGTTCATTCATGCATTTTTTCATTTATATTTTGTTTTCACATTTTAATTCCACATTTCAAGCTGTTGAATATGGTATAAAAGTAGCTATATGAATGATGTTCTGCTATTATGACCAAGCTCTTATGCTATTATAAGAAATTATTATGCCAGCGTGCTTGTCCAGTTTACCATGTCACAGTCATGCCACTCAGTCAGGTGTGCCAAAAGTTTTTCATATCAAATAAAACACTATTTTGAAAAAAATCTTGCTGTAATACTTTTTCTAGGATTTTTGTGAGAGTCATGGTCGATATGATAAGTTAAATTTTTTTTCAAGAGCTTTGAGTGTATTTCTCCTCTTTTACATTGTTTTTTTTTTACATTGGCTAGCTGTATGTTTCTTATTAAAATCATATAAATACATATAAATACAAATATATAAATTTCAATGTCATTAAAACCCGTGACCACAGCCAGACAATTTGGTTAGAGTAGAAATATAAATGATAGTTTTTAGAATGTTAAAGTGATTTTCTTTAGATTAGTTTGTGTTTGTGCCTTGATTATGATGGGACAGTTCAGATCTGACTGAAAGAAAGAAAAGAGAGGGAACCTACTGTAGCCTACAAGACTAGCATTCTGCAGTTAAACACCCAGACAAGATGACATTAGTGCCAAGCTAAATAAATAAATAAATAAATAAATCTTTAAGAATAAAATAAAAAATACAAATATAAAGATGTTGCCATATTGGCATGAACAAAGTCGTAGCAATACGAGATCAAGTTGTAAAAGCCTATTTTGAGAATAAAGGCATGACATTATGTGCGACAGCATTTTAGTACCATATTAAAAATAAAAATCTAAGGTAAAACTTTCAGAAAAAAGAGAATACCCCCCTCCCCCAACCCCTTATGACTTTAGCAACCAGTAAAATTTCAAGAACAAACCTCTCAATTGTTAATAAAAGGGGGTCGTTTTTGTCAACCCACCTTTCTGCTCCCCCACCCTATGAATAAAGGTGAAGGCATGTCATTTCTTTCAGCAAACCATGGCTGCATACAGTCGATGTAAAAAAATCTAATTAGACCAAAATAAATAATTTCAGAACATTTTTGACCTTTAATGTAAACTATAACTAAAAAACAAACTGAAATCTTTTAGCAAATGTGGAGTAAAAATAAGAAACGAAAAAAAATGTGGTTGCATAAGTGTGCAAACCCTCTTATAACTGGAGATATGGCTGTTCAGAATTGATCAATCTAGCAGCGATGATGTGGCGTTGTGCGCTTCGACTTCGCAGTCAACAATGATGCAGCAAATGTTTGCCTGCACAGTTTGCAAACAGTCTTTTTAGGGTTGTCCTTCGACTTTTCAAAATGATCCCACACTATGGACTTTTTTCCTGACATAATTATTAGCATCAACCAGACACTTCTCCCACAAGTGCGCTCTCCCACCGCGAGGCACTGGAACGCGTTGATCTCTCATTGCTTTGATGTCATACACTGACTGTGCAGCCCCTTGATTGCGTAATTTCACGTGATTTTTTTTTTTCAACTAACCGACTAATGAAAATGTATTCGACCAAGCCCTCTTCATATGGATTAACGTTTAGTCGACTATTTGGGGGCAGCCCTAGTGTGCACACCCTTTTTTCTTTTTTACTTCTCCCCACCTAAAAGATTTCAGTTTGTATTTAATTAAGTTGCACAGATTATAGTTTACATTCAACAGTGGAATTGTTTTTAAATTATATATATTTAATTTTTTACATAACAGAAACTTGGAATTTTAACAGGGGTGTGTAGACTTTTTTTATATCCACTATATGTAACCTTTACTCTGATGTCCAACTTAACTGGTATGTAAGATTTTTGTTTTTATAACTTTATTTATTAGACAAGGTATTATATCTAAGCCAAATAGATTTTTAAAAAGTAGCATTTAGAATATTTTATTATTAATATTTTGAATATTTATGATCCTTTTTGGATCTTGACTTTCTTTGGCTAGACAAAACAGGTGAAACATTCATCAAAATAACTGTGTGTTTCACAGAAGAAAGTCAATAAAGGTTTGGAAAAGCTTTAGGTAAAACAATAAAAATTTATAAGTGAAGTATCCCATTTGTATGCATTGAAAACTCTCATGAAAGTAAGTGATGCAGCATGAGTTGCCTATCCTGTTATTTAAAGCACTGAAGCATGTGAATTTTTGCACAGGGTTCGTTTGTGGCATCTGATGTAGAGAAGCTAAAACAGGCCATAGCAGATTGCAAGAGACTGATCCTGGAACTGCCAGAACATTCAGAGAAACAGAAGGACACAGTCGTCAAACTGATCCACCTTCGGCTCAAACTACAGGAATTAAAGGTTTGCAGTACCAGTCAAAATTTGCTGACAATTATTGGTTATAATAACAATAAACAAATAGTACTCTGACAAAAAAAACACAAACACACACACACATGCAAATAGTGAAAACATCCTCATCTGTTTTGACAGCATGTGCTGCAAAAACTAACAACATGACCAAATATAGAAATGCGCTGCAAATTCTCACAACAAAACAAAATACAGAAATGTGCTGCAAATGCTCACAACACAAACAAACAAACATGGAAATGCACTGCAAATACTCAAAACACAACCACATAACAGAAACCACATAAATGATCCTGCAATATTAGGAAGATCCACGTCAAGTATTAGGCATGATAAAAAGGATACATGAAGTGTCTGCACGTGACATTTTAAAAGACTTTTAAGATCTCTTAGAATGAGGACTAAGAAACAGAATAAGAGAGAGACAGACTAATAGCGGAAATGCCATTCTTTTTTACCATGTAACAAGTACATTGTGTGTAACAAAATAAACAATAACAAAAAAGAAAACACAACTAGGAGCCTGTTCCATAAAACAAGTTGACCAAATACGCCAGGTTTATTTCAGTTAGGGTGGGGGGTTTGAAATAAGTCAGACTATCTACCAAAAGCCTGGCTTATTTGGTAAACTTGTTTTATGGAACAGGCCCCTGGAAGGCCATAAACTCAGAGGGTGATTGTCACCACTCTCCTGGCCGTAACTTGGGAAAAGGACTTGGAAACTGCAAACTGGAATCCAGTTTCATCATGGCGGGATCTTCTTGCCTTCAATAATGAGCAAAGATTTTAGATTAAAATTTACTATACTTAAATTTACTTAAGTATTTTTAGGTTTATATGCAATGACTTTAAAGCAGCTAAATAATATGAGAAAATATATAATAAATCTTACTATTCCCCACACAGTTCATTTTGTATATGAATTAATTGTGTATTTATTTACATTATTACTTAGAAATTCTAGTTCTCAATTAATTGTAATATTACATTGTAAAATTTATGATAGTAAATCTAATATATTTTACTATACCTCAAAGTTATTTTTTTTCAGTAATACATGCTCCTGTCAAATATTTAACTATACAGCATCAACAATCACAAAACACTGTTGTTTTTAACTAAAACAAGTGGCTGGTCCATGCATGGTTTGGCATGGCAAAATGCCAGCAAAGAGCACTGCGTTTATAATTTCTATAACACAACAAAAATATTTTCATAATGAAACTTTCAGAAAGGCTGCAATCCATGTGCTATAATGAGATGATTTGTGAGCTTGCAAGTTTCAGCATTGCATTGCTCAACTCAGCAAACACGTGTTAAAGCTTGCATTGAAACTCTGCCTACACTTGCACTTGTAAATAGTTTATATTTTAGATTAGTTCATGTTGCTTTTGTGCAGTAGATGAATAAAATTATATTTGTCTCAGATATCTTGTAATACGAGAGATTTCTATTTTGGGCAGTCTCATTAATCATTTTATAATTTTATTCTACTGCATCCTGCACACACAGTGTCTATCTGCATGCTCCAGCATTCGCCCACCTCATCTCACACACACACTCTGTAGTGTCATGTCTTGCAGGAGTGCGGGTCTCTTTTCCACTGGCACTAGACTCGACAGTGCGTGTGTTACACCCTTTTTACAATCTAGATGATAAAACACTGAAGCGAGAGACCGTTCAACGTCGGGGCCTTCCACGGGGTCTGGGGGCTGGCTTCTCAGGGTGATCCTGGTGAAAACGTTCTGTGAGCGCGGGGTCCAGAACATCCTGTGCGTTGACCCAGGATCTTTCCTCTGGGCCGAAGCCTTCCCAGTCAATGAGGTACTGCAGGACGCGCCCCCGACGTCTTGAGTTGAGAATCTCTCGAACCTGATAGATGTCCTCATTCTCTTGGAGCAGGGGAGGAGCCTCGGGAGCCGCAACCTCGTCCTGGTCCCCCTCTCCGTCCGGGGCAGCAGCGGGCTTTAACAGGGAGACATGAAAAGTGGGTGAGATACGATAACTGGCAGGGAGTGCAAGGCGAAATGAAACTGGTGAGATTTGTCTTATGATTTGAAAAGGACCCACGTACCTCGGGCTTAACTTGCGGCATGGAAGACGAAGGCGGAGGTCCCTTGCGGAGAGCCACACCCACTGTCCGGGTTCATAGGAGGGTTGCGGATGTCGGTGATGGTCGGCCTGGGCGGCTACCCTGCGGATGGCTCGCTGGAGTTGAGTATGGGCAGCGTCCCAGGTCTGTTCGCTCCTCCGGAGCCAGTGGTCAATGGAGGGAAGATCTGTAGGCTCCCCGGACCAGGGAAACAGTGGGGGCTGGAACCCGAGCACACACTGGAACGGCGTCATTCCCGTGGCTGGCTTACGGAGAGAGTTCTGGGCGTACTCCGCCCAGATGAGGTACTTCTTGGTACTTCAATAGATTCGGAGGAAGCGGGTGAGCTCTTGGTTGAGGCGCTCTACCTGCCCGTTGGACTCCGGGTGATACCCTTAGGTAAGGCTTACGTTGATCCCCAGTTGTTGACAGAATGCCTTCCATACCCTGGAGGTGAATTGCGGACCTCGATCCGAGACAATGTCCTCTGGGAGGCCGTAGTATCGGAATACGTGCTCCAGCAGGGCCTGGGCGGTCTCCCAGGCGGAAGGTATCTTTGGCAGGGGAATAAAGCGACAGGACTTGGAGAACCGGTCGACTACAGACAGGACAGTGGTGGAAGTCTCGGAGCGCGGGAGGTCGGTAACAAAGTCCACCGCTATATGGGACCAGGGTCTTTGCGGAGTAGGCAGAGGTTGGAGGAGTCCAGCGGGCCGCTGTCGGGAGGCCTTGGTCATTTGACAGGTGGCGCAGAGGGAGATGAAGCGTTGAACATCTGCTGAGAGGGAGGGCCACCAGAAGCGGTTTCGGACGAGGTCTGTGGTTGCTAGGATGCCAGGATGACCCGCACTGGGGCTGTCGTGGATTAGATGCAACAGATGGTCTCTAGTAGTCTCGGGGACGTAGGTCTTGTCAGCTGGGCATTCGGGAGGAGCAGGCTCGGAGACTTGGGCGTCTTGGATCTCGTGCATTATGTCCCAGAGTACAGGTGCTATGATGAGGGTAGAGGGAAGGATGGTTTCGGGCTCGGCTGGTTGCAGGGGTTGGTCGTGCAGGCGCGACAGGGCATCGGCCTTACTGTTCTTCGAACCCGGTCGATACGTGATCTTAAACTGAAACCGGGAGAAGAACAGCGACCAGCGAGCCTGTCGGGCGTTAAGTCTCTTAGCCGACCTGAGGTATTCCAGGTTACGATGGTCGGTGAGTACAATGAAGGTCTCTCTGGCCCCCTCCAGCCAGTGTCTCCATTCCTCCAGGGCTGCCTTCATGGCGAGGAGTTCACGGTCCCCGACGTCGTAGTTTCGCTCGGCAGAGTTCAGTTTGCGCGAATAGTAGGCGCAGGGATACAGTTTCTCTGGGACTCCTTGGCGCTGAGAGAGCACGGCTCCCACCCCGGAGCTGGAAGCATCCACCTCCACGATGAACTGCTTGGCGGGGTCTGGGTGACGCAAGATGGGGGCCGTGGTGAACTTGGTCTTTAACCCCTCGAAGGCGCTTTCACATTTAGAGTCCCAGGGTAAGAGCTTGTAGGTTCCCTTAGTCAATGCGGTGAGTGGGGCGGCGGTCTGACTGAAGTTTCTGATGAATCTTCGATAGAAATTAGCAAATCCGAGGAATCGCTGTAGTTCTTTGAGAGTGTGAGGCCTGGGCCAGTCAACTACAGCCTTGACCTTGGTCTCGTCCATGGCCACTCCATCCGCGCTTATAATGTAGCCCAGGAAGGAGACTCGGGTCTGATGAAAGTCGCATTTACTAAGTTTGGCGAATAGCTGATGGTGGATGAGGCGCTGGAGCACCGACCTCACGTGGGAAATATGAAGGGGTAGAGTCTCTGAGTAGACCAGGATGTCATCAATATACACGATGATGTACCGGTTGAGCATGTCCCGGAACAGGTCATTTACGAGGGACTGGAAGACTGACGGGCTATTGGACAAACCAAAGGGCATCACTAAATACTCGTAATGTCCAGTGGTGGTAGAGAAGGCCGTTTTCCACTCATCCCCCTCGCGGATCCGCAC
>JAUYWG010000055.1:7006827-7027427 GCA_034779775.1 Enteromius afrohamiltoni
TATATATTAATTTCTGCTCCATTTGAAAACAGGTGATGAAGATGTATGGTTAATCAAGGAAAAGTAGAGATGCACCGATTGCAAATTTCTTGGCCGATTTTGATTTCTGATTTTACAGTAAGTGTGACCTGCTGATTCCAATTTTTGCAGATTCCGTTTTTTTTTTAGTTTTTTTTTTTTATAAAGAACTGTAATGACAGCATATGATATTCATTTAAATTTATTTTATAATGAAATAAATTGTTTAACTTTACAGGATCTTCTCACAAAAAAATAATAAAAAAAAAAAACATAAAGTGCTTGTAAGGTATAAAATAAGTTCCTAACTAACTACTAATGTTAACTAACATTAGTACAGTTATACTAACAAAAAACTTATTTTCCCAATCTATTTTTTAATAATAAAATAAATATAAACTATAACTATAAACTATAAACATTATAGATCTTCTCACAAAATAAACAACAAAATAAAGTGCTCTGCACCTTGAAAATAACAACTAACTAACAATAACTAAGCTTACTTAACAAATATCTGCTTTTCCTCAATGAGTATTATTATGGAGGATTTTTTTAAACATTAATTACACAACTGTCTCACAACAATAACTTAATCACAAAGAATACACTCTCTTAAAACGGGTAGAAATAACAATGCTAGTACTAAATACTACAATTTTAACATTAAATTGTCACCAGTTAACCCTCTGGGGTCTGAGGTGTTTTTGGGATGCCTGAGATGTTTGGACATGCTCTGATATTTGTGATTATTTCAACTACTTATGACATGCTATTGACCAACACACAATTGTTTTTGTATACAGCAGAAAATGTGCTACAATAATATGTGACCAGGATGGATATACATGTTTGCATTTTTAGAAAAAAAATATTATGCATGGTTACTAAGTTTTGGGAACATCCAAGCCTTAGTGAATGGTCCTGAATAGGAATTTAGAATAACCAGCCTTTTATGTTAGAATATTTACTTCAGAATTATGTGAAAATCATTTAAATTACTTATTCACAGAAAACAATACAGTGTTTTAAATTTTAAAAGACATGTTTTGAGGCTGAAAGCTTGTATGCAGGGGCGTGAGAATAGCCATGAATATACAGTGATTATCACCTGTAGAGACAAAGACCCCTCTCCTAATGGCCCATTAATGTGACAATGACAGGTAAGTCAGGTAACAATGAATGTGAGGATATTAAAAAAAATGTTTTTTAAAATGATTTGTTTTTTTTTTAATTTACAACACAGTATAATTAAAATATACATAATAAAGGTCAAAGACACATTATTGAGCACAGAGCTACAGAGATGTAAACAGACTTTAAGTCAATCCTGAAAACAAGTGAACCTTGTAAATGCTTGTTATTTGAGTGTTTGCTGCTGCTTTACATGGATTTAAGAAAAAATAACCACCATCAGTATTCAGGGAGTTTGTTTTATCAGAGAATATCAGTGCAGATGAACATCTGATGTTGGTACAGCACTCCTAGAGACGATCTGCTTGAAGAGACTCGAGTATATGTCATCCAGGTTTATCATGCAGCAGGTTTCTAATCACTAAAAACAAAACAAACACACATCTGTGAGCATGTTGATATCAGTATATGTATCATTTTGTTTCATCGTCTATTACTGTATATCAAACAGCGTCACGTCCAAAGAAATGTAATCAAAATGTTTCACTCGATTTCAAAACATTTTAGTCAGGAGTTACAGTTCAAGAAAAACAAACAATAATAACGTCAAGCAGCATTCATCATGTACTCGTGATATTGTTTTTTATATCATATTATTTATATTACAGAACACAGCAGGCTAGCAGCATACAGCCTGTCATATTCCACAAGCTTCACTCACATTCAGATATTTTAGTCAGGTATAGTTCGGTGAAAAACCGAAAGCACACAATACCATGCAAACCAAAAGCACACAATACCACGCAAACTCATATAAAAAAAACTTACTCATGAGAGTGACTGGAACAGCTCTCATACCAAATCTTGAGGTAAATCCATCGGTTATCTTCTTTGCTGAAGTCAGCGCTGTTTGTTTTGTTTCCTGTCTTCCGCGCTTGAGCACATGAGCTGTTGTGGGTGTGTACATGTCGCACGCGTCTCAGGTTGCTGACCTGTGGCTGACGAGATTTGGCTTGGACTCGGCGCGCTAGCTTTATGCAGAGTTCAGACTGTATGATTTTCTGAGTAGTCGCGTCACAGATATTTTCATACTGCGTGATTATCTGGGGTGTCATTCAGTTGCTACTGTGTTGACACTGCATGATAGATCGTTGACACAGGGTTTTTACGCTGCATGACTTTACAACAGAAAGAATCACAGACAACTTTGTCTCACTGTCAAACAAATGCGAGAAGTGACATGGAAACAACGCAAGGTCACGTGTTCAAGACAGGAGTTCTCTTGTGAGACTGGGATTATTATTAAAGGCCATGTCCACACTAATACGTTTTCGTTTAAAAACGCATCTTTTTTTCAGTCGACACTGAGACAGCATTTTGTCAAGGAAAATTTAGCTTTTTGAAAACGCCGTTTTCGCATCACAGTGTGGACTTTGAAAATGGAGGCTTTCGAAAAACAATGACACATTTTAGTCATATGATGCAGTTATGTGACCAATTCAACTGATGGCGCACGGCATTGTACAGCAGTTGTTTTGTTTGCTCTCAATTTTAACAGCTCTATTAAAAGATTAATATCAGTTTGTACATGCTCCAGGTAGCTTTTCTTCAAAGAAGAGGTAATGTAAGTAAATAAACAGCAGATCGAATCGTCTTGTGTTTCACGCATGCGCAATACAAGAACGTAAGTGTTTTCATTTATTTTAGCATGAGTGGTCAACTCTACAGAAATGATTGAAAATGACAGTGTGGACGTGTAGCGTTTTTAGACGAAAACGCTGTTTTCAAATTTATCTGGTTTAGTGTAGACATGGCCAAAAATGATAGCAAGCAAAATTAGCTTGCCATACAAATTGCATGTGCGCTCATTTGCAATGAAAGAAGATTATAGATGACAAAATTTACCTTCTATACCTTTGTAACTCCTCCCCGAACATCCCGCTGCCCTCTCTCTTTGGCTGGAAGTAATTGCTGATGTTATTCATTCAGAACACATTCACGCAGCATGATTTTGAATCGCAGACAGGTCCAGATATTAAGCATGCCAAATATGTCGGCGACACATCAGTGATTCTCTCAGATCACATCTTTGATAGTTCACACTGTGTGATTGTCATTCGTGTGAACGAGCACCGATTTGCCTGTGATGCCGGGCATTTCTCAAAACCTGTTGGCAGGGGCAGATGTGAGCCTGACTGGCTGGTCAACAATCTGGGCCGGTCATACAAAAAATCGGCCAATTCCAATCACTAGCTGGTCAATCTGTGCATCTCTAAGGAAAAGTTTTACTGACTAGATGCACATGCAGTGTTATATGAATGCTCTATAATGGGATAAATGGTGAGTTAACTAATATTTAGAATTCCCTTTGCATACAAAGTTGTAAAATGTTTTCATGTGTTGTGTAGGGGGTGTTCCTAATGAGGCACGGCAGTGCGATTATACAGGTCAGTATTACTGCAGCAGCTGCCACTGGAATGACACAGCCATTATTCCGTCTAGAGTCATACACAACTGGGAGTTTGACCCACATAAGGTACAGTATAACGTACTCTGTTAATTGTGTATCCTTGGTTCCCTGAGATACGGGAATGAGTGCTAAGGGGTTAGATGCTATGGGGAAAAACTATCTGAGAAACGTTTTGGTAGCACTTTATTTTAAGGGTCCAGCATAATGCATTAGTTAAGCATGAACATGCATATAACTAATGATTATCTGAACATATAGTAAGGGCATTTTAGCCATCATTTACAATTCATAGTCATAAACTTGAATATTACTCAATAGGTGCCATAATGAATATGGATTTAAGTTTCACTTTTGAATAGGGGGTCAAATTCAATTTATTAGCACTATATTAATTGTAGTTTAGCCTTAATTGTTAGCTTATCCTAATCAATAAACTTGAATATCACTCAATAAGTGTCATAATGTAGATTTAGAACAGGGGGTCAAATAGTTTTTATTACAATATTTTAGCCGTATATAATTGCAAACCATCAGTAAATAAACATAATAACAATAACAAAAAATAAATAAATACAAATTGAGAGAGATATATAGATAGATGTGTGTGTCTTAAGTTGTTAATAATAAATTAATGAATGATTAATAATAATGTATAAAATGTGGTTATGGTACATTCAGTTAATTATTAATTACTAGCTTATTTTTGTTTATACCATAAATTTATTTATAGTTTTTTTTTTTGTTTATACTATATTGTTTATACTTTTGTTCACTATATTCTGACCCCCTATTCTGAAATGTTTCCAAAGTTTTTCCCTATAGCATCTAGTGATGCAGTACTAGTGAAGTATGGTAAGGAAACTGAATATGTGAATCTAAATGCTGCTAATGTCTACATATAGGCCCATATGTATTCACAGCAAAGTTTGTTTTCATTTTCATGTTTAGGGATAATGTTAGCCAAAATTCCAATGATGCCTACAATGCTGAGAGCAGTTTTTAGATAAATATGTAAATTGGTTTACAGTATTAAGTTGTTTTCAGTTACAATTTCAACTTATATTTTACTATTAAGCAACTCTCCATTGTTTTATCATGGGATGTCTGACCTTCTATTCTTTTTCACGTCAAAGGCTGTGCACACCTACCTATTATACAATTGCCATGGATCAATGGTAGTTTTAAAGTGTTTACCAGCCAGGGTGAAACTTTTCCAGAAAGTTTGCTTTGTCAAACCATTTCAAACACCTGAAACAAACTCATTTTGTTTTAAGATGTCACACCAGTTTTTCAATTTCACTTGGAGTATATTGGTGACTAGCTAAGGGAGAAGGTTCTGGCAGCAGACTTGCACTTGCAGACTTGGGTTCTCAGACTTGCACTTGCACTTCCTCAAGTGATGTCACTTGCGGTCTTTATTTTGTTAAATTTATTTATTATTTTTTGTTTGAATTACTCAACATTTTACAACAGTAGCCAAGTCAAGTCTTGAAGCACTGAACATTATCAAATAGAAGAACAGAGTGATGGTAATGTATAATGACGAGAATTAAACTTTATTTATCAAATGCAGAGAAGTCTCTGTAGTCAAGACGACGATAATCACTGGAAATCAGGTGTCCCCAACTAAGCAAGCCAGAAGCGACAGCGGCAAGGAACCAAAACCCCATCCATGAGAGAATAGGGAAACAAACCTTGGGAGAACCAGGCTTTGTTAGGTCCAGTTGTCCTCTGGCCGGACGCCCAGCACCTAATTTCCAGTTAAATTTTAAACACATGTTAGATTGTGTAAGGACTTATAGTGTGCATCTGGATCCAGCATTCTGTCCACGGAGCTAATCTAGGTGTTCCGATGAAGATCATCTCTTTGTGTTGGTACACCGTCTGATCTGGATACTGTGGCGGGAAACCCCGTAGCTCATCAGCGTTGCCCTGGCAATCAGAAGCACCTGGGAACAATCATCGCGGCCCAATCGGTCACAGGAAAACCAGGCTTAAATACAGCCACCGGATGACTGGTAAACTGAGCAAACTGGTAAACTGACTCCACGCCAACCAGGAGTGACGGCCACCGGAGGGCACCCAGCGACCAGTACAGGGACAGGGATACGGGAATGAGTACTAAGTGGTTAGATGCTATGGGGGAAAACTATCTGAGAAAAGTTTTGGTAGCACTTTATTTTAAGGGTCCAGAATAATGCATTAGTTAAGCATATACACCGTCTGATCTGGATACTGTGGTGGGAAACCCCGTAGCTCATCAGCGTCGCCCTGGCAATCAGAAGCACCTGGGAACAATCATCGTGGGCCAATCGGTCACTGGATGACTGGTAAACTGAGCACTAACTCCACGCCAACCAGGAGTGACGGCCGCCGGAGGGCACCCAGCGACCAGTACAGGGACCGGGCAGTCCCCACGACGAGCCCATGCCCACAGAAACACAGTTGTCACCATCAAAAGCCTGGATGGCTGGCTGTGTGGTCCATCAGGAGGCACCCAGGGCTGGCCCATGCACCCGAGTCAAGGTCCAAGGCTGAAACTACACTGCCCTGCTGGACTCGGGCAGTGCCGTTACCCTGCTCCAACCTGAGGTGTTGGGACCCCGGCCAGTTGAAAGAGGAGAACTACCCCTTACCTGCGTCCACGGAGATGCAAAGTGAGTCCCCACCTTCCTAGTGACACTTCAGAAGGGGGAAAATCCTCGCCACACAGCCAGCACGGCCCCCACGCCGTCGTCGCAGCCAGCCGGGACCTGCTGGGACCAGGTTCGGGTCCAGGAGGACCAAGAAGTTCACCCCGGCCCTCACCCTCTCCCGCACTTCATCATCAGAGACGGTCTGCTGTACTGTGTCGCGGAGCGGAGGGGTGAGGTGAAACAGCTCCTGGTCGTCCCTAAGTCCAAGACTGACATCATCCTGGAACTGGCTCACTCACATCCGCTGGCACACAAAACCCTCCAGCACATTCGTGATTGGTTTCACTGGCCCGGAATGGACACCGAAGTCAAGCAGTTTTGCCAAGCCTACCCGACCTGCCAGCAGACATCACCCAGAAAGCCTCCCCCCAGCCCGCTCATTCCTGTACCTATTATCGGGGGGGCCCTTCAAGTGGATCAGGATGGACCTCGTGGGGCCGCTGCCAAAGTCTGGCCGGGGGCATGAGCTCATCCTGGTCATCGTTGACTACGCAACCCGGTACCCAGAGGCTGTACCCCTGTGAAAAGCTACCTCCAAGGCAGTAGCTCAAAAACCGTTTCTGGGGTTGGGTATGGTGTGGCAGGAAACCCCATAGTTCATCAGCATTGCCTTGGCAATCATCAGGAGCACCTGGGAACAATCATCGTGGGCCAATCGGTCACGGGAAAATCAGGTTTAAATACAGCCACTGGATGACAGGTAAACTGAGCACTGACTCCACGGCAACCTAACGTTGCTGCTTATGCTATTTTTTCTGTTCTCCCAGAACTCAGCCCGTGAACGCTTTGCCTTGCTGCACCACTCACCTTGGATTACCTTGGCTTCACAGATCACCTGTCACCTGGGAAAAGGAAGACGAGCATCACAGCACAGAACGCCAGCCATCCAGCACCGTCACTCACTTTGGTTACTTTTATTCACTTCTGTCAATAAATCCACCCTTCGGGGCTTGCATTCAGTTCCCTTGTTGCGTTGTCTTTTCCGGTGGTGACAATACGGACTGAGGAACAGAGTAAAAGAGAGACAGACTAATATTAGTGTAGAGGCCATTCTTTTTAACATGTAACAAGGGGAGTGTTCCTGGTTCCGGCTGATATAATTAATGCAGCCTAACAATCCTTTAACGGATTTGATAAATAAATGTGTATCAGTGTGTTATGTGTAAGCCAGAGTAAAAAGATGTGTCTTTAATCTAGATTTAAACTGACAGAGTGTGCCTGCCTCCCGAACAGTATTAGGTAAATTGTTCCAGAGTTTGGGTGCTAAATAGGAAAAAGATCTGCCACCTGCAGTAGATTTTGATATTGTAGGTATTATAAAATGGCCAGAGTTTTGAGAACGCAGTAGACGTGAAGGACTATAATGTGATAAGAGCTCGCTCAAGTACTGAGGAGCAAAGCCATTCAGGGCTTAAGTAATTAACAAGATTTTAAAATCTATACAATGTTTGATAGGGAGCCATTGCAGTGTTGACAGAACCAGGCTATTATGCTCATACTTCCTGGTCCTAGTAAGGACTATTAGTAGTAGTAGTCTATTTATTAAGCGTGCAGAACAACCACCCAGTAAAGCATTACAATAATCTAACCTTGAGGTCATAAATGCATAAATTAACATTTCTGCATTTGAGGTTGAAAGCATAGGGCGCAATTTAGATATGTTCTTGAGATGGAAAAATGCAGTTTTACAGATGCTAGAAACATGGCTCTCAAATGAAAAATTGCTATCAAACAGCTCACCTAGGTTCCTAACTGATGAAGAACAGTAGCCACATTGCACACAGACCTCACAAAAGGTTCAGTGTTTTATAATGGATTCTCAGTAAAGAAAAGTGTTTTGAAGATCTTTGTGGGAATCAGTGGTTTTATGTGCACATCAGACGCTCCAAACATAGGTGTAGATTGCTTGTCCTGAGAGAGAAAATGTTCACTGATACTGCCATCCAGATCACTTAATTTGTCATTCAGTACAATGTTTCTATTTTTAATATACATTAATGTACATTAATTCGTTTAGCAGATGCTTTTTTTTAAGTGACTTACAATTGAGGAATACGCAAATGATTTATCACTAGGAGGGAAAAAAAGTGCTCAAAGTTTAAGACATTGTTCAGACTAATACAAGTTAGACATGGAGGGATTAAGGAAAGAGCAAGCAATTTTTTTTTATTAATATTAAACTTAGTCCAGCCAGTGTGTGTGTGTATATATATATATATATATATATATATATATATATATACACACACACACACATTAGTTTTTATATATACGAATATATAAAAAACATTTTATAATATAAAATGTGTGTGTTTGAGAAAGATAACAACGATAAAAAGGCATTAAATGACATTAAAATAGCAAGATATGCTGACATGCACATCAGTGATGCGTGGGTCAATGTGTAAACAACCCGAACCCGACCGACGTTGTCAACTAACCCTAACGGGCCGCAAAAAAAGAAGAGAAAATATTGTACCCAACCCGCTTCCTGACCCGCATTTTTTTTTTCAAATGGTGTGCTCGCTGACGTGCTGCACTCAGAGCTCGTGGTGTGCGCGGCGAGAGCAGGCAGTTCTTGCGGCGACCCATCATTTTACATTTCAGCTGTCTAGATGCATATTACTGATGAATGCGATGTTTTTGTTTTGACCCTGCTTGAAGAATTCATCAGCAGGTCAACTGAGAGAAAGCCCACTTTTGGAAAAGTGTTAAAGCCCTTAGGAGCGCAAACTGTTCTTTTTCTGAATGTTGAAATAGCATTAATAAATGTAATATGTATATATTGTAATATGTAATAAAGGCTTGATGTATTCATTTATTTCGTTTCATTTTCTTAATTAAGATGCTGCATGTATTTATCCAGTCTAATCAAAGTGTGCGTCTCTCCCCCGACGAATTCCCAACAAAAATCCCACCCCTAACCCAAGGGTCTTCCTGTTCAGCCTCTATAGGGGCAGAAACAGGCTCATGGTAAGGTTTGAGCAGAGGAACATGAAATCTGGGGTGGATGCATCAAACCCTTTTGTCCAGGCTGATACTCTGGATTCTCGGTTGTCCTACGGTCGGCTGTAGTTGTCTGTCTATGTACCGCCTTCTGCAGATTTTGCAGTGTCCCAGACTCTTTCACTATACCAGAAACAGTAGTCAACTGCAGGTACCTTAGATGGTTCCCCTGACTAGTGTAACAAAGGAGGCTGGAAACCAAGCACGCACTGGAGGGCCATGAGTCAAGTAGATGGCTGTCGCAGGGAGTTCTGGGCATACTCTGCCCAGCCTAAAAACTGGTTTCAGGAGAAGGTACGGAGGAATCGCCCAATTTCCTGTATCTTTCTCTCGATCTGGCCGTTGGACTGTGGGTGGTAGCCTGACATGAGGCTTTTGGTCACAACTAGAAGCCGGAAGAAAGCCCGCAATACTCTTGAGATGGACTGAGGTCCACAGTCAGGCACTATGTCCTCAAGAAACCCATAGTACTGGAATACATTGCTGAATAACAGTTCTGCCATTTCCGTGGAAGACCTTTTAGAGGGAGTAACTGATTTTGAGAATCGATCCACAATGACTAAAACACAAGTGTTGCCATCAAATACTAGTAGATCCGTCATGAAATCCACTCCTAGGTGTGACCACTAGCGATTTGGAATGGGTAATGGTAGTAGTTTACCAGCTGGCAGATGACGAGGACTCTTAGCCATGGCACACTATTGGGATCTTCTCACATACATTCTCATGTGCTATCTCCGGCCACCAGAAGCGCTCGTTTTAAAAGCGCGAGAGAGGAACGTTGACCCTGGGGTGGCCAGTGCCCAAGAAGGAGTGAGTGATGTGAATAAGTGCTGTGTGTTGTGCTCTGGGTAAGAACTGGTGTCCCTGCGGACAGCCCGGTGGATTTCTGGGAACAGTGTTAGCAACTGCTGGAGGAGAGGACCATTCGATGGGACTGACTATAATCTGAAACAGAACAATGTTAGTTGGCTCATCAAGAACTTAATCGGAACTGTATATCCGGGATAGAGTGTCAGCACGTACATTCTTAGATCCGGGGAGATATGAACTCATAAAGTCAAACCTGCTAAAGAACAGGTCCCAGCACGCCTGCCAAGGATTGAGCCTCTTCATCTCCCGGAGACACTACAAGTTCTTGTGATTAGTTAGTACTTCTAATGGGTGTGCTGCACCCTCAAGCCAGTGGTGCCACTCCTTCAGGGCGACATTGATGGTAAGCAGATAGATAAATAGTGCATTACACCAAATACACAAAATAATGTTTTTTAACAATATCTTATGACCCCTTTAAGACCAGCTGTTGCCAGTCGTCCTCACAAAGATTACATCTTTTTTTTTAGTTGTGACTAATGTGGGCCTATTTAAATAACAAATTATTTTAGTTTAAGGGACAATTATTATTATTTACTACAGTCTCTGACAAAAGTCTTGTCGCTTGTGTACAAATTGACACACAGTGCCACTGAAATATATTTCTAATCAATATTATTTTACAAGAAATTGCTCATTTTGTTCCCAACAGCTTTTGTAATAATGTTTCAGTGTAAAACGGAACTGTCAGAAATGGCCTCCATGGTCGAATCAGTGCCCAGAAGCCAGCACTAAACAAAAGACAATTGAAAAACCATGTGGCATTTGCCAAGGCCCACGGCCTGCTAAAAGAATGGACGCTGGAAAAGTGGATTTTTCTGTTAAATTACACCACAGTCGCCGCAAATATTGCAGGAGACCTACTGGAGCCGCATGGCTCCAAGATTCACCCAGAAAAGTTTGGTGGAAAAATTATGGTTTGGGGTTACATCCGGTATGGGGTGTGTGAGAACAGGGTGGAAAGCAACATCAATGGTCTGAAATACCAAGAAATCTTAGCTACCTTTTATATTCCCAACCATAAAAGAGGCCAAATTCTGCAGCAGGATTGTGCTCCATCACATTCTTCCATCTCCACATCAAAGTTCCTCAAGGCAAAGAAGATCAAGATGCTCCAGGATTGGCCAGCCCAGTCACCAGACATGAACATGATTGAGCATGTGTGGCGTAGGATGAAAGAGGAAGCATGGAAGATGAAACCAAAGAATATTTATGATCTTTGGGAGGCATGCAAGACTGCTTTCTTTGCTATTCCTGATGACTTTATCAATACATTGTATGAATCCTTGCCAAACCACATGGATGCAGTCCTTCAAGCTCATGGAAGTCATACAAGATATTAAACTTGGATCTTATAGCACCACTACTTAATTTGCGGACGTATTTCTGTATTTGGTGTAAACTTGTTCAATTTCTGTATAGCTGACAAAACTTTTGTCTTGCCAAAATTTGACCTTTCTGTCTTGATTAAATGCTAAATCTTTTTTCAGTGAAACCAATTCATTTTAATGCATTAAACATAATTTGGGAGGGTTTTAGCTTTTCATATGAGCTATTTCTAACACCAATTGATTAATTAAATGTCAGGTTAATAGCAGGTGTTTCTACAAAATAGATAAGCGACAAGACTTTTGTCAGGGACTGTAGTTGAAATATGTGTAATATCACACAAGTAGCCATGTGACATGGCTGTGTATCGGCATGCTTTAATTGCCTACAGCTGAATAGAAGTCATGCCGATATATATAGCCCTATAGCAAGGCCACTCTTGTAATGTCTTGTATGCATATCAATTGAGTATTAGTGAGAATTAGGGCTGGGCGATATATATCGAACAATATATTATGCACATCTTATCAGTAAAGCCGTTTTTTTTGATTAGCAGTAAATCTTCGTCAGGAGTTTTTAAAAGGAACGCCAGCTTATACACAGAGCAGTAGATCACTGAGAAGCTGCGCCATTGAATCTCCCGCGAAACTAATGCATAGCTTGTCAGTGATGTACGGCTCTGTTAACAAACTGGCGATGCATTTAAAAACAGCTGATGGAGATTTAGCGCTAATCAAAGAACTGGCTTGAGACGCGCCTAATATATCGTTCGGTATATAACGCCCAGCCCTAGTGAGAATTGTCCTTTAATAAACTAAAATGTTACCATATCAATATTTTTCAGTTTGTTGGTGACTCATGAATTTAACACTATGATTGTGGTGTGTATATTGATGTGTTCAGGTGTGTCGTACATCAATGCGCTATCTTGCTTTGATGATGTCCAGACCTGTGCTCAAACTTAGGGAAATCAACCCTCTTCTGTTTAACTTTGTGGAGGAGCTGGTGGAAATCAGAGTAAGTTTTTAAATTGTGACAACCTTTTTTAATTCTTTGTAAAGTGGGTTATTTTGTACAGTGCATTTGCTTAAACAGCATTTAATATTAAGCATTAATTATTCTAATTGTATCTCTTATCATTCTTGTACTTCAGAAATTACGTCAGGATATATTGCTAATGAAGCCATATTTCATCACCTGTAAGGAGGCCATGGAAGCCCGGCTTCTGCTGCATGTAAGTACTGTAATTAGGACATGCTCTCATTTAGGCCATGTTACAAATGGTGCCCTACTCCCTTTAATTTCTTCTTGGAGTTTACACTCTAGTGACATAAGGCAAATTGGTTTTGCTGTGGAGCCTGTATTAGTATTAAATAAAAATCAAAATAGCAAGCAATCAAAACCATCAGCTTCAATTGTGTTAGAGGAGAGATTACAACACAGATAATATTTCTGTACTTTATCAAGTGCATACATTTAAAAAAAACTGTAGAGAATAAAGTGGTGGAAGTAAAAGATCAATACATTTAGCAGCAAAAAAAACTTTGGTTTCTAATTTTACCTCGTTTTAATCTGACTCCAAATTTAAGTTCTCTGACATTAGACTTATAATACTAGATTTAGGTGCTGAGCTTGAATTTAGTTATCTGAATTTAGAAACCTGATTCTTTTAAACATGCTATACATGCTATACTTTGTGGGACAGAGAGCCATCTAGATTTAACGTCGGCTGTAACGTCATTCCGTAACACAAACCTCGCCAGTATGATAATTACTCAGGGATTGGGGATGAGTGTTATACCGTCTCCAGATAAAAGCGCCTACTGCTTTGATCTTTGTGCCCCCAGTTTGTATGTCCTGGCCGTGATATTTATGCACGCCCCGCCTTTGTTATTTCTACTAGAAATATTTCTATATTACTTATTTCTACTAGAAATAACAATTGCAACAAATTAAAAGGAATCAAGAAATATCATTTATTTCTCAGGTAAAATTATATTGTTACAAGGCGGTCCTCTTCCCATCAGCGGGAACCATCACTGGAATATTAGTTCCTACCCAAAGCGCTTTTCCCCAAACACCCGCGGGGATTTCCGCCACAGGTGTTCGACATTATCCTTAGTATTTAAGGAACTATCAGAGATCACTTTGGTGCAAAGTCTTGATTTTGCCATCATTTCTGAGCGTTTGTGGATTATTTCTGGGTTGTCTTTTGTTACCTATTGGATTGTTTATTTCGACCTTGAACCTTGCTTGTTACCCCGACCTGTGCCTGGACCTCACCTGAGAATGTTTGCCTGTTGCCTCGACCCTTTGCCTGGACATTACTTGTGATTCTAGCCTGTTACCTTGACCACTTTCGTCTGCTCTACTATAACCATGTCTGCCCCCAGTGATGCCAGCCTGTTTGACTTTGATTGTACTAATAAAGAGTTGCGAATGGATCTACCATCTCCTGAGAATGTGTTACAGGAGACTTTGCCGTCTTCAGATCCAGCAACAATGTATGAAATGACCCGTGAGATCACCTGCCTGGGCTCTGTACAGCACACCCATCATCAGCAATTGGGTCAGCTCACATGAATGACTGAAGAGATGAAGCAGTCCATGCTCTCGCTGCAGGCTTCCATGCAGTCTTTGACCTCCGCCATGACGCCGCTGCCCACCACCACCAGGGCTGACGCCGCCGCTGCAGCTTCGTCTATGACAGTAACCAGCTACAGCTACACTGCACGAAACTCCCTGAAAAATACGATGGAGCTCCCAGGAAATGCCATGGATTTTTAATGCAATGCAGCCTTTATATCACCCGTCAACCTGGAACCTTCCCAGATTAGGATAGCAAGGTCTCGTTGATATGCTCTCTGCTGACCGGACGCGCACTGGACTGGGCAACCGCCCTATGGGAGGGTCAGGGCATGTCCCTCCTCGGCTACAATTCATACGGCATTTTCAGGAGGTGTTTGATCACTCCGCTGACAGCAGAGACCCCAGTGATGAGATCTTCGCCTTGAAACAGGGAACCAGTCTCCGTGGCAGACTTCACACTACAGTTCCGTACCCTCGCCGCACAGACCGGCTGGCCCCCGGAGCCTCTCAAAGCCCTATACCGGAAAGTACTTAGCCGGGATTTGCAATCCCGAGCTCGCCTGCCGCGATGAGGGAAGGTCACTGGAGGAGTTAATGGAGCTGTCGATCCAGATGAACAATTTAATCAGATCCAGGTGCATCCGTCCACCCACAACGCTTCATCCATTCTCTCCATTCACCACTCAGTCCAGTCCGGAACCTATGCAGATCGGGAAGACTCATCTGACAGAGGATGAAAGCTCGAAACGGATCCAGGACAACTTGTGCTTGTACTGCGGTCAACCGGGACACATCAGAGCCACCTGCCCAGTACGACCACCACGCACCATGCCCACACGGGTGAGTACTGGGATTTCTGAACATACCATGACCTTGCCGGTTACGTTAATTGTAAGAGGGAAGAAGATTCAGACGACTGCTTTATTGATTCTGGGGCAGAGGGAAATTTGATTGATTAGAGTTTTGCTAAGCGCTTGTATCTCCCTTTACTTGCATGTGGGCCATGTGTGGCGGTCGCAGTCCTAGATGGACGCCCCCTAGGGTTCGGAGAAGTCACCTGCACCACCAAGGATCTGAAGCTTCTAGTTGGACCCATGAACTCTGAGAATATTCAGCTATTCACGATTCAATCACCCGAGCACACGATCATCCTCGGCCTTCCTTGGTTGGAACTCCACAATCCTGACATCTCCTGGGCAGTAAGACCGATCCTTCGCTGGTCCTCATGCTGCCACACTCACTGCATTCAGTCAGTTCAGACCCCAGAAATTCAACCACCCAGGTCTCAGCTCAATGTGTCCCAGGAGGAGGACTTCAGCATTCTGCCAACGGAATATCACAACCTCAGGGAGGCCTTTAACAAGGAACAAGCCACACAACTGCCACCTCATCGTTCCACGGATTGTGCCATCCAACTCCTGCCAGGGGCTGTACCACCCAAAGGCCGAATTTTCCCACTTTCACAACCGAAGACCGAGAGCATGCAGAAATAAATTCAAGAGGAGCTAGCAAAGGGCTTCATCCAGTCATCCACATCCCACGCATCTGCTGGATTCTTTTTTGTTAAGAAGGACGGGATTCTCCGACCAGCGACTACAGGTGTTTAAATGAAGTTACCGTAAAGTACCGTTATCCACTGCCTCTAGTCCCAGCCTCACTTGAACAACTTCGTAAGGCAAGACACTTTACCAAGCTCGACTTAAGAAGTGCTTATAACCTCATCCAGATACACCAGGGCGACGAGTGGAAGACGGCCTTCTCCACCACCACTGGCCACTATGAGTGCCAAGTCATGCCCCAATAGCCCTGCTGTCTTCCAATCCTTAATCAGTGACATCTTCCGTGAAGAATTGAACCGAACTGTGATCATTTACATTTACAACATCTTGATCTATTCCGAGACCTACCATAAACATGTTCAGCATGTCAGGCAAGTGCTACAACGATTAATCCAGAATCAACTTAATGCCAAGTTATCAAAATGCGAATTTCATCAGTGAAGAATCACCTTTCTGGGGTATATAATCAGCCATGAAGGGGTAACTATGGACGAGAGCAAGGTGACCTCGGTTGTGAATTGGCCACGCCCTAAAACCATAAAAGATCTCCAAAGATTTCTGGGATTCGCCGCCTTCTATCGGCGATTTATAAATAACTTAAGTCAAGTTGCTGCCCCTCTAACCTCGATGACTCCCGACAGAATGTATGTGCCCTTGCGTTTGCGGCCCAGTAGTAATGTTGAAAGACTGGCATTGCCAGCCCCCCCCCATCTCTTTAGACTTTTCTAAGGGTGCCTTAGAGATATGATGAGTTTTACAATTCCAAAGGAAAGGGAAAATAATAGAATCTAGATTAAAAAAAAATTATTTAGTAAGATAAATGGGTAGATTCTGAAACAAATTAAAAAATCTTGGAAGCACCATCTTTATAGCATTAACATGCCCAGTCAAAGATAATGGAAAGGGCCTTAATTTTTCAATGATGGATTTAAGGCTCTTTTTTCACAGAATTAAAAGTTTAAATATATCATTTGGATCTACAGGAAAAAAACAATCCTAAGTAAGAAATGGTCTTACTTAGTGAAATGGTCCCTAAGAATTTTAAAATGGAGAGACGCATAATTTTTTTTTTTTTTTGAAAAATTATTTCCAAGGGGAACAAATATACTTTTATTCCAGTTAATAGAATACCTGGAAAGAGAACCAAACCGTTCAATCAAATCCATTCAAGGAGGCAAGGAGTCAACAGCATCTTTTAAAAATATAAGCATATCATCTGCATGAGAGAGCCTAGTCTCTGCTGATCAAATTTTAATGCCGTGAATTGAAGAATGGCATCGAATTTTTATAGCTAGTGGCTCCATCCTCCATCAGGCAACATCCCTGTCTTGTCCCACGGAAAAGTGGAAAATACTCTGATTTGTCCAAATTACTGCACAAATTACAACACTTTGGCAACAATCTTTTGATCACAATTAAGCAAGCTTAGTGGTCTATAACTGGAAGGATCAGTATCATTCCTATCTTTTTTCAATAACAAGCAAATGTTGGCTTCATAGAAAGATGAAGGAAGTTGCTTATTTTTAAACGAATGATTTATCATTCTCAGCAGTAGAGGAGCATTAGCATCTGAATGAGCTTTATAGAGTTTAGTTCAGAACCCATCAGGCCCTGAGCTCTTGCCATTTGAAAAAGATTTAATGGCCTTCATGATGTCATCTAAAAGTGATCTCTTTATCCAGTTTACTTTGGGCATCATCACTAAGCTTCAGAGTGTCTATTTTATCAAGAAAATCAGTGTCCGAAAGGGGCATGTTGCACTTTGAAGTAAAAAAGATGTTTGTAAAATTCCAAAAAACAAGAATTAATATCCTTTAGATTAGTTAATAATACACCTGAGGCTGATTTAATTTGGAAAATAGCTTTAATGTTTGCCTCTTAAGTGCTGAGAAAATAGTCTTTCAGGTTTGTCACCCATCTCAAAATTCTTACGTTTTATTTTAAGCATCATATTACTGACTTGCTCACTCAAAATATTATTATATTTCGTACTTCAGTTTTAGCATTGTGTTAAGGTCCGACTGAGATGTAGATAGTCTGTAGGCACGCTCCATAGTTGGAAGCAAGGTTTCAATTATATTACCATGCAACACCACCTTAAAGGTCTCCTAAAGAGTCAAGTCAAGTCACTTTTATTTATAAAGCGCTTTTAACAATACAATACAATGTAGCAAAGCACTGAACATTATCAAGTTGAAGAACAGAGTGATGTTAATGTATAATGACAAGAATTAAACTTTATTTATCAAATGCAGAGATGGTCTCTGTAGTCAAGACGACGATAATCACTGGAAATCAGGTGTCCCCAACTAAGAAAGCCCGAGGCGACGGCGGCAAGGAAAAAAATAACCATCCATGAGAGAATGGGGAAAAAAGCCTTTTTAAACCAGGATTAAGTAGTTCCAGTTCTCCTTTGGCCAGACGCCCAGGACCTAATTTCCAGTTAAATTTTAAACACATTGTGTAAGGACTTATAGTGTATGTGTGTGTGCATCTGGATCTGGCGATCTGTCCATGCAGCTCATCTAGGTCTTCTGATGAAGATCATCTCTTTGTGTTGGTACACCGTCTGATCTGGATACGGACTGAGGAACAGAGTAAAAGAGAGACAGACTAATATTAGCGTAGAGGCCATTCTTTTTACGATGTAACGAGTACACTGTGTGTTAAGGGGAGTCATGATCTATAGTGTTGAACGCAGCAAAATCAAGTAAAACTAGCAATGAGATACATCCTTGGTCTGATGCAAGTAAGTCATTGGTGATTTTAACAAGTACAGTTTCTGTGCTGTGATGGGGCCTAAAACCTGACTAAAATTCTTCATAGATATTGTTTTTTTCCAAGAATGAGCAGAGTTGAGTGGACACAACTTTCTCTAAAATTTTAGGCATAAATGGAAGATTAGAAATGGGTCTGTAATTTGCCAGTTCACTAGGGTCTAGTTGTGGTTTCTTAATTAGAGGCTTAATAAACCGCCAGTTTGAAAGGTTTATGGACGTGGCCTAAAGATAACGACGAGTTGATAATATTGAGAAGCGGTTCTTCTGCTGCAGGTAACAATTCTTTTAGTAATTTAGTGGGTACGGGATCTAATAGGCATGTTGTTGGTTTAGATACAGTGATGAGTTTATTTAATTCTTTCTGTCCTATAGCGGTAAAGTACTGCAGTTTTTCTTTATGTTTGACGAAGGTAGTTGACATATTAGACACTGTAGAACCTACATTGGTTATTGTATTACTGATGTTATCTATTTGATCAGTGAAGAAATTCATAAAGTCATTACGTATTAAATTGTGAAGGAATATTTTGATCGAGTGGCGTCTGGTTATTTGTTAATCTAGTCACGGTGCTAAATAAAAACCTTGGATTGTTTCGGCTATTTTCTATGAGTTTGTGGATATGCTCGGCCCTAGCAGCTTTTAAAGCCTGTCTATATCTGGACAATGACATTTTTCCATGCAATTCTAAAAACTTCCAAGTTAGTATTTCTCCATTTGCGCTCAAGATTACGAGTTTCTTTCTTGAGAGAATGTGTATTGCTGTTGTATCATGGCGCAATACGTTTTACTCTAACTTTTTTCAATTTGATGGGGCAACAGCTTCTAACGTATTGGAGAAGATGATGCCCATATTATTTGTCATTTTGTCTAGATCATGTGTATTAAGGGGTGAACAGAGCAGTTGAGATAAATCAGGCAAATTATTTGTAAATATATCTTTGGTGGCTGGAACAATAGTTCTTCCAAGACGATAACCCACATATAGTTAATATCAGTGATACGCAGCATGCACGATACAAGAAAATGGTCAGAAACATCATCGCTTTGAGGTACGATATCCATATCAGTAAGATCATTTCCATGCGTTATAATTAAATCTAGCGTATGATTAAAATGATGACTCCAAAAGAGTTTATCAGGTCAGTAAACGCAAGTCCTAACGCATCATTTTTATTATCAACGTCAATGTTAAAATCCCGACAATTAGTGCTTTATCAAAATTAACCAATAGTTCTGAAAGGAATTCTGCAAATTCTTTTAGGAAATCTGTATATGGCCCTGGCGGTCTATACACAGTAGCTAAGATTAAGCAAAAGTAATTCAAATGAATTAAACCTGTATCCTGTTTCCTGAATAACATTGAAAATATCACTGTATATTGTTGCAACACCACCACCATGACCAGTCTGACGGGGCTCATGCTTGTAATAGTAGTTTGGTGGAGTAGACCCATTTAGACCAATATAATCATTAGGTTTTAGCCAGGTTTCTGTTAAGCAGAGTACATCAAAACTATTATCTGTGATCATTTCATTCGCAATAACTGCTTTCGGTGCAAGTGATCTAATGTTTAGAAGTCCAAGCTTTAAAAATTATTTCTGTTCATCTATTTAGTTTTTTCCTGGTTTAATTATGATCAGATTTTTTCTAGATCCTGCATTAAATTTATGTTTTGACCTCACTATTCGGGGAGCAGACACAGTTTTTATACACTGGACAGTGCAAGTACTATCGTCTAAGCGTTCAGAACAAAAGGCATTGTAGCAATCAATTGAGAATGTACTTACTAGTCAGATGGAGCGTTGCGTTCTGGAGATGTTGTCCGACAGCAGTTCCGCTCCGACTCTCTTGGGGTGCAGGACCGTCAGCACCCCAAAAACGCCTAGGATGCTCCCAGAAAAGATTCCAATTATTCCAAATATCCAATTCTGTTCTTTACACCATAATAGTAGAGATTAATTTAGAGCAAAAAGTCTACTGAACCTTTTGTGCCCACGACGATACGTGGGAAGTGGTCCTGACACGATGATCCTGGTTGTGGGCGACGTGCAGCGAACAGTCTCGATCAGGCTGCTGAAGTCTCTCTTCAGAACCTCCGTCTGCCGCAGCCTGGTGTCGTTCACCCCTGCGTGCAGGACGATCGCG
>JAUYWG010000055.1:7057059-7083432 GCA_034779775.1 Enteromius afrohamiltoni
ATACTGTTATTATTCTGTTGCCGACCCTTGCCTGTACGACCTCGTCTTTAATAAAAGTTGCAAATGGATCCACAAGATTCTGGCGCTCCGTTACAGTTTTAAATCATTTTTGCTAAAAGACTGAAGCAAAGTTTAAATAAAATAATTGATACAGAACCGTCTGGGTTTATGCAAGGCTGTTTGTTGATAAACACAGCGCAAAAACAGACAGGCGTTACCGGCAGACGAGAGTGGAGGAGGCAGAGCACGAGAATGGTCCAGGCGTGGATCGGTACTCAGTAAATAATGGACCGTAGAGACAGACAAACACTTCCGGGTTTTATACACATGTAACTAGGTCAGAGGGTGGAGCAAACAATCAAATACCAAGACAACCAACGAGTGGGCGGAGACATGAGTTCATTAATGAGGGTCCATGAATAAAAACAGACATAAAACACTGAAAGTTCGCGAAAACTACTGAAAGGAGTAGGCGGTAGTGAAGCCCACCGGGCTGAAGCAGGAGGGGGAGAAGCCCACCGTGGCGGAACAGGCGGCGGAGACGTCCCTCTGGGCGAAGCAGGTGGTGGAGAAGCCCACCGGGGCGGAACAGGTGGAGGAGACCTCCTTCTGGGCGGAACAGGCGGCAGAGACGTCCCTCTGGGTGGCGCTGACGACTGGAACACCTTCCAGGCCGGATCAGGTGGCGGGAACACCCACCTGGGCGAAACGAACAGCAAGGGCATTTTCCAGGGTGGAGCGGATGGCAGCTGAGTCCTTCTGGTACGGCCAAACAGCGACAGAGACCTCTTGGAGCCACCAGGCTGATATTGTACCCTTGAAGTCCCTACTGACCGTGAATACGCCCTTTGAGACCAGACAGGAATTGAGTACGCCCTTCGAGACCTGACACGAAGTGGATACGCCCTTCAAGACCAGACAGGATATGAATGCGCCCTTCGAGACCAGACAGGAAGTGAGTACGCCCTTCGAGCCAGACCGGGAATGAATACGCCCTTCGAGACCAGACAGATGCTGACATCACCCTTCGAGACTGAGCCGCTAGGGAAGACGCCCACCCTGACCGACTGAACCATGATTCAGGGACCTCCATGTGCTGTGCAGCCACCAATGAGGCCACTGGGGATTCTACGGCCAAAACCGACATCCCCAGAGATAGTACAGCCTCAGGTGGACCCAATGGAGTCACTGTGCCACACACTAGTTCCTGAAAACAGATTCTGTTCAACAAGTAAAACCTCTACATAATACCTGATGTTTAAGTGTTTGCTGCTTCTTTTCTAGAAAAATAAAAGCTTGTTTTACCAGAGAATTAGTTTAGGCAAACATCACTGTACAAAAGCCTGTCCTAGGAACTAAAGTTGCGGTACATCCGGACTGATTCTGTGTAATACAGAAAGCCCAGGTGAAGGCTCATCTCCGTCTGTCTTTGCACTCTGTATAATGCGTTTGTTCCTTTATGTAAGTTTATATGTTTATGTTCATTTGGTATCCCAGTGTTATTGATCCTGGTTGGTTTTTGTTATAATATACCAGTTTTGAGGGCTGTAGTGGCCGTAAATTGCCGCGATAGAAATGCGCTAATTAGCATTAGCATCTCTAAGATCTCTAAGCTTTTCTGTGGCTCACATGTGGACCGTCTCTTGGGTAAACTGCCACCAGCCGATCACGACGGTTTTGTTGAACACTGCTTAAGTAGAGGAATTCTCCAGACAGGCACCGACAAGACGTACACACTTCCTGATTTTGCAGAATGGCTCCAGATCAAGTCTCAAGCTAAACGAATCTGCAGAAGAGCTGCGGCTATGTTCCAGAGTGAGACTCCAAAGACCTTTGGTAGAGTTAGAGTAGCACCTTATCCCAGAGAGCATTCAAGGCCAGTTCTCCTGACATGTGAGAGTGCAGTTAAGACCCATGATCCGACATCCCTTAAATCCAGCTTCAAGCCCAAGCCATATTGTCCCCACTGTGACAATATGGATCACTACCTCAATTTGTGTGAGACTTTCAAGAAGTTAACGACTGCCCAGATTGTAGCTTGGATTAAAGATGGAAAATGCTGCTGGAGATGTGGGCGGTTCCATGCTGTATGCAGTAGTGGTTCCCAACCTTTTTTAACTCACGACTCACACAGCCAAACACATATGTTTCTGCGGCCCACTGCAAAAGAATTTAAACGATCCCGCTTTTTGTGTCGGGTTAACGAAGTACCTAGAAGCAAGGCTGTTAATTGTCTTTATTGAATAAACTGGTAATGCATTGAATAAACAGAAATTATACACAACGGATCAGCAAACTAGACATTTCTTATTATATTAACAATATTACAATTTCTGTTTATAATAATTGGCGGCCCCCCTGCAATACTGTTGATAATACAGTGATACCACCAGAACCGTCCTTACTGTTAACCTCCCATCTACCCGGGTTTACTTGAACAGACCAAACCGTACACCCAGAGTCATGCTGAAGGTAGTCAAGGTCCTCTTGCACAATTGACCTCACACAATGGAGGCCCATGCCGTTCTCGATGATGGGTCAGAGAGGACACTTGTGCTTTTCCCAGTTGTGCAGCAGCTCAAACTTACCTGTACTCCCGAGTTGCTTCATCTACAAACTTTCTGACAATGTCACACAGAACTTGAAGGGTCATCTGTTTCCTTTGAAATCTCATCGGTCACCAAACCCACAAAGAGATACCTTGTCTCCAGTGCCTTTACTGCCAACGGTCTGAGTCTGGTAGAACATAATTATCCAGTGGTTGCTCTTCAAAAAGCTTACCGTCATCTGAGAGATCTTCCTCTTCCCCCCATTGACAGAGTTAAACCATTTCTCCTTATTGGTTTCCGACATGCACAACCTCTTAACGCCAATAGAGCCTGTTCGCAGAGGCCCTGAAGGCAGGCCGATAGCTATCAGAACACGACTAGGATGGTCTCTTCAAGGTCCAATGAGCCCTAAGCAGCCTTCACAGAGTTATCCGCAGTGCCTTCACATTACCACTGCTCAGCCCCATGATGATCTGGTTTGGCACGTTGAACGACTTTGGTTGGTCGACACTCTCCCATACAATGAGAAGATGGTCACTAGGTCCAAGCAAGACAAAGATGCAATGGCCAGAATGCCACCACAAGAGTGGGCAAAGATGGTATTCAGCGGTATGCCACACCCTTGCTCCGACGCATGCCTATGACCTTGCTCCATGTGGAAAAGGATGTTGTCCTTCCCAGTCTGCGAAGTACTGAGTGTAGACTAGCACAAGATCCTGAACGAGCCAAAGCCAACTGCACTGAAATCCACAAGCTGGAATCTGCTGGATATGTAGCCAAGATTACCTCAGAGGAAGCACACGAAACTTCAGAGTCCTGGTTCATTCTGCATCACATGGTGAATCACAATGGTAGGGACAGGATTGTCTTCAACTGTTCCTTCCAACATCAGGGGCAATCCTTGAACAGCCAACTACTTCCTGGTCCGATGCTGGGTCCATCATTGTTAGGCGTGCTTCTGCGGTTCCGACAGCACACTGTGGCCGTAAGTGGGGACATAAAGGGTATGTTTCACCAGGTACGCTTGCTGCCCACAGATAGGCCCCTGCTGCGGTTCCTTTGGAGAAACATGTGCAGAGACAAAGAGCCCGAAATTTACGAATGGCAGGTGCTTCCATTTGGAACAACATGCAGTCCGTGTTGCGCCATCTATGCCCTCCAACGTCACGTTCAAGAGCATCAAAGGGACCAAGTCGGTTTGGTTAACATAGTCAAGAATTCTTTCTATGTTGATAACTGCTTGTACAGCACTTCAAACTCTGACGATGCCAAGGAGGTGGTCGATGGTCTTCGACAACTATTGTTTGAGGGAGGCTTTGACATAAGACAGTGGGCCTGTAACGTACCCTCTGCCACTGAACACCTTCGTGGCTAACCTGGATAGGAGAGATTCCTAATCTCCTTCAACTGCATTTTCCAAGACCATATGCGCCAGCCTGTGATGATCACCCTGATGCAACCCGAGAGCTACACATCTTCTGCGATGCATCAGAAAGGGCATACGGCTCAGTCACCTATTTGCGCACTATGGACGAACAAAGCCACATCCATGTTGCCTTTGTTTTGGCCAGATCTAGAGTGGCTCCCAGGAAATGCTTCTTCATGCCTCGCTTGGAGTTATGTGCAGCCCTGACAGGTGCTCAATTAGCCAACGTGGTCCAGACTGAATTGTCTCTTAACATCCATACAGTCACCCTCTGGTCCGACTCAACCACCGTGCTACACTGGCTATCACCGGTGTCCTATCACTATAAGGTATTTGTAAGAACATTTGTAGCAGAAATCCTGACCCTTACAGATGCGGCTGAATGGCGGTACGTAGATTCAGCTCACAATCCTGACCATATAACAAGAGGCCTAACACTTACCCAATTAGCAAGTCCTCACCAGTGGAATTCAGGACCTGATTTCCTCCTTCAGCCTTCAGTCCAATGGCCTTCAACTCCTGTCATCGAGGCGGAACCAGACGTCAGTGAGTTAAGGAAAAATGCATTTGCTGGCACTGTCACAGTTTCCAATCATTCACTTCTGGACCTAAGTCAATTTCACAAATGGCCATAGCTGGTTCAGGCCACTGTCAGGTCCCTTCACGGGGCGGCTGCCACAGACAGTGACTCTCCTCTGCAAGCGAACGATTATGTTGAAGCAGAAAAACTTATTCTGGCTCAAGCTCAACAGGACTCGTTCCCACTGGAGGTTCAAGCTTTGAAGACTGGACAGTCGATTCCAGTTAACAGTCATTTGGCATCCATTTCTCCAGAGTATTATAAGGATACAGGTCTAATCAGGGTAGGAGGACGATTACATCGAGCAAGTGACCTCGATCTGGATGCTAGCCAACCTATTGTATTGGATCCTGGTCATTCTACAACTAAGCTATTGATCAAAGAAACAGACTGCCAACTCTTACACCTTGGCTCTGAACGTGTGCTAGCGGAATTGCAGCACCAGTATTGGATACTGCCGGGCAGAGAAGCCATCCGTAAACATCAGCGCAAATGTCAAGATTGTCAGTTCTGGTGTGCCAAGCCAGAAGTTCCTAAAATGGCTGACCTTCCATCCTGCAGGCTGCAACTTCACCAACCGCCATTTTATTCTACTGGGGTAGATTGCTTTGGCCCATTTCCAGTTAAAGTTGCTTGTCGCCACGAGAAAAGATGGGGCATCCTTTATAAGTGCATGACGACAAGATGTGTGCACCTTGACCTGCTTGATCACTTTGACACTGATGCGTTCTTGCTCTTCCTTCGTTGATTTATAGCACACCGAGGTAAGCCCATGGAACTGCTCTGCAACAATGGTACCAACTTTGTAACCAACCAAGCTGCAAGAGTTGCTTGCTCTTCCGATACAATCCACCTAATGCTCCTCATTTTGGAGGAACTTGGGAGTGGGAAGTCAAATCTGTTAAAACAGCATTACGTGTTGTCCTGCGAGAGCAATCAGTGCCAGAACCAGTGCTACAGACTTTGCTAGTGGAGGTTGAAGGAATTCTAAATGCAAAGCCACTTGGTTATGTATCCTCCGATGTTGCAGATTTGTACCCAGTGACTCCAAACCTGCTCCTTATGGGCCGCCGTGATGCCTCCCTACCTCAAGTCTTCTTCGACTCTACTAACCTGCTCAGAAGACGACGATGGAGACACAGCCAGGTGTTAGCGGATAATTTCTGGACTGCCTTCATTCGAGATTACCTCCCTAGTTTACAGGATCGACAAAAATGGAGAAAAGATGGGAAAGAACTGATGGTAGGCCAGGTAGTTCTCATTGTTGATCCGCAACTTCCTTGCACTTTCTAGCCTGTAGGCACAGTGACTGAGACATTGGCTGGACCTGATGGAAGGATTCGCACTGCTTGTGTAAAAGTGAAAGAAAAATCTTACGTTCACCCAGTTATTATAATAATAACATAGCAATATATCTGCTATAATCACGCTCCTAGAGGTCATCAGTGTGAAGATGCTCAGTGCTGAGGAGACAGGACTCTGTGCTGCTGTGATTCTGATCACTAAAAAACAAACAACAAAACATCTGTGAGCATGCTAAAGTCAGTATATGTACAGACACACACACACACACACACACACATGTATGTGTATATACACATATACATACATATATACCTCTACAGATATATATTTATAAAATAGATTTGTGAATAGATTAATAATATGGTCTAAACATTCTTAGACTCATAACATTCATCATGCACTATTATCATACAGTATTGTTTTATGGTCTACTATATGGAGCTTAGAAACAGCGTCGCGTCCAAAGACATTTAGATGTCATATTCAAAAGTTTATTCACTGGATTTTAAACATTCCAGTCAGGAATTACAGTTCGGGAAAAGCAAAACAATCAAATTTGTTCATGTTTAAGCAATAATAACTAGCACACTAATACAAGAAATAAGCATTACTCACTCGTTACGACGATCCCTCTGTGACTCGCTCGAGTCTGCATTCTTCTTGTCTGATGTAACGTTAATCTGAAGTTTATTCCTCTGAGTGCGTCTTCTTGAGTATTTATTTCTCACAGCGCTGAGGTAAGTTCTGAGGTCTTATTCCTCTCAGCACGAAGCGTACAGTATCCGGGATGAACTTCAGCTAAACTCTCTCTGCTTTGTTTGTGTTGATTTGGGTGTTTGCATGCGCCGCATGCTCCGCGTGGATGATTATCATACCTGTTGTTCATGCGGCGTGGGGGCGTGGTCGCATTAAAAGATAATGAGGGAGACGCGAAAGACTGGACATCGCTCTGGTTTCATGTGAATTACTTTATCAAAGAATATTTGTTTTCGATCAGACTGTCTTAGTGTACTAGTAGACTTATCAAGCTTTCTCAAACTCTCATGTCGCTGTGTGGAGTTTAAATTTCATTTTCATGACTCATTGCTCATTGAAGATTACACAGACCAACGCGGCAGACAATGCACCCTGCATGTTTTCTTAATTTTCGAAATGCATAAAGTTGTGTCGTTGTTATATGTGTATACAAATTAAAGTAGACACTTCACAGATTGGATTCGAGTATTGATCTTATCTGTACGATCAAAACTGTAATTTAAAATTTAAAGTGTGTAATTTAAGTTCTTATTGGTGTCATCAGGAGAAGACACCTCAAAACGCATGTATGCGTTTGCCAACCCCAGGGGGTTAACTGCTCCAGGGAGTAGTCTGGGTCCTCACTGGGCAGATCATGCAAAACAACCCGATCCAGACCTTGTCACGATTCGGGTTGGGCTACTGAGGTTTTGTTGTCATGTTCGTTTGTTTTGACAGGTGGCCATGTGCTGCGCTGTCATTCGTGATGTTCACTCCGCCCTTCTTGTTATCCTTGTTAGTCAATCATTCCATCACCTTTACCATCTCAGGCTCTAATTTTCTTCCCTTTATTAATCCCTTGTGTGTTGCTGTCTAGTGTCGGTCCGTTCTCTATGTGAGAAAGCTTTTCCCTGTCTTGTCCTGCACTTTTGTTTTCTTTTACTTGTTTGGACTCTAGGAATCCCTTAGCTGTTTCTTCCGGCTCCCCGCTGCCTGGACGCTCATTCTCTCTGGCAGATTCACCCGCTACCTCTCTGCACGCTTGCGGCGCCTCCTCCTGTATTTAGCCGCAGCTTTCCCTCGCTGTCCTGGCCGGGCTCTCCCTGCACGCACTGAGCTTGCTGTTCTAGATTCAGCCGCTGTCATTTACTCCTGTGGGTTTGGCTGGCGTGGGGGATTTCCCGCTCTGGACTTAAAGACTTTTTTTCGTTATTTACTGCCTCACCGATCTTTTGTCGTTTTTTTGTTGCATTAAGATTTTTGACTTCTACTCTGAACTAAAAGACCTTTTTGATTTATTTCTGCCTCTCTGATTTTTGTCCATTCATTCTTTCTGCTGCTGCAAGATCACTAATAAACTGATTTTTGGCTATTGGGTTCAGACTCCGTTCCTGACAGACCTGACAGAAAGTACCCCTTAAGACTTTCCTCACTGACCTTAGCAAGATGAGACACCGATATGAAGTCGGCATTGAAATAGGGAACTTAAAAATGTCTCTGATTCTTGCTTATAATCCTGCCTGCGAGGCGAAGAAAAGTCTCTGGTGTTGCGTCGATCATAACAGCCGCTGAGCCCTTGTTGACGGTCCTTGTGTCATAAGAGCGAGGCAAGGAGATGTGCGGGTTCAAATGCAGGCCAATGTTTATTGATAAACACAGCGCAAAAACAGACAGGCTTATGGTCGTTACCTGCAGAAAAGAGTGGAGGAGGCAGTACACGAGAATGGTCAGAGTCCAGGCGTGGGTCGGTACACAGTAAATAATCCAAACAGACACGGAAACACAAGAACACGGAGTGGCAAAAGACAGGGGTTGACAGTGCAATGGACCGTAGAAACAGGTTTTATTCACATGTAACTAGGTCAGAGGGTGGAGCAAACAATCAAATACCAAGACAACCAACAAGTGGGCGGAGACATGAGTTCATTGATGAGGGTCCATGAATGAAAATGGACATAAAACATTGAAAGTTCGATGGGCACTGAAGTGCCATCCCCTGATCTGGGCTGGCATTTCCAGCTGACTGTGACAATGATTGATTATAATCACCCTACTGAGAAAAAGAGTTTTATAATATTTATTGATTTCTTTCAAGCATTTGCTACTGTGATTCAGGATTTTATTTTCAAAGTTATTAAATTTGACATCTTGACATATGTGCATTGCATATAAAACAAAAATCAATTTAATGGTCTCACTCTAATTAGAACAGTCTAATTAGAATGTGCCCAAAAAGAGTGGTGGGTTAAAACCCATCCTTGATCTGAGAGCTTTGAATCTGTCCCTTCTCAGGCTGCCATTCAAAATGCTCTCTCCGAAGCGCATATTAACATGCATCAGGAGGACGCATACTTTCATGTTTCGATTCTACCTCAACAGACCCCTTCTCCAGTTTGCGTTTGAGGGTCGAGCATATGAGTACAGAGTCTTACCCTCTGGCCTGTCCCTCTCTCCCCGCGCCTTCTCGGAAGCCGCGAAGGGTGCCCTCTCCCTGCTGTGGGGCATCCACATCCTCAACTATCTTGACGACTGGCTGATAATAGCTCACTTGGATCTGTTGTGCATGCACAGGGACATAGTAGAGAGAAGAGCAAACTCTCCCCGGTGCAGAGGATCTCTTTTCTTGGTATGGAGCCAGACTCGGTCGAAATGACTGCCCACCTCACCAGCGAGAGTGTGCAGGACACGCTGAACTGCCTATATACATTTATGGACAGAACTGTGGTTCCTCTTAAATCTTTTCAGAGACTCTGGGGGCATATGGCAGCTGCAGTCATGGTCACACCGCTGGGCTTGCTTCAGCGTTGGTTACACGATTAGGTCCCGAAATGGGCATGGCACCGCGGCAGACTCCGGCGTTTCCCCGCAGTGTTGCCGCCCATTCAGCCTGTGTTCCCCTGGGAGCCCTGACCTATGCCATCTCGCAGTCACTCAATTGCACTGCTTTGCGGGCACTGCTGCTGGAACTGAACAATGTACATGAGCTGAACTACCACAATCGTATCTACAGCCCTCACATTCTGACTATCCTTAGTTTGGATGCGTGTCTCTAGTCTCTAGCGTGTCTCTAAATCTTCTCTGTCAGCCTAACTCTCATCGCAGACTGAGAGATAAACTATACACGTCAATCAGACACTAGTGTTTATGCGATTCTCAATTTATGCTGGGTACCGGTCAAGGTGCCCTGACCATCTGTGACTTGAACATCTCTTGACAACACATTCTCTGTTCTGTTTTGTTTCTTTGGCCATTTTAAATTTCAAGAGACAAATCCCAGGCTTCAGAAGGGGACTGGTCCCCTTGCAGGCGTGGGGCAGGTGAGGGGCAGGCAATAGAAAAAGGGCATAGTCCGTAGGATAAAGGGTGGACTAGGTGGAGGGAGGAGCCAGGGAGAGCCCAGAGCAGGAGGAGCCAGAAGGAGATCCAGACGTTGACCAGTATGGAGAAGAGGCCAAAAGGAGACTGAGCCACAGGAGGTGGAGACCCAGGTGGAGCTCAGGTGACTTAGGCCATCGTTTAGCTGGAGTGACTGAGGATGAAGGAAAGGAGGAACCTGACAGAGCCGGAGGGATAGAGTGACTAGACGAAGCCATTAAGTTGGCTCCCGAGATGGTGGATGGTCGACTGAAAAATTTAGCATTTTGTGGAGCCTGAGGTCTCTGTCTACAGTTCCTTAGAATTTAAAGGTCATTCCCGGCTTTCCAAGAAACAAGTGGAGGGGTGTACTACACAATATAAAGCCATTTAACTTTTAAAATTGTTAGCAAGCTGCCTCAACATATTTTTTTTTTACCTGTGCAGGATGTCATTACTGTCATGAAACTGGACATCTAAATTGCGACCTATGCTCTCAACATCGAATGCAGAAATGTTAATTCATGCATTTATGAGCTTGAGGCTAGACTAGACCCGTTTTTCAAGGGACAATTAACAATCCCTACATGTACCCTTACCGTAATGTGGTATCAAGTAATTAATTCATTTCAAAATAATTATCTTGAACACTTATACAAAAAGGAAAAATAATGCACTGACTTGGATATTTAGGCACATAGCGTTCAAGCCAGAATTGTCATTTATGACAACTGCTCAGAAAAGTACATTTCCTATCCTTTATGCAATGCACAAACAGTAAACACGTAGTAAAATGTAGTTCACTTTGTGTATAATAACACAAAATATAAACACGCACACACACTCACTCACTTAATACATTCATTCATTCTACATTTCAGTTCTTTCTTTTTTGTCTAATCTCCTGGGTTTAATGTTTTTGTAACCATGGGTAACACATACAGGTGTAGGTGGATAACAGAAATCTGAGAGTATATATACACAAGACTGAGCTGTCGAGTCCAATTGTATTTTATTCACATAAATTGTTGCATGCAAACTAATAAGCAACGACGGGCATATATATATGTGCTATTTTTTTGTATTTTTTTGTATTGTAATCTTTACTAAGTTATTACATTGCTGTTTTTACTTTGATAATTAATTGACTTTGTGCTACTAAGTCTCCACACAATGACACCAAACAGGACTGATGCATATACAGAAAACATGTTTCTCTGCTATCCATTTCATCAAGACTCCTGTTCCAGAATACATCGCCTCACTGCAGTTAAAGTGGCTATTTATGTGTTAATGCTGCTCATTATTTTTCTTACAGTTTTTGGGAACATGTTGGTCATCATCTCCATCTCCCACTTCAAACAGCTGCAGTGTCCGACTCATCTGATTGTTCAATCTCTGGCTGCATGTGATTGTCTGCTGGGCACTTTGGTCATGCCCTACAGCATGGTGCGATCTGTTGAAGGGTGCTGGTATTTTGGAGATGTCATTTGTAAAGTACATTCTAGTTTAGATATGTCTTTATGTATCTCTTCTAAAATACATCTTAGTATAATATCTATGGACAGGTACTGGGCCATCTGTGACCCTTTATTGTACAAAACAAGAGTCACAAACAACAGTGTGACTTTTTTTATTGCCTTGGCATGGCTGTTTTCTTTTGTGTATAGTTTTTCTATTGTGTTTTCAGGGATAAATTCGGCAGGTCTAGAGGTTCTTATGTTACAGATTTCCTGTTTGGGGAGTTGTGTTCTGATATTTAACAGACAGTGGGCACTTATATGTTCAGGTCTTACATTTTTCTTGCCTGGGGCTATTATGAGTTCTCTGTACATAAAGATCTTCCATGTAGCAAAGAAACATGCAAAAGTTTTGTCAGAAAGAGTGCATTTGGGTCAAATAAAAACCCAAACATCTGCACAGAGAGAAAGAAAAGCAGCCAAAACTGTGGCCATTGTTGTAGGTGCTTTTTTGCTTTGCTGGCTGCCTTTTTTTATTGCCACTGCTCTTGACCCTTTTTTTAATTTTTGGACTCCAGTTGATGTTTTTGATGCTTTGGTGTGGTTTGGATATTTTAACTCTACCTGTAATCCTTTGATCTATGGTTTTTTCTATCCTCGTTTTCAGAAGGCATTTAAAATTCTTATGTCCACTTATATCTGTGGCTTCAGTAGTTCCAGCACCTTGGCATTTGAATAAATCTATTGCTGTACTAATCTAAGAAAATAAGTTCTGATTATCACACTACTATGTTTGTGGGGAAAAGCTTAGTTCTTGTCAACCCCACATCCCCCCTGGAATTATTCAAAGCCATTCAGGAACACTTTAACAGAAGCTCAATTAGACATTTTTTATTCCATGTAAAATAGGGAAATAAATAAATTCAAGAACGTACAGTATTTTTACATTTCAAAAACCAAACACTATTTCAACTATAATTCATATGTATATATACAGTGCAGCAGCAAACACAATTTAATTTGTATAAACAATATGCATTATTTTAGACAAATAAAAGCAGAACCAGATGGAGAGGTGTAAAGTAATGAATTACACATACTCATATTAAATTAATTAAGGTAGTTTAGGTAGGTTTTTCCGTAATTTCACTTTATTTTAGTAGTTAAATTTTTTTCTTGACTACATTTTAAGTGATGTATCAGTACTCCACTATACATGCTTATGTTAATTTCATTTTTTTTCCATGAATGTGATTGTATAGAGAGAGAGTATGCTGTCTTATGACTTTCATTAAATCAAATTGTGCTTAGAACTTTAACCACTTTTTTTTTTACTGCTGCTAGAAGTGCATTCTTCAAGTATTAATTCAGTCAAGTTATCAGCATGCTAAGGTAAATTTTCCTTTCCCCAGAATAGTTGACAAATCAGTCTCTAAGTTGCGAATATAAGGCTTCCAAACATAGAACTTACCTGGTCAGCCTTTAACTAAACATGTTAGATATTCCAGCGGGATTAGTTCCATTAAAATCTTGCGCCATCCCGAAATAGTAAGAGTCTTATCGCTTGTTCATCTCAATAGTGTATTTTTCCTGGCTGCAAACGTAAGAAGATTGTAAAGTCTCTTTTCATTGGATAAAATCAAAGATTGATCCAGTAGACCAAGGATCAAAAATACCGGATCCATAGCCAAAAGAATGCACATTTCAGATACAATCCTGGCCCAGTATATTTGTAACTGACTACATGACCAGAGACAATGAGTGAGAGTGCCAATTTGTGCTTAAGGCATAGAGGTGAAATGTATGTCTACGGTTTGGTGAAATATACAACCAGTGCACAATTTTGAATAGTATTGCTTTGGCACGGTTACATACTGAGATAGATTTGGCATATTTCCAGATATATTTCACCCATTCTTCCTCACTTATAGAGACTGAAAGTTCCTCTATAAATAAAGAAACTTTACAGAATAATTTACAGAATGTAATTATAAGAACAATCAACTCTTTTTTCATTAAACTTGTTTGTCAGAATAGAAGATTCCAGCTGTCTATAACAAACATAACCAGGGCTTGTACACTGCCTGAAAAGTGCCTGAAGTACTTGACTTTCACTTTTGCTTGAAATCTGGGGACTATTTTCCACAGGCTCTGTGTGATATCACTGAGCTGCTGTGGCAGTTAACTTCCTTGTGTCACACCAAGGAAGATGGCAGGCAGAGATAATCCACGTTACACAAATTTAATCCTCACAACATAATGAGGAAAAATCCCACTCTTTCTCTACCATAGGAGAGGAAGAATTGTATAAACTTGTTAAATCATCTAAGCCAACAACATGTATGTTAGACCTTATTCCATCTAAACTAATAAAAGAGCTGCTTCCAGAAGTCATAGATCCTTGTTTGTCTATTATTAATTAATCATTGTCAAACTGTCTATTTGAAAAAATTGCAGCTTGACCCCAAAGATTTAGATTAGATCTCAGATCTCCCTCTTATGTCAAAGATACTAGAAAAGGTAGTATCCTCACAATTGTATTCCTTTCACAGAGAAAAAATGTATCTGTGAGGATTTCCAGTCAGGATTTAGACTGTATCATACTACTACGTAGTACTAAGACAGCTCTAATTAGAGTTACAAATGACCTGCTTCTATCATCTGATCATGGTTGTATCTCTTTATTAGTGCTATTGGATCTCAGTGCTGCATTCGACACTACTGACCACAACATTCTCTTGAATAGACTATAAAACTCTACTGGCATTAGTGGAAGTGCCTTATCTTACTTCAAATCATTCTTATCTGACTGCTGTCAGTTTGTAGCAGTGAATGAGGACGTATCATATCGATCACAAGTGCAATGTGGAGTACCTCAAGGCTCAGTACTAGGGCCGTTACTTTTTACGCTTTACATGTTAACCTTGGGAGATATTATCAGGAAACATGGTGTTAGCTTCCACTGTTATGCTGATGATACTATATATAGCTATATATTTCTTCTCAGCCTGGTGAAACACAACAAATTGAAAAACCTGAAAACGGAATGCATAGCTGATATATAAAAAAACTGGATGTCAAGTAACTTATTACTGTTAAATTCTGACAAAACAGAGGTGTTATATCTGTATTATCTGACCTAAAAACCCCACACATAATAATCTACAACACTGTCTGATACGTGATGGCTGCTCTCTCAATTCTTCTTCATCAGTTAGGAACCTAGGTGTGCTGTTTGATAGCCATCTTTCTTTTAAAAGCCATGTTTCAAGCATCTGTAAAACTGTGTTTTCCAATCTCAAGAACATATCTAAATTGCGTCCTATGCTCTCAACCTCAAATGCAGAATTGCAAATTCATTTTGGTTAGATTATTGCAATGCTTTATTAGGTGGTTGTTCTGCATGCTTGATAATTAGACTACAGTTGGTTCAAAATGCAGCAGCTAGAGTCCTTACTAGAACCGGGATGTATGAGCACATTAGCCCGGTTCTATCAACACTGCACGGGCTCCCTATCAAACATTGTATAGACTTTTGTTAAAAAAATTTTAATTACTTATAAAGCCCTGAGTGGATTAGCGAGCTTTTATCACATTATAGTCTCTCAAATCTGAAAACTCTGGATTTGATAATACCTAGAACATCAAAGTCTATTTCAGGTGGCAGATCTTTTTCCTTTTTAGCACCCAAACTCTGGAACAATTTACCTAATACTGTTCAGGGGCACACTCACACACTCTGTTTAAATATAGATTAAAGACACATCTCTTTACTCTGAACTGGAAATTAGGTGCTGGGTGTCTGGCCAGAGGAGAACTAAGCCTGCTTCCTTTGCTACAGAAGACCTCGCCCCTACAGGATTCAGCAGCTTCAGCCTGAGACATGGTCACCATAGTAGGGCAACAGCATATATTATGTGCTTTCTTCCGGGACACCGGCCCATTGAGGAGTATGTGATGGATTTTGTGGAACCTGTACATGTGACTGACATGAGTGAGTTATGTCTAATAATCTTTTTTCGTGGAGGATTATCTGAACCACTCAGCTCACGCATGCCCCTTCATGAACCTCACTTGATACTAGAGATTTGCATTAATCTGGCACTCCAGTTAAGTGGCTCCCTCTTCACTGTGGGCGTAACGGAGAAGTCTGGTTGATGCCGTAGATTCTCCAGAGGTTCCGCTGGTGGCTGCACAACCGCCAGATCCCGCAGGGTACCCTCATTCTGCCCAGTTAAGGCTACAAGGGCTGTTATAGAATGCTTTTTATGCCCAGTCGCAGCCACAATGTTGCCTGCTCCGCCCTGGGGGGGGTCTCTGCTGTCTGTTCCACCCAAGAGGTCATCTTTCTCACTTCCCCAAGGACTTAACCCCCCATCCCTCCTCCTGTTCAATGCCCTTGTTCGCCTTTGCTCCACCACCCTCCTTGAGGGCACCCCATCTATATCTCCACCTTTACTTAATTTCCAATAATACTTAATAATACTTAATACTTTCCCATATACACTTACTTACAGCTGTCTGTAATTTGCACTCACTCCCCAGCACCTGACCTTTATCAACACACTCCTTCCCTCCTGTATAAAATCCAGGTTCATACAGGAACTGCAAGGTCTTGAATTCCCTTAGTGTTTCATTTCTGAGCAAAGGACACTGAACTGAGGAGAACTCATAAAGGGGAGCTAATGATGGGATAATCGACAACACACCTGAACACAATAACACAATTAGGGTAAGTGTAATTACACAATTACACCAGTGGCGATGCTACTGGTGTAATTGGATTCAATGATCTATGCTAAGCTATGCTAAAAGTGGGGATAGCCCCAGAACTTGTGATCTGCTGAATAGATTACAAAACGGTAAAACTGTTAAATACTTCGATAACGTGGTCGTATAAATTATGGTTAAAATGCTAAGCACTATAACGACATGACTTTATTCCATTTGATAATGTTCAGTGCTTTGCTACAATCTGTATTGTTAAAAGCGCTATATAAATAAAAGTGACTTGACTTGACTTGACTTTAACAAAGCAGTTTGGAGTGAAGTTATTTGAGCAGACATGAATGTGTTTGGGTAGATCTTGAGGTGCATTAGTAATTCATTGCGTCTTTAGTAGCTCAGATGTTGGAAGAAAATGAAGACTCTAATGTTCAGTCTTACATCCAAACACAAAACACTGGCTTATAAGACATTGCTGTCGAGAGCGGAGAAGATGTAGGACAGCTTACAACTATGAAGGTGGAAACTCCCATGAGACGACTCGCTTCTCAGAGGGCAGAGAGGCAAGGACACAGAATATCAAAGAAAAATAACATTTAAACAAGAAAGCTGACTATAATTTAAACTTCATTTGAACTTTTTGTTCCAACATGCATTATTCAGTAATATTGACATTGTTCTCTATACTGTTGGGCTAAACACATTACAAAATTAATGCAATTACAGTAATATATTACTTTTCGCTGTAATTATGGTAGTGGTATTACAACAACATGTTTTAACCCAAAATAATGTGGTTCTCAAATAACTTCTAGCCCTAACTGGTTTTGAAATTTGAAAGTTTAGCAGCCCCTGAACAGGGTCATAGAGTATGCATGTGTAGATTCAGTCGAGTGATTAAGTTTAGGCTACCTTCTTTAAATGAATGCTGTTGAACAGAAATTACAGAGCAAACTATTTGCTAAAATGAGCTAACCTTGTCAGCAATGCTGAAATATAAGCATGGTTCTGTCAGTCAGGCGTGCATGAAAGTTGCATGTTACTAAACACTGCGGGTTTCTTTCAGAATTATCACTGGCTGTCATAAAGACAAAATGGGTTGCATATAAGTTTTGTAAGCTACTTTTTTGTAATGTCAATTCTGTGTTTTTTCTTAATTTACACAATAACTATTAATAACTTAACTTTAATTGTATGTGCATGTTAATCTTTTCTTTTCTTTTTTTTTTAAATAATTATTTTATTAATTAATGGCACATTATGTAAATTCACTTAACAGGCCTAAAACATAACAAAATAAAGGTACCACAAACATACAAAAAAGTTTGTCTTTTGTAATTCTGACAGTCATTGTCATTGACAGTCTACACTGAGCTTATATTGTATATTTGTAGACCTACACTGTCATATTATACCATGTCGGCCTAATACTAGATTTATAATAAGCTACAATAAACATTGGCTTGTCGTACATCTGTAGTTATTTTAATGAAGGTAACTCAAAAGTAACTCAAATGTAGTGTAACACATTACAATTCAGAGATAGTAACAGTGTAAAATAACTAATTACTTTTAAAAGACAGTAACTAGTAATATATACTGTAATGTATTACAATGTGGAAGGAACTTGCCCAACTCTGGTCTTCTACAAGGCAATTATTATGCCACCTGCGCCTTCTAGTGGTGTAACAGTGCAAGTTCAAGTTCTATTTTTTTGTTGTTTATTTTTCCTGCACATACTGTACACCGTACACTATTTTATTACATGCACATCTATTATGAAATGTATTGTTCAAAAACAAAAAAAAATCCATTCATGAAAATATATGTGCATTTATATATATATAGCATTTTTTAATAATATAAATAATTGTAATATATGAAAAGCAGCAATTCCTTATTAAGATAATATATTATACTGTACATTTACAATATATTAATTGAGTAATTTAATATATTGATTATTAATTTTTAAGAATTGTCTTTACATAAGGGTCTACACAATCACATCGAATGAAGTGACATTCATTCACTTTAAGGCCCTGTGACGCGCTGCACATACACTGAGATTCTGGCAGCCTACAGGAGAAGAGGCCAAATTGACCTGCTCCATAACATAACCTTAAATTATGAATAATAGTTAAAAAAAAAAAGTGGTTGAACACATTCCCCAATTAGCTCCACATGGTGGCGCTATTTCACTGTTATTCACGAATACATCTCTGTATTGAAGCATTGCATATTACACAAAATTCGTTTTATAAGAATGACTAGGATAAACTACGACTTGTTTAGTTTATTACGATTTCCTCATATTAAGTATCTCTTCTTTCTTAGAGTTTAATGAGTGTCACTCGCACTAGATCGATCCTCGTGCACATGACGTCACGTGAACTTGGGAGCTTTTTGCCCTCCCTGCCAAACCTTCACTTATTTGCGCTACTGTAGTGTCGATCTGAGGTAAAAAGGGCCACGCTAGAATAATGCAGCCAGGAAAACAACAGTAGAGAGCAGGATTATAGTTAATCTTCACAAAGAGGTATGGTGCATTTCTATAAATCTTTTAAAGTTTAGTTGCGAGCACTGTTTGTGGTTACCGTATTCTGGAGAATTACGGTGTAACGTTCCATTATGACGGGTGTTTGCTTTTACTATATTTTCAAATAGCCGACTTGGAAAACTTATAAAATCATGAGTAATAGTCATTGATCATTATTCAACGAAGTTAAAACCTTACTAATTTGTAAATTCATAAACGTGGATGATAGAAAGCTGTGCATCCTCGCGCACAGTTTAAAGAAATAGTTAACGTAAAGTAAAAATAATGTCCAAAACAAACAAACAAAAAACGTTTTTCCAATGTTTTACAGTGTATCCATGTATGATAATATTTCTTCTATTAAACAGATGCATGCTATGCTAACAGCTTATCACTTAAGTATTTTTTAAAATTATGAAAGTGAATAGTGACTGGGACTTGTAATCCAATGTTCTTCTGTTTAAGTAAAAAAACAAAACAAAACATCGCATTAGTTTAGAAATAAATAAGAGTAAGTATGTATATTTTTCAGATTGAACTATCCTTATAAGTTTTTTGTTGTTGAAAAGTTGATGTTATTAAGGGCACAGTTCAATTGCAATCATGTAACTTTTCCCCCTCTTTTTCGGTTCAGATAAGGGTCATAATGATTGCTGAGTGATATGAATGGACTCATTATGGATCTTGGCAATGAAGTTGATCTCTCCAATAACAATTTCACTCCTCTTTGGAAAAGACGGAATGAAAATGACATGAAGCCCAAACCCAGACCACTCAGTTACCAAATAGATGGAGTTCTCACAACAGACTTTCCTGTGGATGATAGATGTAATTTCACTCTCACTCAGCCAGCTGAAAAGATTAGCACCACTGTGTCAAACACTACAGTGCTGAAACACACTCTCAACAAACCCATGAGGAAGACTAGGGTTGTTCGAAGCATCAGTATTGGATATTTATCTAATGGACGGTTTTCTCTGTCAAAGTACTCTAAATCGGATGATGTAAAGAATGAGGAGGCTACTTCTTCCCCTAAAACAACTTTGCCCACCAAGAATGGCAATGGCCTCAGTGTTTGGCATGACATAACAGAGCCTTTCAAACGTCTCTCCAGTCAGTTCACTCTCACTTCTCAAAGGGATCAGATTGTTTTTGGGAATGCGTCTCCACAGCCAGAAACTGTTTCACCAAAGCATATTGTATCACCCCAGAACTTAACACGTCCACCTCCACTCCAGTCACATGATGGCCATGGGTCTCCCACCAACCTTCGCAGCTTACCGTCTTACAGTTCCACCTCCAGCATCCCTTCCATCTCTTCCAACCTTAGCCTCCCCTCAGACCCCCCCACACCCCGCACCCCATCCCCTGCTGAGAGGTCAGTGGGCATCTTGTTGCAAAGGCAGAGTTCAGAGTCACCTCAGGGTTTAGACGGCAAGCAGCCATCTTCCCCAGTCATACTAAGCACCCATAGTCCCGCAGCGCAGAAGATTGGCACCCAGCAGATTATACCCAGGGGTCTGGTCTCTGACACACGCCTCAGCAAGCCCTCCCAGAAGTTTTTGGATAATGGTAAAAGTGCCTTCCGACCACGCAGCATGTTCGAGACTGGGTCTTCTTTCTACACCAGTAAAGAGGATGAGCTGGAGGGAGATGAAAATGCAGGACTGCTGACAAGAGGCCAGCGCTCCAAATCATATCGCCGAGCAATGGTCAGTGGCGTAGAAATGGATGTGCCATCTTTAGACTCAAAGACCAAACGATTGTCCCAGCCTGTGCTGAAAGGAGTCACTGAGGAGAGACTGTCTTGTGTGAGTCCATCCAAGAGCAAAGTGAGTTGAAAACTAAATGCACATTGCTTTTGTAAGCGCATAACACTGCGTTAAACATAATTTAACTTAATTACTTAAACCAATGAGACAGACAGACTGTCAAGTTGCATCAGTCACAATGTTTAGACTACATTAGGCCCACAGCTGAACAACAGAACTACAGAAACGCAAGTTAGCCGGTTACCAAGACATATACAGGGTTACACAACATAACGTAAACAAATAAATGTTTTGAATGATCGCTAGAGAATACCATCATCAATTATTAATTATACTAACAGGTAAAAGTTCAGAACAGCAAGCCGGTCCATGTAAACTGGGCACAGATTCATCTTTTAAAACCAAGCATTTGGTGAATATCACGTTGTACTCCAAGATTGGAAAAACAGTCATCAGTAAAACTGATGCAAACACAACAAGAGATTGTACTGCTAAGGTGTTGTTGCAAAAATTAATATTAACTGCTCATTCTTTGTAGATTCATCTTTCAGAAGGTTATATAAAACAAATTTACTCTCACAGCATACAGCGTCTTCTTGACATGATGTAATCCACGTGGATTGTACTGTTTGTGGCCGGGCAAGTTGTTCGCGACGTAAAATGTGGGCGGACATTATGCAAATATGTACTTAGTGACGTGGATCCAACCGTAACAGAAAAAAAATCTAATTGCTGACGACTCGTTTAGGCGAATGTGAGTCGACTCTTTTTTTTGATAGACAATAACTTTATTTATCAATAACTTTATTATCACAACTTTGCAGATAGTTTATGTTCACATAGCTACAGTACATGAAACACTGCATGAAAGATCATATTTGAAAAGGCATAATATGGGCACTTTAAGCCTGGAATATACTACATCAGGGTTTTTTTTGTGTTTATAATCAGGACTTTTGTGATGTTTACAGTTGCATTAAAATGTATGTGTAACAATGGAGGAAGGGACGTGTGGATCCATTCGCAAGCTTTATTCAGGGTCAAACATGCAGAGTCTAAAATACCGGCAAACAGAGCAAATGGGCATTAAGCAGAATCAAGGTCGAGGAACACAGGCAAACAATCACAATCCAGATGATAAAAATAACCACGGGTTAGGAACGCTCAGAAATGTAACACAAGGAAAGACATGGTTTCGCAAAGATCTGGAGTGAGAATCTGACTAATATGCAGGTGTTAATGAGAGCATGGGCATGGATAATAAGGTACAGGTGTACTGTATGTGATCAAGTGGTGGTGTGATGGTGCAATGGCTGCTGGGTAGTGTAGTTGAGTTTTAATTTTTATAAAGAATGTCTCTATGGGTCTGACACTAGTCTTTGCAACTTTAGGGAACTGCTTGTTACAGTTCAAAGAGAAATAAAACTTGAAATTGCATCATATGACCCCTTTGCCATTCTGGTACTCGGTTTGAACTTTGATGCTGTTTGTCTTTAACATGTATACATGCCTAAATGCATTGCTGATGCCATGTAATTGGCAGATTAGAGATTTCCATAACAAGCAGATGAACAGGTGTATATACTGTGTACTTTATAATTAGGGCTGCACGATTTGGTAAAAATGTCACATTGCGATTATTAAGGTCAAAATTGCGATTTGCGATTGCGATACGATAAACAACTATGCTTGTTCTGAAGGAAAATGAACACACAGATTACTAATAATGCTAAAATCTGTGTTTCTCAACTGAAATACAGTATACAGTGCAATCTAGCAACAACTATAAATTAACAATGTTTTCAAATTTAAAGCTAAATTAACTAAATTAAGTACAAAATTAAAATAAAAATAAAAGTCAAAAGTACAGATAAAAAAACAATTACCCATTTTTATATTTTTACATGTTGTCCCAAAACATTTAAGCAGGATGTAACATATACCTAGTATATTTCTTTTGTTATCTCTTGTCCAGTGTGCAAATTATTTTCTCAAATCCCTTTTTGCTAAAAATAAAATGCACAAAAACACATAATTTACACTAGTTTTTGCCCAAACCTCAAATGTCTATTAAATACATAAAACTAGAAGCATTTGTTAGCTTTAAAATTACTTTTTAAATTCAATTATTCAATTCTAATACACTTTATTGTTGGAATTCTTTCCAAAATTTGTCTTGGATCTCAAAGCTTAACCTATTTAATCTAGCATCTGCATGCAAGCCTTCTGTTGCCTGGCAAAATTTAATATTTCTTATACAAAATGTGAGAAGGTTCAGACATATTTTTTCCTGACATGCTCTGCTATTTTATCATATACACATATTGAAAACTTTGCTCAAATTTATTGTGAAAACTATAATATAGACAGTCTCATAACAAAGTATGATGGAAATTACATAAATCAAAGCACACAGTGTTCAGGGTAGAATGCTGGAAAATATGACAGAAAGATGCTTGTCTATAACATGCTGCAGTACAAGCCATGCGCGACAAACGCTGCCAGTACGAAATCACAATCACACACACTGCTCCTGCTCTGCATACGCGACGCTTCTGCGTTGCTTATGCATACAGTAAAACTGACATGTTTAAAGCGCCACTTCATTTGCACACTGCAGAATGTCTAATTGCGTCTTTGAATTGAGTTAACATATAAATCACTCGTGCTTTAACGCTTCATTTGCTGTAATGTAATTGCATAGGCTGACATTGCGATTACAATTGCGATATGATTAATCATGCAGCACTATTTATAATAATTTATTTTTTATTATTCTTTTTTTATAAAGTATGTTTTAAGGACCACTGTTTCCTAGAAAATCCCATTTGTCAGTCCCAACTAATCAATCACCTGTGCTTCCTGCAGAATGTGGAGAGGAAGAAAGGCCTTCCGACTCAGCGAACATTTGACAGTGAGGGTAAGCATTGATCGTCCTCCAGACTTTTCTGTGTGTTACACAAAGCGCACTACACAGAGACTTATAGTGGGTATGGGAAGTATTCAGACCCCCTTAAATGTTCTATTCTTTGTTATATTGCAGCCATTTGCTATAATAATTTAGGTTCATTTTTTATCCTCATTAATGTACACACAGCACCCCATATTGACAGAAAAAGAATTTTAGACATTTTTGCAGATTGAAAAAGAAAAACTGAAATATCACATGGTCCTAAGTATTCAGACCCTTTGCTCAGTATTTAGTAGAGGGACCCTTTTGATCTAATACAGCCAGTCTTTTTGGGTAAGATGCAACAAGTTTTTCAATGTGTCAATTTGTTGGGCCAATGTGTCAATTTGTTGGGGCAGTCGTGCAATACATTTCACTTCATGTATGTGAATGTAATAAATAAAATTTGAATTTGAATTTTTCACACCTGGATTTGGGGATCCTCTGCCATTTCTCCTTGCAGATCCTCTTTAGTTCTTTCAGGTTGGCTGGTAAACGTTGGTGCACAGCCATTTTTAGGTCTCTCCAGAGATGCCCAGTTGGGTTTAAGTCAGGGCTCTGGCTGGGCCATTGTAAAGCCACATTATTTTAGCTCTGTGCTTAGGGTCAATGTGTTGTTGAAAGGTACACCTTCGGCCCAGTTTTTCATCCAGGATATCCCTGTACTTGAGCTGTATGTGTGTTCTCCACTTAGAATCAAGGCCAAAAAGTTATTTTTTTTTTCTTCATAAGACCAGAGAATTGTATTATTCTCACCATCATGCCTTGCCACAATTCTGTCTCTGAGCTCTTCAGGGAGATCCTTTGACAAAAAAGTAAACAATTCTGTGTTGTTAATATGGGGTGCTCTGTGTACATTAATGAGGAAAAAATGTACTTGAATGATTTTAGCAAATGGCTGTAATATAACAAAGAATTAAAATTTTAAGGGGGTCTGAATACTTTCGGTACCCATTGTATGTGAACATCTTCAAAAACGGTTATAGTTCAGATGGTTATGTAAGGTGACCATTTCCATTGATATTTCATAGTCACAGTTTCTCTGGCTTTGTTTTTTAGAGGAAGAAGTTCTGTATCAGAATTATCAAGAGAAAGCCCTTCACAATGATTCTGATGAGGACACTGAACCCAAACAACCTCAACCAGATGAAAGCATTGTGGTCCAGTACAAACCCATCCGTACTTCCTGGAGTCAACTAAGTGTGGTGAGGAACTATAGAGGCACATAAGGCACACCTTTTTTGAATTTCAGCAAAACTCTATCAGGGTTCAGGAATGCTGACATTGTAAAGAATGTCATCCAACTCTGTTTTGCTGAGTTTCCCAGCCCCAGTTTTGCTTTACAAAGAATGAAAGAATGAAAGCAGGTGGTTTTTATCCAAATGTGGGAGGGAAAGAGAGTGGGCTAGGATAAGCTCATCTTTTGGGAAATGGTCAGGCAGTGTGCCAGTTCCTTGGCAAATACTGAAGAATTCTTCCCTATGGAAAAATCTAGATAGATGAAACAGTATAGTAACTCCAGTAATGAAATTATGTAATAAAGTCTAGATAGTTTTAATGGTATTTTCTACTTAGGCATTGAGTTCCCCAGTACGGTTGTTTACTAATAACCTGGTATTCTATATTGAGAATGTTCTAATGCAGCTTAGATTGAGAGAGAAGCAAACTGGTTCACTCAAGACTGCCATAAACCAAGAACAACCAGCAGAAAGAGAGAAAAAGAAATAAGGATGACAGAAAGAAGTAAAGATGAAAAGTGTGGGAGATAGTTTTCTAGGAAAACAATTAAACAAACAAACTATACAATATAAAAAATATTGTGGAGACACATAAAAAAGAGGACAAAGTGTACTAAAGGAAGAAAAGAAAGTGTAAAAGGCTGAAGGGGTTGTGTGGCAGGAGGATATGCACTTTTATAAGTATGGTAATGCAAATGTACACTGTGCAAATAATTGAATGTGATTATTATGCACATCTCACAAGTAAAGCCGGTTCTGTGATTTGTAGTAAATCTCCATCACATGTTTTTATGCGAAGTGACATTTAATACACACAGTTCACTGACAAGCTACGCTATATCGAAAACTTTTGAGTGAGGCGTGGATGAGATGTAGAAGAAATAATTCTACTCACAATAGCAGTTAAAGTAGAAAAAACAGACAAATGCCTTGAAATATATAATCTGATCGATGTCTTGAGGAGTGGTAACCATAGTGTAAGCGGAATAAGTCATCAGTTATTTTTTAAATAAACATTAAACACTTAAGCTATTATGTGATTTTATTGCAATTTTTTGTTCTGTTGGAATTTAAAGAAACTGTAATAATTTCTTTTCATTTCTCCCCCTTATTTCATTCCAGACCCATAGGATATTTGTGATTCACAAATAGAGATATTTTAAGATTAGGTGTCACCTTGTTTTTTTTTTAATTTTATGTTTAAAATGCACAATTTTTTAAAGGTTACCCTGGGTGTACCCTGGCATATGAGCATGAATAACATTTTAGTTCACATTATTGGTATTGTTACTATTATTGTTCCTATTACTGATATTTACTATTATCATAAGTATGATCATATTATATTATTATCATAATATCATAATTGGAAGCTTAGATGTGTTTACTCAACTTTCTACGGTATGAGCAGTGCTGGATAGATTACTTACAAATGATAAATTTGAATTTATAACAATTTCAAATTTATGAAAAGCTAATTAATAAAAAAACGTAAACTTTTAAATAAAAATAATAAAAAAATAAACAATTAATACTTTAAGATAAAAAGCCTTAAACCTAAATATTTTAAAATATGTATTTCAAGGTCATAATTTCATCATTCATAAAGTTCTGTTTTTTTTTTTGTTCTAATTATTAAAACTCATATTTTAGGTTGAGTTATGAGTTAACTAAACTTAGTTAACTTCTTTAAAATCATCAAAGTTGTCCTAAAACAAACAAACATAAAAATTATATATA
>JAUYWG010000055.1:7086982-7126824 GCA_034779775.1 Enteromius afrohamiltoni
ATACACACACATAAAATATTTGTATGTGTCAAAAGTCAATAGTAAGTTCTTTTGGCAGTGTCATTAGTGGGTTGTTGCTAGATAATAATAATAGCTACACAAATTTACAGGGACAAGAATATTGCAAAGATATCCTCCACTATTGTGTTCTTCAGAAAATGTAAAAAAATTTGTTGCTTTTAATATTTTGACATAGCAGAGTCAATTATAATGTCTGTAGAGAGTTTTAGCGATTGTACGATGTAAAGTTAAAGAATAAATCCATATTATGAGCAGAATGCTTGGAGTGTTTAAAGTTTTGGTGGCTTGGGATTGTGAAATAGCAAAATGTTTAAAAAAACCCAAAAAAAAACAACTTGTTGACTTGGCTGGATTCCTTTGTAATGCACATGGCTTTTACAATAACTATAGCATTTTACACATAGTCACGAGACTTGTCTGCAGCTTTCTACTATTCCCTGAAAAACTGGGGGTAAAACTTTAGTTATCTGCTGCTTTTAATTTCGGTTTTCCTTGGTTTCTTAGAAGTCTTTTAATTCCTTACAGCAATTCAGAGAGGTGTTTACTCTTAGAGGTAATTATATTTTTAGATCATATTAGAGTACAGCACCTCATTTGCTTATTATAGTGCCCCTGGCAGCGTTTTACAGGAACCTGGAATCTGGGTGGAGTTGTTATCAGACATTTCACACTCCTAGTTCTGTCTATCACTGTCACAGTTAACCATTTATCCTTCATGTTTGTGTGCCAGAGAATATATACAGTAATCAACATTTGAAGTGGATCCAAAAAGATAATCAAAGCTGTCCTAAAACAAGAAGGGGTATTGTCTTGGTTTTAGGGTTAGGTTATTTAATGAAATGACAAATTTAATGAAACGAATGGTAGCAGCTGAGAGAGAATGTGTGATACGAGGGTCAATATTCGTGCCAAATATATTACATTACTATTCTTTTATTACCTTGTTTTTCTGACCTGATAAGAATTATCAGAACGTGCCTCGGGTGTTTGTAGTGTTGTAGGAGGATAAGCAATAAGGTCAACTCGTTTAACTGTAATCGACAATGTCCTCGAGCAAGACACTTTTGCTCTACAGCTTTGGTTCCAACATTAGTCCATTTGATGTATCAAGATTTATCCAAGACATATTTAGCCCCGAAAAGTTGGTCTGTGTGTGAGAGCGCCAAGTAGATTACTTACAAAGTGTAGTTCATTACTGTTGAAAACTCTAGTTAGTAAGTAATCAAGAATACTCATTTTAGGTAATATAGGAATATTTTTTTAGGTATATAATTTTTCTTTGAAAACGGAGCAGAAGTAATTAAAGTAAGTAAAGACATTTTCCTACTGCTTAAATGAAGCTAGCTACAATTGGATACGGTGTCTTCAAGTTCCATCGTTAGGCATACTGTAAATCATCGGAATGAGTGGTCTGATTGGTTGTAGATTCATCCAGTAGTATACAGAGGCATCTGATGGACGCAGGTTAAGCCCGCCTCCCAGAAGGCAGGTAGTAAGGTAGCTAGGAAGCCAGGCTAGCTTTTTCCCTCCTAAATCTCAGAAGCATGTTTTACATACATATTCTCTCTGCACTTGGTTACAAAGCATTTAAAGCTGTTGTTGGATATTTAAAATTTCTGAAGGGTAAACTCAGGTTTAAGTTTGATTTATTTATTTAATAACACATTGTCACTGGAGACAAAAATATCTTTAATTCTGTTGCTATGTTATCTGAGTATAGTTGTGATATCAGCAGATTTAAACACACCTGTAATTAAATGCTGTTTTCAGTCCGAAATATTATGTGCAGTTGTTATAAAAGTAGTCTGTGCTAGCTGTTGGAAGAAGATGAACTTCGCCTCTCATGTTTAGGACCAGATTTATCAGTTTGACCCAACATAAAGCCTCTGTTGATGTTAAAGTACTAGTGTCAGGATTTGCTAAAGACATGCAAGTAGGACTTTCAGGGACACAGGAAGGGACTATTTAAACAAATTATTTAAGGTAATTTATAGGTATTTGCATCATTTAATGCCCAAAAATCATGTAATCTTAATCATGCTTGTGCCTGTGTTGTTAATAGATTACCTGCACTGATTATTAACAACTTGTTTGTTTTGTTTAATTTATTTTAATTACTTAGTGCTTATCCTCAACTCTGTATTCCAGGTTAAAAAAAGTGGAAAGTTTGAGAAGTTAAGTCAAGAAGAACGAAAGAGACAAGAGGTAAGTTTTCATTTATAAGAAATTAATGCTTTTCATTAATCAAGGACACATTAAATTGAAGAAAGTGACATAAAGAACATTGTAATTGCTGTTTATGCTGGTTAAATGTTATGCTTCAAAATTTTTATTAGAATATTATTAACAAGAATTAATTACATTTTAAAATATATTAAATTAGAAAATGGTTATCTTGAATTTTAGTGTTTGTTTGCTGTATCTTGAATTGTAATTCAGTATTTATGTTTGTTTTAATATGTATATTGAGCATTTCCTCAAGCTTAAGGCAAGCTTATGAAAAGAAGTTTCAGATATGTAAAAGATACTGGGATACTGATTTGACAGTTCCTCTCGCTTTCATTTCAGCTGTCATCTGATATTATCCTGCTTTTTGCCAGCTAGGAGAGATCCTTTTTATTTCTTTTACACAATGAAACAGTACAAATACACTTAACTATTTAAGAAACATCTCATGGATGCACTGGGACGCATCATCAGTGATGTTTTTCCTGAGGTCATCGGGTGTTTCAGGTCTCTCAACATCATACACCCTCACCACTCGTTGGCCTCCTCAATGTTTTTCTCCCAGGGCACTGTCAACTCCAGTCATGATCATATCTGGCCAGAGGGTTGTTGTTGCAATGTGCTGGGGGAACTTCAGCTGTTTCCCCAGATCCACCTGCAGTTGCCAGTTAGATGCTGTGTGGAGTAGGCCTGTTGTCATCTGTTAGTGTGCTCTGGGTTTTTCTCCAGCTTTGATAAAGAAGATTGCCTTCTTTGGAGATTGCGTTCCTCACCTCAATACCAGCTGCTGACACCTTGCAGTCCTTTGAGTCCCTGTACTGTAGGGCTTCCCTGGAGCATGCCACCATGAACTTTTCTTGAAGGCCACTGAGAGGCAGCTGCAAAATGTTACTTGTTCCATACAGCGACTTAAACCTCCTCTCTAGGGTCTCAACCCTGTCTGTCATTGGGACTACATAAATCAGCCACAGGGCCAAAGAATGTGAGGTAGTATTGAATGCTGGTAGATCCAGGCTTTGAACCTACCGGGCAGGCCAGAATTGTCTATCTTGGTGAGCCAGGTGCGGAGCTCTAAACTGGCCTTCTGGATGGCTGCTGAATCCTTCAGGCTGGAATTGAACAGTTTCCCCAAGCCCTTGATGGGTTGCTCTGTGATGGTTGGGATGACAATTCCTGAGATGGAAAAATGGAACTTGTCGATCACCTTCCTCTTCTTCAGCACCATGGACCTTGATTTGAAGGGCTTAAAACTCATCCTTGCCCAGCTGATGAGTCTTTCAAGCCCTTGTAAGATCCACCTGCACCCTTGATACCGATGTTGTTGTTACTGTGAGGTCATCCATATAGGCTCGGATGAGGGTTGTGCACTCCACCTCGACTGACTTGACCACCATATTCATGGCTAGGGAAAAGAGGACAACAGAGCCTGAATGCAGCCTGTAATTATTGCTTTCCCTATACAGTGCCAGTGTGATGTTTCGGACCCAGAAGTGACTAATCCTGAAGTTATTGTAATAATCCAGAATGAGGTCTTTTATTTTCCTGGGAACATGGTGGACGTGCAGAGCCTATCAGCTTGTGTGGTATGGACCCATAGTCGTTTGCCAGGTCCATCCACAAGACAGCTAGGTTGCCTCTGTTCTCATGGGCCTCTCTGATCAGATGTGTTATGACTCCCGTGTGTTCCAAGCAGCCAAGTGTGTCGGAGATCCCTCCTTTCTGCACTGACGGATCAATGTAGCTGTTCTTGAGGAGGAACTCGGTCAGTCTTCGTGAGACAATGCTAAAACACCTTCCCTTCCATGCTTAGTAGTGAAGGAAAAAAAAAAGAAAAAAAGTAGGAGAGTCGTGGCCTAATGGAAAGGGAGTTGGACTTGTATCCCAAAGGTCACGGGTTTGAGTCTCAGGTCCGGCAGGGATTGTGGGTGGTGGGAGTGAATTCCCTGCTCTCTCTCCACCTTCAATACCACGACTGATGTGAGACCCTTGAGCAAGGCACCATTCCCTCAGGCTTGGCTCCTTCAGGTTAAACTCTGTGGAATTTCTTTGCTTGTATTAGGAGTCCGAGGTACGTGGAGGAACTGGGCTCTGTGGGTTGCCTCCTGGTCAGGCTCCTCCTGCATCTCACCAGGTACAGGACCTGTGCGTTGTACCTCCTTCTCTTTCTCCAAGCATTTCATTCTGTTCTGATGGATTTTCAGGCCATGTTGATTCTTGCACAGCTTTCCGCAAATGCATGTTATGTTCGTTGTTTGTCCATTCATTGTCCACACTGTCCGATTGGAGATCTCATCCTCCCCCCTTCTCGGGACCTCCTGGGGGTGTTTCAATGTAGGGCTTTCCGTAGCTTGTTTGGGTTCTCTCTCACAAAAGATACAGGTTGGGTTGCTAACCCAAACTGTCCTGGATGCCGTCTTTATGTGCTGCCAACTGTCTCTCTAGTGGTTGACCAAACTGTTCTTGGTTGTCACCTATTCTATTCCTAGGAGTCGCTGGCTGTGCCAGACACTAACTATTTAAGAAACATCTCATGGATGCACTGGGACGCTTCATCAATTATGTTTTTCCTGAGGTCATTGGAATGACCTCATAATAAAATTGTGACAAATGACAAAAATAAAATTAACTGACAAAACAAACGACAACAATGTACACAACCTTGCAAGGGTTAATAAAAAATAAAACTACATAAAGACACAAAGGGTGAATACAGTTTTCACAGCTTTCAAATTAGTGGAACTCTGGTTAGTTTTCACGTATTTATCCAAGTCAATTTTGAATAAAGAGAATAGAGGTAGGAATAAAGGAATATTCTCCACAATATTATTCCAATATGGCATTACATAAGGAAGTGTTGTTATCTCTTTCTGGAAGAGAGCTCTGATTTTAAGGTTATTCTTTTGCTGGTCTATTGGAAAGCACACAAGCTAGGAGAGATCCTTAGGAATATGAGCATGATATTAAAAATGTTGTAAAAAAAAGTTGCAGTGCCTAAACTACATTTCTTTCCCTCAGGCCATATTTGAGGTTATTTCATCAGAGCACAGTTACTTACACAGTCTGGAGATCCTTGTTCGTCTCTTCAAGAACTCAAATGAACTCAGCGAAATTATTAACAAAACTGACCATCACCACCTCTTCTCCAACATTGTTGATGTCTGCGAGGCCAGCAAAAAGTAAGAGACTCTTTTGACTGACCTCTCCTGAGATAAATTTGTAAAGTTTGTTGATAGACATCTCTTTTAACTCGGTTTTCTGATAGGGTACTGCTGTTATAGGGCCCTGGAAGGTTACAGTTGCAGTTTTCTCAGTAAATACTGGGAAACTGAGTTTGCTGACATCAGTAACTGATATTAGTTGAAAATTTTAATTCTTGTCCTGGCATGTTAGGTTACCTCATAATTTACTGGAGTTTCTTAAAGTGCTCACACAGAAATTAATGATTCCCAGAGCATGTTTAATATATATAGGTTTTGATTTTTGATGTGAGAAATGCTTAAAACTGTTCTTATTTAGTTTGTAACAACCTGAACTAGGTTACTGGATTTATTACGATGATCAGAGCAAAATGTTAGTATTAATAACTTCCAAAACCTGCTTATTAATCTGAGAGACATACTGTCTACTTGATGCTTCAGGTAATGAAGGAATCTGAAAATGGAAACCATCACACTTGCAAAGAGTTATTTGCTGTGCCAAGAGTTTTTTCTCTAAATGCATTTTCTGGGAGCCTCTTCATTATCCTGCTCATGGCCATTTTCTGTTGGATGATATGTACCATGTTTAGTTTAATGTCATCATAGCTCAAATGTTTTTGAGCATTTATCGAAACATTGGATTTTTGGTTTGGTTGGCAGGTTTAATAAGCTTTTGGCTTAGCGGGGGGCTGTGAAGATTAATGCAAACTGTATTTAAACTTTTATGTAACATTGATTGGATTGAGCAGTAAGTAGCTCTTATCAAAGTTCAGGTTAGAAGTTTAGAAATTAAACTTTACCATTTAGCCCATTAAGGACCATTAAGCTGACCTTTGTTTTTTTTTCTTTGGGACCATTGTTTTTTTTATGTAGACAATGTCTCAGCACTTTACCCATCCAGTCAGTAAGGAAGAAAAGGAATAAAATGACAAATCTTGTGTTTGCCTGTGTATTATGTTTGAGTGCATACTGTATGTACTTCCCATCAGTGTTATGCGTGTCACATTCCGATACTCGTATGACCCTGATGTTCCATGGTGCTCACACTCATGAACAAATGTTCTGTTGAGCTGTAATGCCCTGCAAACAGAATCTACCCCTACTGCCCTCGGGCGAGAAGCACAATGCAGTATTACAAGTAATGGTTTCATTTACTGAGTTTAGTGTGCTCTCCATCTGCAAGGAATGGTCCAGCTGGTCATTCATGAGAACACACACTCACCAACCCTAAAACTGTAAAAAAAAGTTTTCTGTTTTCATATAGAATGGGGGGAAATAGTGGATTTTGGATTGATAAAGATTTAATGATTGTTAGGTGATAAATTTTCTTTGCCTGTTGTTTAGCACGCAATTCATATGGGCTGAGTATTGCTGTTCCACATGCCTTATGAGAGTTACGTCATGCTACTCTCTTTTTGAACAGATGTGTGTTAGATAGATATCCTCTTCCATAACTCTGATGTTGATTCGTCTTCACAAATATCCCTTAGACCTGTTCCCAGCTGTGGCCAGTGCACACCCAATCCCTGAAATCAAAGTCCAACAGGCTGGAATGACAGCAATAACCACCCAGTGTTCAAATAGATTAAATATTCACTAGCTGTACTCAGTGGAGGAGTGACATAAGGTTGAGCTTTCAGCGACTCAATAAACAGGACTATGAAAGTGGGTCAAGCTCATTTGTGTGGACACTTACACATTTAAAGACATCTGGCAGTGAGTACTGCTGCAGTAAAACATAATGAACTTGTGGTACAATTGTGTTTGAGAGAGGGGTTGTGAGATTCTTAGTCTAACTAAAATAGGTTTTGAGCTGAAAACCTTGGCAAAAGTACACTTTGTATACATGCGCAGATGTTAATCATATGGCTAATTTGGTTGTGCTTTCAGCTATCAGTAAGGCTGTAGTACTCTCAGAATTCATTTTACAGTTTTGAAATGCAAAAAGAGCCCTTGGTATGCAGGGACAACTCATCTGGAGCATCATGCCTTGTTTAAGATCATAATGTCTTCAATAAAGTTAAACTTTTGTCCTTCTTTAACTTTCGTTGGATAGTATAGTATGGGTGAGAAATGCTGATGAGAAAGGTAACAAAATTGGCAAATGAACATGAGTCAGGAACACAAGGCTTTGTCTTCAGAATAGCAATGGAATTTACATCAGGTGGCACACATAAATCTGATTAATGGATAGGAGGAAGAATGGCAACAAGGAAAAGGCATATAAAAACACACAACTGAGCAAAGACAAGCACAAGCTCATCACAACTATGCATATGTAAAAATTATATTATATTATATTATAAAGCCTTAGGCTTATAAGGTAGAAAGATATGATTCCTTGAAAGTTTAGCTGTGAAGTTTGTAATGAGTGTACTGGTATTACACAGTTTTGTAAGAATTACCCAATGACACTTGCAACTAGGGATACACAGAAATTAAAATTCTTGCCCGAAGCGGAAGCTGAATACTGGACCGAAGGCCAAGTAATGAACATGTTTTTTCACAAATCAATTACAAAATAACTATTTAAAAATATTTACTTATTTATTTTTAAATATACCAACAAAGCACAATATAACTTTAAAAAAAAAGCTTTTTTGCCATTTTTGAGACCCCCTTTTTAAATCAGGAATGTATTTTTTACTGTACAAGTAAATGCAGCTGTGAAGAAGATAATTCTTTCAAAATAGTGCTGCACGGTTAATGATATCGCAAACGCAATGCCGGCCTATGCGATTACATTACAGCAAATGATGCGATTATATTAAATAAACAAATACATTCGTGGACATAACAAGACATTCATTCTTGCATTCACACCAGACGCGAATGAATCCTTAAGGACAAGTGATTCACATGTTAAGTCAATTACTTCAGGATTCCCTGTGATACGATGTGATTCGATCCGATTCAATACTAGATATTTTTACATGATATCTATTAAGTTTCAAATAAAAATAGTAAATAATTTGCTTTTTATTGAGAATACAGAAACAGTATACTATTCACATAATGTGTGTTACCCTATAGCAGTTGTGCTCAATGCAGTGCAAATAGAACAGAAAATAGAACAGTTACTGCATCTACAAAGTGCCATCAGATAAATTGTAATAAGAAAAAAAATAAAGTCTAATGCTTATAGTGCAGGTCTACTATGGCCAATTAGCCTATTCACTACAAAAGAAAAAATATTTTAGAAGAATGAGGTATTTAGGAGCATGGCTCATGGCTTGAGCTATAACAGGCATTGCAAATAGAACAGTTACTCAACAAAACAGTTTAAGTGAAGTAAGAATCAAAAGTAAAAAGGCGTGGAAGCCTGTGTTCTTTCTTTACACTCGCCATCAATACCATGGCACCTTTTCAGGTGTGCGGATAGATTCGACGTATTGCCGACGTATTTTATCTCACACTGACAGTCTTTTTTTCTTTGCAAACAGCAACATCTCTTACAACAGCTCCATCTGTTTTTCTGAAGCCAAAATACTTCCACACTCATGACTTGACGCCGACTGGAGTGTGATAAATACAGATTACAGCATTATTAGTAATCTGTGTGTGCATTTTCTTGATAACAAGCAAGCTGAGTCAAACCACTTGTTTATCATATCACAATCGCAAATCGCAATTTTGACCTTAATAATCGCAATGTAACATTTTTCCCAAATTGTGCAGCCCTATTTCAAAACATTACAAAATATTACAGATCCCAATTTTAAGACTGTGTAAGTGGTTTAATAAATGTATTAACATAGCCGTTGTAATGATTATCATCATTGTCTACTTTTCTTATTTTATATATATTAAAAAAAATGCATAAAAATGTTACTATTCAGATGACAAGACTGTTTCAGTAAAGATTTGGACTTTGAACCCTGGCTAACAAGTAGATATACTGCTAGCTCATGCATGTGCTGTTTGAATAGGCTACAGTTGATTTGTGTACGTTTTAGAAAATGTAATAGTCTGCCGTTTATTTACTAATAGTTTAAGGCTATTTTGCGAATTCAATCATCATACAGTAACCAGCAAAAATTACCCCTTCTCTTCAGCGAGATGCAGCGCTGAACAGTCTCTCATTGTCTGTGCTTAAAAGGATTTTAGCATCTTTCTCTGACACTTCTAAATGCCTTTACAGTGCTGACATGTTTGCTGCATTAGCACACACCTGCATTTGATCACATCACGTAATTTTCTTTATAATTTATTCTGTCCTTTTTAGTTATTCAACTGAATATTCAGTGTGGAACATTGTGAACATTCACTTGGTTTACTCAGTTTTGCTCACTACATTAATTTGTCTCTTTCAGTGTGTATATATCTGGCTTGAAAGTTGTAAAATACAATTACCTACCATTTCTGAGACATAACTGCAATTCCTCGCCTGAATGTTTCTAGTCAGTGTTTTCTTCTGAGGGACTGGTTTGACAGGATGTTTCACATTAAAGCATAAAAACTCATGTAACTCAAGCTGTGCTTCTGAGGAACTGACATGTGCACACTGCAATAAATCTGATGCTTGCATCCTAAGCCTCTCCCATTCAGAGGTATGATATTGAGTATAAATTAGAGAGACACACAGTTACAGATAGACATACCATAACTGTTTTGCAATTACTTTCCTCTTTCACTGGCATAAAAAGCGCCATCAAGTAGAGTTTCAAATACAGAAACGTACTTACAAACAAACAGTGGTGGAAACCTGAAAACAAGGACATCCAAGAGTTGGCTCTTTTTAAGGAATTAGTTGATGTGATATTGATGTCATTAAAGTGTCCCTCAGTCTGGTTAAATATGTATAGTACACAAAATAGAACTTTCTTTCTTGTGTGCCATAACCCCCGAAATAAAAAAAGGCAAATAAGTCTGCTTTAACCAGATACTGGGCCTGCTATAAATGACAGACATACAGATCAAAATGCACAGTTGCCTTGAAACTGCACCAGAGCAAAAGTGCAAAGCATCCCTGAAATGCCCTGCTGCATATGTGTTCATATCCATCTGTGATGGTTTGCTCAAATAACTCAGATTCCTCTGCTGTGGTTCCTTATATTGCTGTGTACAGATAAAGTTTTCTAAATGAAAACAAAAACATTGCCACAGCATCTGAAATTAGCCTTCATTAAAGTCCACATGAACTGGAAGTTGAAGCCAACTTCAATACCTGTTACATATTAACAACTAAAATAGAATATTAAAATAGAGGGCTGGACTTTATTTAAACACTCCTCCTCTTCATCTCTCTCACAGCAATGGTTGGAGAGGGGATGGTTAAGGATATTACGCCCAAGGCTAGTTCAAGCCATCAAACTGACATTATCAGAGAAGGAATGAATCAGTCATAATTGAAGCATTCAATCAATCATCCGTTCAATTCCTTGGGAATCACATTGACCACAGAGGTGTCCGTATGGAGGTGGGTAAAGTCGAGGCTGTTACCAGCTGGCCTACTCCATTCAGAGTAGGCCATCCAGGAGCTGTTGGCAATTAAACTGGCATTGGAGGAATGGAGACACTGGCTGGAGGGTTCCATTCATCTGTTCCAAGTTCTCACAGACCATAAAAAGTATTTATGGGAAGCTTAAAGGTTAAATCCTCGACAAGCTCGATGGGCGTTATTGTTCAACAGATTTCGCTTTCACCATCTCATGTCGTCCTCGTTTCAAAAATGTAAGAGCAGATGCTCTATCATGACTTCACACTAAAGATGAAGATCAAGAAAGCTCTGAACCAGTCATTCCTGAGAACCTTTTTGTCAATCCTATCCAGTGCTCCAGTGGTCTCAGAGCCAGGCCCCGAACCTCCGCCGGACTGCCCTGAGAGGGTTGGCAACCAACCCGGGACATTCGCCTGACAAACTTAGTCCCAGGTTTGTTGGTCCCTTCACCATCATGGAACAGATCCCCCCCCCGAGAAGAAACAAGCAAGGACAACAGCGAAAATAGCAGATCATGGAAATAAATGTTAACATTTGTTAACAAAACTTTGCTTTAAGAATGAGCCAGACTGCTGACTCGATCTAATCGCTAACACACCCTGAGCACATGTGAAAATAATACAAAAAATAATCATTATTTGAAATTCCTCTTTATTTGGACTGCATCTGAACTCTTGTTCCTGTAAAGCTGATAGAGCTCCAAACACCTGTAGGAAGGTCCTGGGGTCACGGTTCTTGTGATAACAACCTGACTGACATCCCTTCCTGATTTCGCATTCAGGTTGTGTCTTTCTCTGGTCTATTGTGAGATTGTAAACCAGAGGTCATGCTGGGTTCCAGCACAGATGGCTCTGAGCTGCATCCTCTGGATTACTGGAAAATCATAAATACTCAGCAAAAGAAGTCATGAAGTGTGTGTCTCTCACAGGAAGAGCATGTGTGAATGATATTCATGCTGCCATCCCTGCTTGGTCATTTGATGGGCTTTGGGACATCCTGTGCTCTGATGTGATCATAGGCCTGGGAAAAGACATGTTAGAACACCTTCCTGGCTTTGTGTTACATTTGTGTATGTGTGTGCGTGTTTGTGCATGTTTAATGACTAAAACAGGGTGCTCCTAGCATCGGTTTTGACTCTTGTTGATGTAATGTAAAACATGTCATTCATGTTATTGCTTTCATGCAATTATTTACCTCCCATTTCTCCTTCCAGGTTTTTTAAGGAACTTGAGGATCGGCACCAGCAGAGCATTGTAATCAGTGACATAAGTGACATTGTTTTAAGGCACGCCCAGTCAAACTTTGACCCCTATGTGACATACTGCTCAAATGAAGTGTACCAGCAGAGAACCTTGCAAAGGCTGCTGTGAGTACAGCACACATACACACGCACAGACTGTCACAGCTTCAGCTAAAAGCCATGTCTGGCTTTTATCATTTAGCCCTGAAGATATTAAGGTTTTTCTACACAGAGATCAGATTTCTGGGAAATTTTCTATTTTCTGCCTCAGAGTAAAAGTAAAAAGGGTAGAGGTAGTTATGAAATTAACTTAAACTTGAGAAAATTTCTATTAAATAAGAGGGAAAACTTAAAAAGTCACATTATTAGAAATGAAAGTGTTAATTACGAGATCATATTGTAATATATTAAAGGGTACATATATATTTTTGATGAAATATGAGAGCTTTATGACCCTAGTATAGACAGCATAGACAGAACTTGAATGCTCCTAGACCTCCTAAATAGAAATGAAACAAACTAATAGCTGTATAATTGCAGATATACTGTAAGATATAAAGATATAAAGAAATGTGAGATAAAGGTGTGACTTAGAGTTAGATTATAGATTTTGTCACAGATATGAGCTATACAATCACTTTCTCAGTCAAACTTCAAGATATCAGATAAAAAGTGTCAATTACTAGAAATTAGGTTACAGTTATGCATTTGTTTAACAGTCCATTTATCCCTTCAGAAATAAAAGCCCCTCCTTTAAGGAGGTACTGACAAGGATCGAGACCCACCCAGACTGCAGAAACCTTCCAATGATCTCCTTCCTCATACTTCCTATGCAGAGAGTCACACGGCTTCCCCTGTTGATGGATGTGAGTGACATTATCCCTCGACACCCCCTTTAGACCCAGCCTAAGCTCTGCTAACACTGACATAAACATCTGTCTCTCTTGTAACTGCATTTTCAGTCTTCCTACATGCATCTTGTGCTTTGATTATGTGGTTTAATTTGACCTGTAGGATGTTCACTGTTACGTAACACATGACATTAAGCCAATTAAAATATGCTGCTACTTTTTTCTTTCTTTTCTATTCATACTTGGCTCTTAAATTTGCACTTTCTTTTGTCCTTTCATTTTCGTTCAGGTTTTAGCTTTCAGGGCCTCCCTGTTTTAATAGTACCAATTCTGTTTAGATTTATTTATTATTGTTTGAGCCTTTTCTACAGTATTTCAGCATAAATAAAGGGGTTGAGTTGGTATAAGGCCCTTTACTTTATTTCAGGCATGGTTTAAAAAGTTTGGTGTTGTTTCCTCTCAAGAGGATTGTGTGTAAAATGAAGTGAGGGAGTTAACTGCACTAAAAATGACCTAGACATTTCTCCATGGGCCCTATCCTCACAACTCTTGTTTTCATTTATTGCCATCCTTCCCTCCTTCCTGTAGACTTTTTCTTGCTTTCTCACCCTCTCATCTTTCCATCTCTTTGTCGCTTTGTGGGTCCCCTGAGCTTGTCAGTGGGTTTCCTAGTTTAGGACAGCTTGACTGGCTGACTCTGAGCATGAGAATGCTAGGTTTGGTTGTCCTTCTTTCTTTCTTTCTTTCTTTCTTTCTTTCTTTCTTTCTTTCTTTCTTTCTTTCTTCCCACAGCTCAGAAACAAGTAAAACTCTACATGAAAAATATTAGACAAGCGTGAGAAAATATTGAAAGCCCTCCATTAGAGATAAACTGTGTGAAAAACTTTAGGAACAATAAACCAAAAATCTTTGTACAAACAGGAAACAAGTTCTGATGCAAGTCGGATTTAGATATACAGCATATTAAACTGTGTACTCAAGCACCAAAGATCAAAGATCATTTTGCATTCAAAATGTATTTGTTTTGTAGACCATATGCCAGAAGACGCCCAAAGATTCAGCCTCTCATGAGTTATGTAAAAAAGCTCTTCATGTTGTCAGCAAGGTGAGAAATGCTAAGAATTACCACTGTAAGTTTTTCTAGTGTTCTCTGAGAGAGTTAATAATCATTTCTGTATGTGTGTATACGCAGCTTGTGAGAAAATGTAATGAGGGTGCCCGTACAATGGAGAGAACAGAAATGATGTACACCATTAATTCCCAGTTGGAGTTTAAAATAAAGGTAAGAAAATAATTCAACCTGAACAGTACTGAACATTTCCACTGCTTTGATGATTCTTTTAATACTTTTTTTAAGAAAAGCACCCATTGATCCACACTGTATACAAAAACTGGGCTATATAGTGGGCTACATACTAATGACCTTTTCTTCAGGTCTTCTGAATGTGAAATTTCTCAATTTCTTCTTTCAGACGAATCCAATCAGAGTTATATTAACAATTGTCCTGGTCCCTCCAAGCATTTCAATATTAATAAACATATGTTCGGAAGACATTAAATAAAGTGTGCATATCCGTAATAAAATGTCCCACACACAGCTATAGGGGCTGAATAAAGGCCTCCTGTAGCTTTTTTCTCACTTTCACTTGCAGTGGTAAGAGGAAGACATGCAGGCGGGTGCCTCTTTAAAATGAAGGAGCAAAAGAAACAACGTTTCTTTAATTTAGCAAAGAAAAACCAGTCTTCACTTGGCTTATATCAATATCCCTGTCTTTCGGACTGTATAGCAACATACACTTAGTCCCATGGCTTTTAATGTAACTCCGATGAAAAAAAAAAAAGTCATATATGTCACGTTCGTGCTGAGGGAAGACACAATGAGTCACGTAGTTTGATTCAAACAAAAACATCTTTACTTAAATTCCAAGTATTCACACGAAGAGATCTGTAAAAGCACGCTGTACAATAGACAATGACCGACACAGACAGACACACAGGGTTCGCTTAAGGGAGACAATCAACGTAAATGGGAAGACACACCTGAACAGAATACATAAATAACAGAAACTAGGTCATCGGGAAAGCACATGGGAAACACAGGCAAATATGGAACATAAACAAACATGGGCATGTGACAATATGCACCTAGGGTGCCTCGAAGGTGAGTAAAATGTTAATTTTCATTTTAAGAAGTATTTTGCTCAATCAGATCACAAGTAGATAATTTAGACATTCCTGTCTACACCTTTAATCCACCTCTAAAGCACTGTCCTTTTCAGTTCCAATTTGACTGCATGTATGGTAATCAAAAAAGAGGATGAGTTCAAATGTTTTGGACCCTGTTACAACCATGTTTAGCATTGTCCATTTATAATGGAATTGACAAAAACACAATTTAATGCTTAATTAGCTGTAAACATCTCAATTTCGATTGAATATCCCACATATCCCACACATACCTATGTCAAAACTTGGCAAATTAACAACCACCATTAAGCTATTATACTGACTTAAGTCCTGTGAGCATAAGGTAACATTAACAGTTTTTGGTTTATTGCAGAAAAAAAAATTACGTTCAGCTTAGTGTGTGTGTGTGCGCACCTTGTGCGATACAGAAAGCAGAGTAGAAAAAGCTGCTGAGACAAATTTTTACTAAAGAACAGAAACAAATCTAGAGCTAAGAGTAATGGTGGGGTTGACCTTGTTTCTATGGATGATGTCAGCATGCTTACTAACTCACAGATTTAGGAGCTTGTTTTAAGCACTACAACATTTTGTGAAATTTTGGAGTACTAAATTTAGGACTGACATGCCCACTGTTTTTAAGATTTTGTCCTTTATTAAGCATTTGATTTTCTCCATTGTAAAACTTGTTCACATGTTCTAAACTGATAAACACATGCTGCTCACTTGTTGTGGGTCTTGTTCTTTATGAAATATTTTTCCCTACATTATTTGCAAACGTGTTGTGCATGTGCAGTTTAAACTTACTTTGCATGCACATAGTGATGCATTGGACATGCTCACTAGTGCAAACATATTTACAACCTTCTGCTTGTGGGAAAGTTCTTGCTGGCACATTTGGTACGGACAGTTGTCTAGAGGATTCTACATGATCTCGAGAGTCCAGCTGTTAAAAGGTTAATAGTTCTCAGAGTTTTTTGTCACTTCTTTTCTAGCAGTTGCAGGAGTATGTTTCATACAGTGACTTTATTTCTAATTTGAATCCTTATTTCTATATATTATGTTTATATATTATATAAAGTATTTATTAGGGCCAGGACTCAATTAAAAAAATTTATCTAATTAATTAGAGGCTTTGTAATTAATTAATCGAAATTAATCACATTTTACTCGTATATAAATATTTGACCTGAGAACAGTGAGAAGTACGTTTTTTCATAAGGATTTTTAGTATACCATTGAATAATGACTGAATACATAAGCCTAAGCAACAAAATAGCGTTTATTTTTGTTCAACCAAGTCCAACAGACCAATATTGTGCCGTGCATGATTTCACATTGAGCCGTATATACAGTACTACACACAGCCGTTGTTCTCTGATGAGATGCGCAAAACCACATTCATTATCAGGGTGGATGTGCACAGCTCGTCAGTGAACAACGGCTGTGTGTAGTATATACGGCTCAATGTGAAATCACTCACCTGATGGCATTTACTGCTGATTACAGGGCCGTGTTTACTTCCAAAACTCGCAAACAGATTGACCGATTGGGATCGGGACATCCCTATTTAGAACATTAGAAACGCTAGTTCGTGCTCCAGTATAATCAGTCCACCGAAACTCATTCAGTGAGAAACGTTCTGTGGTGCAAAAATAAGTGCGTTTAAAATGCGTTACAAAAATTTTATGTGTTATTTTTGTGTAATTAAATAATCTAAATGAACACGTTAATTAATATAAATTATATGGATATAAACATTTTCTAAATATATACTGAATTGGAGTGTATTTATATATACATAATAAATATACAAAGTACACAACTTTCATTTAGGAAGCAATTAATTACGATTAATAATTTGGCAGAACTACTTTACTACTTTACTTTTACCATTCCCAAGCTTCCATAAATAACAGTCAGTGAATCTCATGTGCTAGCCATGTGATATCTGCATGACAGCATTTTCACAAATAAACAAAATCTTCCCAATAAACAAAATCAAGTTGTGCCCTACATTTTTCTTATAATTTTTGAACATTTTCCTTGTTTATACATTGCAGTAGATAAGAAAATACAGTTGCAGATGCAGTGTTTGAACTTGCTTTGAAGATGGCACACTTGCCATTGCTTGGAGATATGTTTGCATATCTTGTCAGGTCCTAAGTGAGAGTGGTATGTTTGATGGGAGTGACAAGAGACTTTGTGAAAAGCCTTTAAATGGAAATGGCTTGACCACACTTTATGCAGATTAACACATGGTTGTTAACTACAGTATAATGAAATTAAAAGAACAAAATATAGTCATCAATGATTGATTATGAAAATATATTTTATTCTAAAATAATTTAAAATATTTTTTTCATCCAAAAACATTTCATTTGTAATATTCTAATTAACATTACATTACATACCTTTAATATTTTGACGATACATTCGAAAAACAACTAGATATGGATACCATTGCATACCATAGCTTTAAGAACTCCTAAATGGAGCAAAACTAAGGCAATCATGGCTGTGTTCCATTTGCTGGAACTTCTTCTTCACGTCTTGCCTCAAAAGCCAAACGTCTTAGCCTTGTATTTCCTCTTGAGGCAGATTTTTTTAAAAGCAAGCAGATATATTGTTTAAAAATTACCACAATGCACATCCCTGTCTAACTAATTATTTCACTGATTTTCATTTCTACTTTATTTAGAAAATTCATTCTTCATGTTGATTATGTTGCATTGAAACATTAATGATTCTGTCTGTTTTTTTTTTTTTTCCTTTCACACTTTCTCTCTATGCAGCCGTTCCCACTGGTGTCATCCTCCCGCTGGATGGTGAAGCGTGGTGAGCTAACAGCTTTTGTAGAGGAAAATGGCATCTTTTCTAAGAGATTGTCTCGCCAGCAAGTCTATTTCTTCCTCTTCAATGATGTACTCATTGTCACACGAAAGAAAAGGTGAGCTAGAGACCACAAATTGGATCTCTTATACATGTCCAAATGTACCTCGGTTCTTTCCCTGCTGTTATTCTGCCCTGGGGGATACTATAGAGAACAGGAAATTATTGGGCTAATGTAGGAGGTAAAGCTTGCTTGTAGGTGGCTGTTGATTGTTAGCTACATCACTTATACCAAAGAAGAAAAACAGAACCTAAAAATGGAAAAAAATGGAAATAACTTTGTATTTAAATGAACAAGTGTTGAGAATTGTTCTTTTAGAGCATAAACTGTGTCTGTGTCACACAACTCATCATGTCTGTCTTGTGTCAAAACACATCTGCACTACCCTCCAAACTGTATCTGTGATCATCTTGAGCGGGATTTTGATATTTTGCTCAAGATTGATTTAGAATCTTTAGAATATCACTTTTTTTATAGGATTCTCTGGCTAAACCCTTCTTTTTGTTTGAGTGAAGAAAGACTTTGCAGGTCAAACTTCATCCATATAGCAGATGGCACATTTTTTTGCAGTGCTCCTCATTTTGTGTTTTGTGCATTTTCTGTCAGCAATTAATTTTGTTATATGCTATTTCCTTCGATTTATATTACCAGCTGCCACTGTGACTGATGTGGTTGTCCTAGACAAGTCTTGTGTTTTGTACAAACAACTAAAATAGAAACCAAGTGATCAAACATTAACTTTGTCATGCAGCACTGTTAATAGTGGTGTTTAAGTGAATGCATGTTCGTTTGAAAATATGTATATATAAAGGCTATTGTTTTTAATATATGGACTAAAAATATAAAATGGTATAAGAAATCTGTGTTTGTGTTACAAGCTCCAGTCATTCTGTGAGTGAGTCATGTAGTTAGCAGAGCTCTTTTTTTTTGTCCCCTAGTAATTTTTGGGAACATTCTGTATGCTATGACAAAGGGGACGACCTCCAAGAAAACAAGATGGTTTTCATTCCTACTCTGTTTTGGCCAATACGGCCACAAACTCTCTGTTTTTAATTTAACAGAAAAAAAAGGAAAGAGAATAAAGAAAAGGTTTTTTCAATCAACGGGGATGTTCATTCTGATACACGGTCTGTATAGTATGTGTGGGGAGTCACGCTGCTCGCTCAGATCTGAAGGAAAACAAACCCATGCACGCCATCATGGCCTCCATTCTGTCCCTCTTTTCATTTCCTCTCTCTCACTCTCTCTCTGTCTTCCCGCTCCACTGTTTTTTATTCATTTTCTCTGGTTATGTAACTTACTCTTAAAAGCAGCTGGTTATTTTCTCTGCTTTTCTTTTCATTTTTGAATTTCTCTTTCTCACACATTCACACATGTAAGGGCAGATGTTTCTTTTGCCATATCCATTTTGGAAAATAGTTATGTATATCAGCTTAATAAACAGTAGAAATGAACATTATGTTCAGTACACTGTTTTCAGGTGTCCAATAAATAAATGATTGTACAGTTATCTAAATACCGCGGTGGCCATAAGCGCTCAACACATTGCAGACAGAAAAAAGACTGCAAATTAAGAAAACAACTTAATTGTTTTGACAGCATGCACTGCAAATGCACTCGCAACATAATTAAACAAAGAACCGTCCTGTAAATAAAATTCTTTATTTGGTTGTGTTGTGAGCATTTACAGCACGTGCTGTGAAACTGATGAAGATGATTTCTATATTTGCTGGTGTTTTTTCTGTTTGCATGTGCTTTCTGAAGTTGCAGCACATTGAGCTCTCTCAGCCACCATGAAATACAGCATTCCTTTCACAGGGGCCTGTGTGTGTGTTTGCATGGAAGTGTGTGAATGTTTTGTCCTGGTGCTGGAACATTTCTTGGCTGCTGGAGAGGATGTCATTACAGTGGTAGGAACATCTGATTGCTCAACTGATAGAAACTCCCTGTTGGATCCTGTAATATCTAGTTGTAATATGTGATATGTTAGGAGCAGATGGTAGTGTAATTGTTCAGCACTCTTTTTGCTGATTGGAAAGCTGGTTTACCAGCTAGGTACCCCTGGGGCCAGAACTTAGACAGGTACATATGGTCAGTGTCTCTTGACAGATTACTAGGCCCTAAAGCCCTATTCGGACGGGACTAGTTTTACAGGGGGTCCTTAGAGAAATTTTTTACAGACATTCTTGTTGATTTGTGACTCTGCCATGTCTGTGGTTTTCTCTCACAACCTCTGAGATAATTCCAGAGCAAATTTTCCCAAAACCTTGGGAGTACGGCCACAACATCACTTCCATTTAAAATGAACCAAATACTCTTCTTATTCAGTCGACAAATACCGGAAATTCAACAGGGCAAATAGCATCTTGTCTTTCCATTTCCACAGTCGTTTTAGATTTCCCTAACCTAAACTACAATCTAAAATTCGCCACTTAGCGTCTACGTCACTGCTCTAAGCCCACCCTCTGTTCGGTGATTGGTCTGGCTGTTTTGGAGCAGAAGAGAAAACTGAGAGGGTCTGCTATGTCAGACTGAGTACAGAAGCGAACTGAAATTGAGCAGAAGTATGAAGTTAAAACTAAAAACTGCTGCTAAAATGTAGAACAGCACTGCTTTGCTAACAGCACTGAAAAGACAGAGCCTTGGGTTTGCAGTAAACTTTTTTTGTGAGAACTGTTTACTTTACTACATTTTTAAATGAGTATCTGTACTATTTACTACACTACATTTAAAATTTGTTTTGCAGTTACACGTTATATTTTGCATGGCACCTAGCTTTTCTGCAGCAGTTTATTTTTACTACAAAAGATGGGATATCGCTAACAACAGGCAGGACTGGACTGGGAGGAAAAATTGGCCGATAATACTCCCAAAATAAAAGTTGGTGCAATAACATCCCATATCGTTGGATACAACTAAAACGTCAGGTCATATTTAAACTAGATTCATTTGCATTCACGAACGCAGTTAGTAAATGAATAGATTCTTTTTTTCATATAGAATTAGAATGTAGAGTTCTAGAGTAAGGCCCGTTCACATCAAGCAGGACAACTGTAAAGATAATGATAACGTTAACTATTTGCATACACACCAGCGAACAGTGTCGTCTGTTTATTATAAGCTCAAGCACTTCTGCCGCTTTAGATTCTCAAGCGTGTGATAGCAAGATTCATTCTGATTGGTTGCCAATGTTTCTATTGTTCATCACCAGGAAAAAATTGTGAAATTGATTCCCAACTATTTAGTTTCTCTGTCCTTTATCATTATTGATATGCTATTCTTTAACATTAAGAACGATTTTAAGAACTATATCTTTATAGTTATCGTTATAACTGTGCTTTGTGTGAACGGACCTTTAGAAGATCAAATAAAGAAGTGTTTTAGCCAATTCTTGAAGATGGCTAAGGATTCAGCTGCTTGGGTTGAGTTGGGCAGGTCATCACACCAAGAGGGAAAATTTTATTAAAATGTCTGTCATAGTGATAAGTATAAATATGTGTGTGTGTGTATGCACACATTTATACAATTTTGACTGCTTAATATTTAGCATCCTATTAGCTTGTTTTTTCCACTTCAGTTTAATTGGAATGATTCCTCTCTTTCTGTAGAATCTGTTATCCTCTGCTCATGGAATGTAAATGGCATGGTAATTGTGTTGGGCAAAGCCCAGAGGTTGTCCAGGAACTGAACAGGAGGATCTGACTCCACTTACTTAGTTATCTCTGCACAAACACAGTTAATTATCAGCTGAAGACATGCTGAGTAATGCCACACCACTAGCATTTGTTTGCTTTTTTAAATAGCATGCATTTACGTGAACATTGTAATTCAAACAGTCAATCATTGTTTAATTGTTTTGCAGTTCGTTAATGATAACTTAACTTAATATAATACAAATGTGAAAGTACAATTGTGTGATAAAACCTTGAATATTTATTTAATCTGAATCTGTGACTTTCTCTGTCTTTCTTTTCTCAGTGAGGAGAGTTATACAGTTATAGACTATGCGCTTAGAGATCAGATACATGTGGGGTCATGTCAAGCAGAAGACCTGAATCTCTCTCCAGTCCGTGGCACTGCGGGAATGCTGACGTCACGCCAGAACATTGCCAGCCACCTGTTCCAGATCAGATTCCGCAGCAACCACTCTGGAGACAAAGTCACCATGATCTTGGGGGTGGAGCTACTGTAAGTATGTGTGTATGAGTCCAGCAGAATAATAACAGTAAATAAGCTAATTCTAATTCTAATTGAACTAATGAACTAATAATGTTTTGTGACAATATTTCTTTACTGTCACTTATTACTTCTGTATATCATTGCTAAATAAAAGTATAATTTTATATTTAATTTTTTCTTACTGACCCATAAAGTTTTGCGTGGTTGGGTAAATTCATTGGTAAAGGATCTGGTAGTTAATGCATTTAGTTTGATTAGCTCACATCAATATGCGTAACCAGCCCAGACTCACTGTATTTATTTGTGGCAGGGACACGTTTATTTTATTATTTTCATAAGTCCAGCACAAATGGATGCATCCAATGGAATCTTAGTTTAAAAAACATGCTGGACTTACGAAAATAACAAAATAAACGTGTCCCTGCCACGAATAAATAGATTAAATTAAATTTTGTGATTTAGTCACGAACTGCTGTGAGACTTGGTTGTGCGTAACGCATTCATTTGTTATGAGTTATGTGATTCTGTATCTGTCTGAGGTTACTGAACTACACCTATACTGACATACCCTTTAAATGACATTACAAGTTTTGACTACTCCACCAAAGGGAGTTTCCATGTATTTTACCACCCTATCAGTCATCACACTGCAGGAGTGAATGCACCAGCACAAGATTTATCAAAATGTAATGCTCTTTTTAAGCATTCGCCCAGTGCACCAAACAAACATGAGCTGAGATATTGAGATCTGGTTTGCTTTTCCGATCTACTTTTCCTTGTAATAAGCGGTTGGTGGTCTTGAATTAGGGTTTGTTTGAAAATGTAGCTGTAGGTGATATGTTTAGTGCCAAGAACTGCTCATTAAATACAATAGTCATGTTGAACAGAGACATTTGCATATTGTAACATTTCAGCAGTGTTTTGTTTTTTTATTATTTTGAGAACTAAAGTCTAGCCTTTTAATACCAGTGAATTGGATAGTGGGAGGGATGGGGGGGGGTTGTACCCATATGCAATCTTAAATTGGCCCTTAGCATCTACATCACGGCTCTAAGCCTGCTCACTGTTTGTTAATTGGTCAGGCCGTTTTGGAGCAAGAAGAGAAAACCATAAGATAGCCTGCTGTCTCAGGCTGAGTACAGAAGCGAACTGAAATTGAGAGGAAGTACGAAGTCTGATGTAGTCAGGCTAACTGAGATCAAGGATGGGGATGAAGAAATGAACAGAGAATTGCACGTGTATCATTCCTTCACTCACCATCTCTTAATAAATAAATAAAAAAATAAAAGAGCATTACATAGTCCTCTTCGGTAACAATTTACTTGAAGGGGTGTGCATAAGACTGATATGACACTTCATAATCATGACATGACATTGGTCATGAATATGAAGGTTTTATGCAGGTTTATTACAACTGTGTCATTTGCTCAGTTATCTCATTTTTAATGCAAAGATGACATTGTTTGCATTTGTCATGACAACTTGACATTACCAAGACAACATAACCTGTCAGTGTCTATGTCATGCAAGTAGGGTTTGCTTTAGTCCACAAGATCCAGGGGGCGTGGTTGGATCCACATCTAGGGGGTTGAGATTAGCAGGATTAGGGGTGGAGATGGGTGGGTTTAGGAATCGGGGTGGAGATGGGTAGGTATAGGTATATGTTGGGAAAAGTTGGATCTGGATTGAACCACGCCCCCTGGATCTTGTGGGCTTGAATTTGTCATTAAAATGTCATTAAGTATTAATACTACGTCAAATTATTTTATAAAAACGTCATGAATACTTTTCTTGACCTCAGGTACAGTGGTACAGATTGAATTAGTCTTTAAAATGTCATTAAGTTTTAATATTCTGTTAAAATATTTGTAGAATTTATTTTATATTGTAATTGTAATTATGTAAGTAATGTCAAGTTGTCATGACATAGACACTGACAGTTTATGAAGTATTTATTTATGACAAGTTGTCATGACAAAGGCATCTCATACAATGCCATCTTTGCATTAAAAATGACATAAATGAGCGAATGACACTTATGACAATAGGAAGGCTTTCATAAAAATGCATAAAACCTTCTTCGTATTTATGACATATGTCATGATTATGAAGTTTATGAAGATTATGAAGTATGAAGTCATGTCAGTCTTATGCACAGCCCTTCAAGTAAAGTGTTACCTCATCTTCCCCCCCTCTTCTGACCTTCAGAAATGAGTCATAGCTTCTGTAACTTTAAGACTTCTCTATGTAAATTATCCATTCACTTACAGTAAATATTGTCTAGCTGGCTCCCCTCTGTCTGTAAACCTATTTGCTTTAGAAGCTTGAGGAATGATACAAACATTTAAATAGCACTTAAAGACCTTTGTCATCCAGTTAAATTAGTGATATCCTTTGGTTCCATTTAATTTTAAGTTCTCAGTGTTGCATTTGGACAGAAAAAGAGCTAGAAATAACAGTTCAAAAAGTTATATTGAAAGACCAGAATATCAGTGAGCCAGTTAGTGACCATGGGTTACAAATTTCTATCTGGATACAGGGCTGTGGGCCCTGTTTCTCACCTGGTTACATGTTCAGGGCAACATTAACCAAAGTTTCCCCATGTATCATCAGCCTCTCTTTCATTTTCTCTCTTTGATAACAGTCTGATAAAATTGTATTCTTCTAGGGTCAGGGTTAGGAAAAAGATTATTATATATATATTTTTTTCAATTCAGCTTTTGAATTTTGAGGATCACTAAACACTGAGCAGAAGTTCGATCATTAATTTTATTTATAGATGTCAATTTAAATGGAGAAATGTTTTAATAGGCCGCTCAGTAGGTTTTGAAACAAATCGTGAGTGTGTACTTGTGTAAGTCAGATAACTTGTTATCTGTTGCTGAGAATGTAATTACAGCTTAGTATGTTGCTGATCCACTTACATAACAGAGATGCCTATCTACTGTTCTTGGTGAAGAGTCAACATGACTGTACTGTAGTTCTTCTGAAGAACCTTCGTCAACACAAGACAAGTTCTTCCACATTTCTGGACCTCTGTCAGGCTCCACCCAATCGAGTGTCTAATAACACTGCTTGATTCCGCTAAATGAGCTCTTTTCTCAAGTGTGAGTGGAACAGATTATTTTGAAGTCCACTGTGATGTCATCAGCTATGTCTGTTTGAATTGTGCTGTCAACTGTTTAAGCATATATATTGTTCCTTATATTGGCCAAAAACCTTTTTCATGAAATTGAGTTGTCTCGCTGCAGTGGCCCCTGCAGGCCTAAGTGCCTCATTTAGTATTCAGGAGAAGTAATCATCGATATTATATTTGAGAGGCCACTCTCTGCCCACTAAACGGGCAGTATTATTAACATAATGCATTGGTTTTATCTGAATAAGCCTCTTTCAAGATGCCTCATTCATCTTCATGTTTTTTCCCTTACTGTGCCTCAGGTTCAAGTTTACTTAGAACATTAGAATATTTACTTCCAATCATACCTTCTACTGGTGCTCTTAAGCCTTCAGTGACTTCTCACCTCATGTAAAATAATCTTTAAAGGTGATCGGTGTGGAATTTTGGCCTTTAGCTGTAGGAAACATGTGTGAGCATGCTGAAGCAGTGCAGAATACAGGATACTAGACAGTGGAGATGTGAGGTCTTCCTGGTGCTGCTTGCCTTTCCGGTGTTTGGGAAATAAGGTTTGGTAGATTCAAGCTATTGAAGTTTGTATAAAATATAATATCACCCAATCCATTCTTTAAATGCATGTTACAGTACTGAGATATAGACAATGTTGTGGTGTTTTAAGATTCCAACCTTAGAATAGATTATAAAACTTCCTTTCCTGCAATGTCAAAGTAATCTGCTTCCCACTCCTTTCTCCAAAACTGTTCCCAGTGATTTGATCCTTTCACGTCAGGTGATTAAGCTGACCAAGGCAGATGATGATGTTCATGTTGAAGATCTAGCTTTCCAGCTTTTATTATCATGAGATGGCTTTTTCCCATGTAGTGTCTGTGAGTTTTAACAGTTGCAGCTCTCATGAATGTTGATTTTATTTGGGGTCATTATAGTTGCAGTATGGACTTTGCTAGTCAACTTCATAGTTCTATTTACAGTTATAATTATTGTAAGTGATGTGAACGGGCCTTAGTACAATTCGTTTTTTTGGGACCACCAAAAAGAAGTTATTTTCATCATATATAAATAATCTCACATTTTTTGACCTATAACTAACATGTAAAGTTATCGATTAAGAAAAAAAAACACTGTTCAGTAAATGTTGAGAGCATTGTATGTTAAGTGGAAGCTGCAGTTTTTTTTTTTTTGTTCTTTGTAATTCAGCTGGTGCAATGCAGAACCAAAAAAGGTGTGATCATGTGTGCTGAGATTCCATGAGATAAACATACTTCATGTTTGTTTCATGTATCTGGACAATTCACAATAAATGTCTAAAGAATGTGTGTACATGGTTGTCACATGTTGTTGTGTCACATATTATTGACACATATTATAATGTCAGTGTAGTTGTAAAAATAATAATAATTATTTGCAAAAAGTGTCTTATTCTCAAAAGTCTACAGTGAAATAATCAATAAAACAACATTATTATAATTAAAAATAACTATTTTCTATTTTTAAAATGTCATTAAAATTCTTTGCAGATCACATGATCTTTCAGAACTTATTCTAGAATGATTTGTTGCTCAAGAAACTGGTTAGTCATTTTAGATATGTTAGTTACGTTAAGATAGTATTTGTAATCACTTAAATTCCATGTTTAACTGGAGTTAATCCTTAAAGATTTCTCATCTTCTTTCCTCCCCTCTTTGTCAGCCACTCTATTAAACACTAATTACTGTTTAATTGGTCAATGAATGAATCACACCGCACTCAAGCTCATTAATGTTCCCAATAATAGAACAGGCGAGATGCCTTTTGTGACCCCTTCAGCTTTAAATGGGACCAGAATGAGCCAAGCATGACTCATGCAGCTGGTCCGCTCAGGCTGTCTGCTGAGATTATGAGACTGGACTGGCGTCTGTGTGCGGTAGTCGGGGTGAGAATCGCACTGACTCACTCACTTTAGGTCAGCTCTGAAATTGCCTTGATTTTCAGTATTTTTCTCCCACAACGGAAAATCTAATTTAACGAAAGAGAAGTCATTACTCTACAAATAGTTTGTTGTGGGATATTTGTGCTGAATTTGACTCGGGTTTGTCACCGCTTAAATCGTCAAGGTTGATTTAGTCCCAGTTTCTTTCTATTCTCTCCCCATCTCTCCTTTCATTCTTTGTTTTTTCTTTTTCCTTCATTCTTTCTGTAAAATGAGTGGTATGTTCTCAGTGAAACTGAACAAACACAAAGAAGCTTACAGAAATGAACAGACACTTCTTGTCCTGAATGTAATGAATGCTTCAGCACCGAGGTCAAGTTTCTCCTAGTAACTTTACCTGTTGTTATACAAGAGTCTAGAGGCGTGTGTCTGTAAACGTCCAGAACAATAAAGAAATGGCTTCTGTCTTGTTTGGTTTTAACAGACATCATATACAACCTGTAAGTAAACAAAAACTGCATCAGTGGCTATAAGTTAATGTTGTATGTTTTCTTTGTGACAGTAACGAGCAAGCCCGCTGGATCAGCGCTCTGGGACAGAACAACAGTAATGACAAGAATGACAGAACAAGTGAGTACAACCAGCCTCAGTGAAACAGAGGCCACCCTCTGGCCATGTAGTGTATTACAGTGCCACTACTCTACTGGTACTCTACTGTTCTACTATTAAACCCTTAACACAATGATATCTCAAGTGAATGATATCTCAAGTCATGCTGCATGTTGACATGTAGTTTTGTTGCAAGCTTATAATATTTTGTGGATAATAAAAAAAATAAAAAAAGGCTTAACCTACAATTAGGGAAGCATTTTAGGTTCCAGACCATCATAGCGTTTAGTGATTTATTCATTTATTTTTCCCTTTATTAGATACCATACAGGTCGAGGTGACAAGGACATACACAGCTAGGCAGCCAGATGAGCTCTCTCTACAGGTTATGGATGTGGTGTTGGTGTCACAGATGGTAGACGGTAAGAACATTCTGCTTTTTTCCCGTTCTTCTCTCTGAAGGACTGTTCACACCAACATGAAAATTCTGTTTGATTTTCGCATATGATTTACATAAATTGTCAAAAATACAAATACAAAATTCAAACAAAGGAATATCTGGTGAAAAAAATAAATGTATAGATTACAGTAAACAGATTGCATGTTGTGACACTGTTAACAGCTATACTTGAAATACAAACGTAGAAACATTTCAGGGTTTATGATAGTATGTAGGAATGAAATGAGGAACCTGGGGTCTGTTTCATAAAACAAGTTACCAAATAGGCCAAGCAGGTTTATCAGATAATCAGATTTATTTTGAACCAAATCAACTGACAATATGTCAGACTAAATAAAATAAACCTGGCTTATTTGGAAGTTGTTGTTGCATATGTTTTTGAATGAACTGATTTTCTTATTGTTTCTACTCACCGAATATATATTAAAAAAGTAAACATGGTTTGGAATACTTGAGAGAATTTGTTCAAAGGTCATTAACAATTAAGAAGCACTTTTCTGAAGGGTGTTTCATCTAACGCATATTTGGCATATTATATTTTCCAAATTCTGTAAACAAATCTGACCTATCGCTGCTTGTGTTAAAGTTAGAGAACAGTTCTGCGTTCGTGGTTTTTTGATCTGTTATGATTATTTTTCCAGAACGGATCATGCTATAACCACAGGGATGTGTTTTAATGTGATGCTCAGCTAAAGGTCTCAGTTTTGATGGTGCTGGTCAAAGGGTCAAGCAGTGGTCTCGCTCGGGCTGTTTCTTGTTGGCTGGCTTTCATGTTGAAAGGCTAGGGCTCATGGGATAAGGCTTCAAAGGCCTTGTGAATCTTTTAATGGCCATTAAATATACAAAAGACAGTTGAAAGCAGGCTATTTTATTTTTGAACATTTCATTCTGCTCTAATATCATCTCATCCTTTATACCTCTTATCAAAAGAAAGAAGTATGAAGTAGTGCTTTTTAACACAATGTATTACTTTGTTAAAATTTCAAGACTCTTTGCCAAATGCTAGTTTTAAAGTGCATTCAGAAAGTATTCAGACCCCCTTCACCTTTTTTTCTTTTTCAATTGTGTTGCTGCCTGATACTACAATAATTATTAAAAATAAAAACATATATATGTAAATTCTCTCAATCTACACTCCATACCTCACGACAAAGTGAAAGCAGAATTTTGGAAATGTCTGCAAATTTCTTAAAAACGAAAAAATCAAATACCACATTTACAAAAGTAATAAGACCCTTTACTCAGTACTTGGTTGAAGCACCTTTGGCAGTAAATACAGACTTGAGTCTTTTTTGGTATTTCCACACTTGGATGGGGGACTTTCAGCCATTCTTCTTTGCAAATTTTGTCAAACTCGATCGGGTTAGATAGGTGGACAGCCATTTTCAGAGATGTTCAATAGGGTTCAAACCAAGGGTCGGCTGGGCCACTCTTGTACTTTGATTGGACATGATTTGGAAAGGCAGTTTAATTTACCACATGTGGACTCCAATCAAGGTGAAGAAACATCTTGGCAATGCTCAACAGATATGGGATGCACCGAGTTAAATTGCAAGTATTGTTGCAAAGGATTTGAATACATATGTAAATTATATTTCAGTTTTTTTTCTTTGTAACAAATTTACAGACATTTCTAAAACTCTGTTCTTTTCTTCTCATAATTGTGAGATGTAAACTTCAAAATGTTTAGTTATCAAGTCAAATTTTGAGTGAAACTTTCTACAAAAATTTTCACTTTCTAACTCCCAATTGCAAGTTTATATTTTTATATATAAAAAAATATATATTTTTTTTTTTGCTTTGATTAGTGACTGGTTTGAGTACACAAGAATGTAAATTAATGTATGGTTGTGGTTTCAGGTTGGTATGAAGGCGAGCGTCTGCGGGATGGAGAGAGGGGCTGGTTCCTCACTGAGTGTGCTGAGCTCATCACCTGTCCGGCAACCATTGAGAAAAACATGCAGAGGATGGACCGTCTGCAAGGTCTAGAGACTAATGTCTGAGGCCATTATTGGGGCTCTCTTTCCTTCTGAGTAATGCACAGCACATGATGACTGAATGAGTCTAACCACTACAAAGCAAGAATGACATTAGTAGCTTGATACAAAGGACAAATACACCATATGTTTTATCCAATAGCTTTTATGTGAGCTCAGGGCTCATTATGAAACATTACACTGTGGAACTGGAGTCCCTGTTTAAAGTGAAGGAAAGTTTTATAGCAGCACAGAGATGTTCAATTGCTTGTTCACTATTTTAATTTACTCAGGGATAATGTAAAAGTGAATGATGCCAAATGTAAATATGCCATTTGTAAACTTTTATAATCAGCATATCCATTTATATTTGAGATTATATATGTACATTAAAATAGATTTCATTACTTAAAACTTTTACTATATCTCCTTTAACCTTTGTGTGTACATAGCAAGAGGAAGAATGCCAAGTCCTACCATAGACGTATTGATTGCATAATGGCAAATTTAATAAACTACTGAAAGGAAAAACTTACAATAACTGAAGCCAGTGCTAAAATAAAAAAATTATAAAAAACAAAAATCTGTTCCTTATTATGAAAGCTGTAGGTATTTACTCAAACACCTACAGGTACAGAGAAAGTGTATCATTGTGTTCACACAGCTGTGGCAGCAGATCACTTTTCTGTATGTCACAGTTTAATGTCATTCAAATAAATAAGCTCCTATTGGTTGGTGTTCACTGGCTGCCTCTCCTGGGGCCTCCAGCAGGGGTTTCCTCTGTTGTGATGAGGTCGATTATAGCGGAAAGAACAGCACAATCTTTAGACTTTCGGTCATTCCAGACCACAGGACATGGACTCTTTATCTTCTCCTCCAGTAACACGTCCAGCTCCTTCCTCAGGTCCTAAATTAAAAAGAATAAACTTGAAGCATAACTGCAAACCATCACTGATTACTCTCAATCATACATTTTCAACAACCATGTCAAGTTAACACACACCTTGACAAGGTGAGCAATGCGTCCCGGGGACTGAAACACGATCCACTCGTCCACCGCGATTGTCTCTTGGTCCTGGTCCCTCTGGATGGAAATATCGCCTCCAAAAAACAACAGTGAAAATGGAGACACTTCGGTGCAGTCGTAGAGGAAGATCTTTAGAAATAAACAGAGAAAAATAAATAAATAAAATTGCAGTCAAGATTATTTTCTTAATGAAGAAAAAAAAAGATTTACTTTATTTTCTTTCTTAAAAGACTTCAAAAAACTACTTCTTGTTTTTGTTTAGTGTAATAGTATATTTTATCTGCTAAGATATTTAATCAACATAACAGTAAGTTGTTTTGTCAAGGACATAATAATAAAGAATTATAGTATAAAGAAAGTAATATATACATTTTCAAAATGGACGTAAACATGATTAATACTTAATTTCAATTCAGAACCACGTTGCTAAATTATGGACTTTTTCCACTGACCAGCCTTGTTGAAAATTACTCAGAATGCTGTTAGTACTTTTGTAAAACTAGACAAATGCACAATTAATACTGAATTGATACATGAAAAGGCACACATGCAAATGCAAAATAAACTATCCCTGCAATCTTGGAGGATTGCAAAGGATGTCTCTGTCCCTAAATGTTATGTTTCTTATGGCAGTGAGTGCAGAGACAGTGCGTGTGTGTTTATGATTGACATAGGACAGGGTGACATTTCCAGAGTAATACTTTTACATCCATTTCACACACACACACAGAAACAGCATAGTGTAAATGTGTGTAAAAAGAGTTCAGTGAAAAGAAAGTGGAAGAAGAGCTTATCTACGGCTTTTCTTGCTTATTTATTGGCAAAACACCAATTACTAAGGTTTACCCAGTGGAGTAGTACATTTACACGGACAACAATATTCAGATATTAACATGATTAAATACAATACTCTGGTAAATTCTTAATCATTTAGACAGATTTGTGAATACCTTAATCCAGCTAAAGTATACACTATTATCGTCATGTAGGACTTTGACGTCAAACAAAAGACCGTGTCTTCAACAACACTGTCATCTGTTTGCATGTATAGCATGACAAATAATAAACTGCACTTGTAAATGAAACACTCAAAAATGTATGGCACTCATAAAGAAGACAACAGGGCACGTCGGATGGTGTCATGTGACGTAATGACGCGTGCCATTAATCAATCTATGTACCATGTAAAACAGGAACATGAAAGGATTACTCTTCAAAAAAGAAATATGTAAACACTTTAATCAACATATTGTCTTATTCAGAATAAGGTAAATAATTTGATTACTGATGTCCATGTAAACACCGTCAAATGTTAGTTCTGACCAGACACTGTGTCCTTAGAGAGTGACTGAGGAAAAGACTGACGTAAGACGAGGAACCAAATTGCAAACGTTAAAATTCAGTTCACCTCGATACACTTTCACAAACCAATCTTCACACATACCTTTTAGCTTCCAATATGATTGTCGCAATCTTCAGGCTCATTCTGCCTCCTTCCTCAATCTCTCCATACGCTGGTTTATTCAAACATCATTCACACCATTTCTCTTCTTCTAACACTTCAATCTTACTATCTGGCACTTCGCTTCAGGCATCTCCCTTGTCAGTTTATTGAAAACCTTTCTCCTTCTTTTACATGCAATTTTCAACTCTCTCCCAGGGTTTCCTGCAAGGCTATGCAGGAGTGCTATAACTGCTGAGAAAGACTTAGCAAAAACAACAAAAAATAAGCTATAATGTTGTTGCATAGTTGATCGGGACTCCCTCGGTTATTACAGGTCCACTTACTGAATAAATTAGTATCACAAACTAAATTAGAATTTGAATAGAAGGAAATTATAAATCGACTGTATCTTTAGCACAGGTTGGTCTCACTCTCTGTCTAACATTGTCTCTACACTAGTGTTGTATTCTCAGAAAAGGACAAGACAAACATGTCAAGGCTTCACCCTACAGGCACTGGTGCACAAGACAGGACTGTTCAATCTACATTACTGTGACAAAACAGCACCAAAGATAATATTATTACACTTCTTTTCCTGGCAAAAACAGACAGGTGTATCTGTGTGTGACTCACTGAGCAAGTAGAGAGATCCCAGAAATGGTACTCCTTGATTCAGTATAGAGCTTTGATCTCTTTTGAGAGGGTGTCAGTTAAAAGGCGCACAGAAACTGAATAAAAGATGGATGCACACTAGAAGCAGCATTAATTTGCAAACAAATGTGTCCTTTCTCGAAACTTAACAGAGCTCTTCAACAAAATGATATACAGTAGCCCTTCCCTTTGAAATGAGTGAATGAACACACTGCATGAGAGTATGTGTTTGAGTATAATGGAGAAAATTTTGTCAGCTATAGCGGACACAATTCACTTTGGGGTAAATTAAAAATGTACGTACACTGGTGGTCTTCATCTTCAGGTGATAAATGAGCCATGTGTAATGGAACTGAGTTTCCTCTGCATTGACAGATTTAGGGTGGATACACACTTTCCCATCAGCCTTAGTGTACACCTTCACAGGCCTGCAAAATAAAATATTTAAGATTTCATTTTCAAGGATGGACAAATAATGAACCTCATTAAAATCCTACACACAATTTTAAGACATTTCTTCTCAAAAATTGCTTTTACATAATTTACATGCAAATCTATACTAATTATCATTTTGTATGCAGCTACATATGTCCAAAAGTTTTATTTTATTTTTTTCTCTTCAGTTTCTCAGAATACTTCTGTTATTATTTAATGTTTGCAACACAGAAATGTAGCCTACTGTGTTTCAAACATAAAGCTTAGGCTATATGATGAGCGGCTGCATGAAAGCAGGTTTAAATTGTGATTGTTTTTATAGGTTTCACAGAGAGTGCAATCACCGTCATTTAGGAATAAGATGGTGTGTGTTTAAATCAAGATTGTGATTTTGTAATGAATAAAAGTGCAGACATATAAGCCTATAGCCTTGTTTGTTTGTTTTTATTTTGTAGCCTATTTCATATTTGCACCAGTGCACGTGTGAAAAATTATTTACATGCAGTGATGTTCAAAACAAAATAAATAATATTTTAGTATACAAATGAATCCTGAATATGGAAACACTTTTGAGTGGATTTGTGCTGGAGAAGAGAGGCTATGAGAGAAAGACCTTTTCAGATTTAGCAGCAATGAATTTGTTTTAGGTTAATGTTTAACTACTTGTTGGCTGCTATTTTTGGTGGGGCCAGTGCGTTAAGTGCAGCATCAATTTTTCATGACTAATTAAGTTAATGCAATAACCTGACAGCCCCAATTAAAACTATATTAAATATTTACTGTAGTATACTATAATTTAGTTTTACTGTAATTTTGATGAAGTAAATGCAGCCTTGGTGCATGGTTACATTTTTGAACAGTACACATTTATAATAGATTATGGCTAGACTTTACACTGGCTTGCGAGACTACACTCATGCGAAATGAAGTAACTCATGAATATTTCAATCTAGCACCAGAGAAACTAGACAAAAGCTTCAGAGTGACTATTCACACACATAGCAGCGCAGCTGCCTATTTGTACACATTCAGCGAGGATCTGCTTCTGCAGTCTTCTGCAACTCATATAAAGCTGTGTAGTGCAGTTGAATGGACAACAATAAGGAATGGAGCCAGGTTGAATGTAAAGGTCTTAATTTGAAACAGAACAGTGTAAGAATAATGGACAGAATAAGGCTGAAAAGAAATTAATGTGACAAATGGACAGATTGAGTGGTGTGAAGAAGGTGCACAGTGATTGGGCTGTGATAGAGCACTCTGTGCGTGAAAGCTGAAATCAGAATGTCCCTAGAGGACTAGGGTGACCACTTGGTTACTGCAGGACAATAGATTTCTTATTGTGGTATTGTAATTAATGGAATAAAAAAAAAATTGCAATTGAAATGAGGTGACACTGTTTAAGATGACACTGCTTACACTTTGAAGGATGCAGGGACCAAACTCATAATTTCGGGACTGGTCATCTAACTAGAATGCATTCTAATGTAAAATAACGTAAAACCACCACTGACATGGCTCATAGGTGAGACAAAAATCAGTCTCAATATCAGGGTTAAAAACAAGAATATAAAACACAAGAAATCAAGATTTATTTATTGAATTGGGTTGAAGATATTACAAACAGGTACTTCATGCCACTTTTCATCACTTCAGCATTTCTACCCTCTATCTTTCTCAACAGAACAAAAATGAAGAAGTCTTAATTGGGATAATGCAATAAGGGATAGTCAGTAAATATTTGTTTGGGCTTAGGTGTTTCAATAAGCTACAAAATGGAGGCCACATAATTCAGAAAAAAACAAAAACAACAAAAAACAACAAGCAATAAGAGAAATACAGCTCACTTACATTGGTCTCTTTTTAGTATGGTTCGGACGAATCTTGGCCACTTTAGGGTACAAACCCGCAACAATCACAGCCTTAATCAGCTTCTCATTCTCTGAGTAACATAAATAAGTGAGAATATTATTAACATTTTTTTTTAAATAAATACAATGTTTCCTAGGGTGCACTTACAATGTTAATGGAATTATTAAACCAAACGGATAACAAAAGTATATATATATATATTTTTTTTAACCTTACATTAGTCCTGCTTGGTGCTTGACATTTCCCCCATTCAAAGAGACATAAGATGTACTTGCATAACTGAAATAGCTGCCCAAAAAGTATTTTTTAACTATTACATCAATACCTAGCTAATCATGAAAAGTGTTGATTACAGCACTGCAGGTGCTGGTCATATAATTAGAATATCTTCAAAAATTGATTTATTTCACTAATTCCATTCAAGAAGTATAACTTGTATAATGTATACATTCATTCCACACAGACTGGTATATTTCAAGTTTTTATTTCTTTTAATTATGATGATTATAACTGCCAACTAATAAAACCCCCAAATTCAGTATCTCAGAAAATTAGATTAAGACCAATACAAAGAAAGGGGTTTTTAGAAATCTTGGCCAACTGAAAGTATGAACATGTTCAGGAGTGACTTGGCACAAGGAATGCGACAGCTGAAACCCATGTCTTGTATAGGTCTGTGCATGGTGGTTCTTGAAGCACTGACTCCAGCTGCAGTCCACTCTTTGTGAATCTCCCCCACATATTTGAATGAGTTTTGTTTCACAATTCTCTCCACGGTGCGGTTATCCCTATTGCTTGTACACTATTTTCTACCACATCTTTTCCTTCCCTTCGCCTCTCTATTAATGTGCTTGGACACAGAGTTCTGTGAACAGCCTCAACTCTTTTGGAATGACATTTTGTGTCATGCCCTCCTTGCGCAAGGCGTCAACTGGTCGTCTTTTGGACAACTGTCAAATCAGCAGTCTTCCCATGATTGTGTAGCCTACAGAATTAGACTGAAAGACCATTTAAAGGCCTTTGCAGGTGTTTTGAGTTATATAGCCGATTAGAGTGTGGCACCAGGTGTTTTCAATACTGAACCTGCTCACAATATTCTAATTCATTTCTGAGATACTGAATTTGGGGTTTTCATTAGTTGTCAGTTATAATCATCAAAATTAAAAGAAATAAACAATTGAAATATAGCAGTCTGTGTGGAATGAATGTATACATTTTACAAGTTTCACTTCAGTTAGTGAAATAAATTAACCTTTTGAAGATATTCTAATTATATGACCAGCACCTGTATATTTAAATCTACTACTGCATTAAAGGTTGAAGTTTGGAGCATTGTAGTCTATCACAGTCGCAGTCTGTTGACCACATAATGAACAATGGTAAATGTACAAATTAAAATGACATGATCGTGGAAATGGCAGTGGTGATGGCAATCAAAATGACAGACAGCCATGTGAGCAAGTGGACAGCTGGGATAACAGACACATATTTAGTTAGATGGACAAGTCAAGTCAAAGTTACCTGAATTGATGTTAGAGTTGGGGTCTTTCGGATCCTTACTATTCACAAAACCTGCTGCCAAAAGATGCTCCGCAAACTGACCCTTCATATTATTAAGCATCTGGTAGAAACAAGCAAAATGGGTTTTGGTATACGAAGGGATAATCAAGGAGTCAAATTTTCTCTTCTATGTTCAACTGTTTGATTTGTGGATAGTGAATACTAACCTGTAGCGTGTTGGCAGAAAGGAAGTTTTCCCAGCAATATTCCTTCTCAAACCTGCTCCCCTTTTTCTTAGATTCCTCCCAGCCCTTAAAAAAAATGAAAAAATAAAACCCATTGTCACAAATACATGCACAGCCCTAAAATATAAGAGTTACTTCTTTTAAGACTTACCCAAAATGCATTGACAATAGTGAGATGATCACTTCTAGAGTTTTGGGAGAGAATTTTCCTCCTCTGGTCGGCAATCTTCTCCTTCCCCTGAGTAAGTGAATAGTATAAGAATCCATCATTCAAAAGAGCCTTTATTAAAGAATGCCCTCTGGATTTAGGACCTTATACAACACAGCTTGTGACAAAACAGCTTTACAGTGCTAAACAGGAAAAAGGTGTGTTGACTGAAAAAAAGTGTTTACTGTTGTCCTCTTTTTAATGTCAATTCACCATTGACTCAGTGATGTCATTGCCCAGCTCTTTAAATAATGTCTGTTCAATCAAACGCTTGTGATAATGTAAAAGGGTGTGTTTGTACCAGTGGTATGAAGAAAGGATCTTTAAAGCTAAGGCTGGCCGCAATAGTAAGCACAGGGTCCAAACAGCCAAGAAGAGCTCCGAACAGAATCATTTTTCCTATGTGAGGCTCCACAGGCATTCGGGCAAGATGGAAGCCTAATGGAGTTAACTCTTCATTCCGGTCTAGAGCGTTCTACAAGACAGAAAAAGTCAAAAGGTTAGTTCTTCAAAAAGACATAATTAATAATATCAGGCTTGCTGCTAAGTACTTTGAGTTTAGTCATTACACCTCTTAACTACACACATTTCTGCAAAACTTGATTCTGATCAACCACAGCATGCCACTGTTAAATAATTTAGCATAATAACTGTATAATGGACCATTGTTTCAGGTCACTGATTTCCTATATCCCTGTGTTTCACACTTGTAGCACTCTTCACTCTTTCCTCTAATGTAAAGTATTTTCATCTTAAATCAATATTTCATGTCAATTTAATTAGTGAATTGGTAATAAGTGGTTTCCAGGAACCTTCACGTCAGCGTTATCATTAAGTAGATCTGTAGCTGCTTCGAGCTGGGTTCCTGACTACTCAATTTATTTTATGGTAATGGCAAAGTGTAAATTATCCCTTACTTATGAATTCAACCCTCTTTTTCCATTCTACTAGTTATCCTTCCCTTTCATCACATTAGCCTCTTACCAAGTCTACAAGATGTGTGACGGCCAGCTCTATTGCTTTATCTGTTGGGGGGTCCATGGTTTTTCGCAGAAAAGATGCAATGGGTCCCAACTTCAGTATCTGACCAAAAAAAAAAAAAAAAATTAAGAGAGAAAAGAGAACATATCTTATGAAGAACTCCAATACAAGCAGACAAATTATTATATGAGCCCCAAAGCTTTGTGTGCATAAATGAATATTTATTTGTTCCTGCTGTACTGCTGAGCATCAGAGAGGACTGGGACTGGGCAGCCATGGGGAGGTGAAAATAAGCAGTAATTGACACAGCTAAAAGGCCTCGTTACACGATTACACTGCCTCTCAGATACAATGAAAGTGATTAATGTCCCTTTTAATCCATTAGTTTGTTTGCGGGCTAGCTTATTACAGTCACTGGAGACTATTTGTGAAACCTATGCCTTCAGGCCCCATTAGAGCCACACAGATTCAGGGGAAAGAGGTTGAGAGTGTGTGTGTAATGAAGAGAATGTGTGTGTTGGAGAGCATGAATGAGTCACCGGTGGAAATGTTCAGTCCAATTTCCTAAAACCACAGCAGTGAGAAGCGCTCTCTCTGAGAATTTCCAGCAAGCATGATTTTAACAGTATACACACCTACTGCTAGCACCAAACCTGTATAGTGCGACTCAAACATAGCTAGATCGATTGATACTTTTGTTGATCTCTGAGGAAAAATACAACCATGCATTTTAGTGAATGAAGTATGCACAGAAATACTCAGACCGAGTGTCCGATAGGTTACCTTTATTTGCAAGCAAAGCTCTTCAAGTGGTGTGCGTTGGATTTCAGGTAACTGGTAGTTATCCAGGAGACTGGCCCTCAGTCCATTATACAGGTGATAGCATTTGCCAGGAGCCACTCTGCCCAGACACACACACACACACACATTCACAAGTCAGACAAAAGAAAAAATTTCAGACCACTTACATTAAGAGAGTCTCTGATGAATGCAAACTGATTCATTACACACAACTGAAGTTTTAATATTGATGATTTTGGCATACCCAAAATTCCTATCTCAAAGAATTAGCATATTTCATCCGACTAATAAAAGAAAAGTGTTTTTAATACAAAAAAAGTCAACCTTCAAATAATTATGTTCAGTTATGCACTCAATACTTGG
>JAUYWG010000055.1:7128611-7143894 GCA_034779775.1 Enteromius afrohamiltoni
ATATATATATATATATATTTTTTTTTTTTTTTTTTTTTTTTTTTTTTGCACACAATATCATAGAAGTGACTCAGTGACTCACCTATGTTCTACACTGAAAATCAAATCATACTTTATTAGTTTAAATTAAAATACTTTTATATTTAATGATTTTAAATTAATTTAATTAGTCTACACAGAAACCAAACAATAAAGATGCCTCTGAAAGCAACAAGATGCTGTGTAGGAAAAAAAACTGTGTTTGCGTTGCCTTCCTTCTGATCCCAACATTAGGAAAGAGTGGAAGAACTTGATTAAAAATAAAGTTCCGGACTATGTCAGTAAGAAGTCGTCCTTTTGTACACTTCAATTTTCCACTGATTAATTTACAAACAAGACGCACTTTGACGTGGGATATTCAGAAATACTGAAACTAAAAGACGATGCTGTGCTGACAGTTGGGTTCAACAGTAATTTCACAAATATTTTTATAACGTCATCACTATTGCTTTGTCTGTTAAACAGTTTGATATGAGAACTTAACCTAAAATCAAAGCAACTTCTATCTGTGAAGGACATAGGCTGTCAGAAATATAGTGTTAGTGTTAAAGTGTTAGTCCATAGAAAAGTATAGAAACTAGACTATTATTTCAAAATTATAAGGTCTTTTTGGTGTAAAGTCTTTATAACATTATATGTGGACATCAGAGACCAGTTAAAAAAAGAAACAGAGGCAGTTTATGGCCCCTTTAACAGTAAACAAGACACATTTGGACAAAAAAAATTATAAAATAACCATAAGAATAAATATTTATTTGCAATAACTAATTGAGTGCTAAATGATGCATGCATGCCAAGTGTTGTCAAGGTAACATTTGGTCACTTCCTTCCCCGATGGAGTTCCAAATACTTACAATAATATACTAATAAGCCCTTAGGGAAAAACAAAATAACTGTAGACAGGAAGGATGATATAGGCAGGAAGGAAGAAAGGTAGACGGGAAGAGACATAATGATTTTTTTCTGTATCTTGGCCATCCTAAGCTGCAATCAAACATTACGCCAACAGTTAAAGGTTTGTCTACGCAAGACTAGGCAAAGCTTGCTGATGTGAAAGTCAATTTGCTTTCCCATGAATAATGCTATGGAGTTACTGTGGCAACAGAGCAGTGTGCACGTCAGTGTGTGTATACGTATACACAGGTACAGTGAGAGGGGGCATACATTTGGGTGTTTATGAATGAGCATGACATTAAAATGGTGTGTCAGAGTCTGTGCTGAGCAGCAGAGTAGATTCATGTAGAAGCTAGTGCCTGACTTATTATCCTCCCTCTTTCAAACAAACACACACACTCTCACTCACTGCCTGAAAAGCATGAGTCACTGTGCCAATTTAGCACCCGACACGTAGACACTAGACAAAAAAGCACTCTGCCTCACTCGCACACATACCTGAAATCAGTTTACCTTGTTATTTAAATAAAAAACATAATTTTATTTATTTTTTGCCATACTCAAATGCATCCTCCATTTACAGTAGATAGAACAAAGTGAGGAAGTCAAACAGGATCTGAGATGAGAGATATTTTGTGTGGCCCTGAACTTCAAGAAAAGATTTGTTTTTTCACTTTCTTATCAAATGACTGAGATAACAATGAAGCTATTCAAGGCCACTTCTTTCCTCTTTGTGTGGGCTTATGAAAAAGAGAGAGAGAGAGAGAGAGAGAGAGAGACCTCAAAAACCTTGAAAAAAGCAGTCTTGGCTCAGAGATAGACAGAGGACAGGCAGACCTTTCATGAACACATACTAGACATGAATACAAAAGTAAATACGTTTTTAGATTCAGACTAATTGGGATTTGTTCACATAAAATGTATATTTGGTCTCACTTTATATTAAGCGTCCCTAATACCCGTGTACTTCCATAATAACTAGATGTGTATGTAGTATGTTACCACAGTGTAAGTACACACCTGTACATAGTATCTACAGCTGTAATATTTCTGTAACTTCACACATGTAACAACCCTCAGAATGGTGTGTGTAAGTACAAATGTGTAACAGGACATTGGTAACAACACTTTTTGGTAATGAAAGTACAAATGTGTAACAGGACTTACAGTACTTTTTGGTAAATAAAGTGTTACACTTTATATTAAATAGATAATTGCTATGGATTTAGCATGTAATTACTCTGATGTTACACAGCAGCGGGCAGTAAATTAGGCTTTACATATAAATTGTGGTTGGCGTCCAAAATGTAACTCCACCCACTTTACATCCCTAAACCTACCCAACTACACCCCCTGATCACCCCCTGTTTCAGTTAATCTTGTACATACTGCTGTTACAAAATGTAGCTATGTAATTTCTGTGACATGACTACTTAGTAAAGTGAAAAAAAATTCTAATTTATTGAGAAGCCAGATGAAATGATCCTTGAAATGATTCGTTTTATTCTACAGCATTCATGTGATACAAGCATACACTGCAAATTCTGAGAGGTTTCATATTCTTCCAAAGGGTGCAATTCCTCTGACTAAAATTGGTTTTGATACTTGTGAATGGATTGAGGAAGAGCTGCTGATACATGGAAGAAATAACACATAAAAGAAGATGAGTAAGGGGAGCAAAAAAGGGAGAAATATCTATACCTTCCAGCACGGCCTTTCCTCTGTTTAGAATTGGCTAAGCTCACCCACTCTGCTGCCATGGTCCTGATGTTATTCTGGGTGTCAAAATGAGTTTCTTTAATCTTCCCTCCATCTATCACATACACGACATCATCTATTGTGATACTGAAAGAGACAGGGATTAAATGTAAGACAAATATTTTAACATTTTAATATCACATCACAGAACTAGAGGACAAAAAAAATCCTCTGAGATAACATGAAACAGTTTCAACAGTTTAAATTATTTTATCAAAATGATAAATGTTGCTGTGTGCTACACTATGGTGAAAATTTCACTGAGGCTTTGCACCAAATGTGTTTTTTGTCAAATCTTACTAAGACTTTTAATGGTAACACTTTATTTCATTTTACACATTCTACTAACAGTAAGTAACTTTGCAACTACATGTCAACTAGCAGAGACATAGTAGACTGTCTTAATCTTTTCTAACATTTTATTTTGATGGGTCCAAAACATACCATGAGAAACTCTGCAAGCATATGTCAACTTAAACCACGCTTACAGTCTACTCTTAGAGTTAGTAGACAATGTAGTTACAATTGAATGAGAATTATTTGACATGTAGTTACACGTTACATGTAGTTATATTACTTATAGTTAGAAGAATTTCTAAAGTGGACTATCAAAATGAAGTGCAATTAACCTTTTAAAACTTAAGGTGGGAAAATCGTATAAATAATAAAAATAATAATAATGTGACGATAATATAACAACACATAAAAGTACACAAAGTATCAACAGCACATCTTGACATGGCTCAGCCTTTTACCGCAAAGCAAGTACATAATCAGATATTAGTTTGAAGGATCTGATGAAGTAGTTGTCAGCAAATATGAAAATGATATCCAAGTAATATAGCAAATAGTTCAGATCCCAAATCTAAGGCAGAATGCACCGAGGCAGCTACTCAAAATGAATCCTTCCAAAATATAACAGATACAGACAGATAACAAAATATACTTTATTTTATATAAATTTTAATGTCAATTATAAAATATCAGGAAAGTTTCACACTATTGCTATTCTAAACTAAGTAGATCTATGTTAGATATACATTCTGCATCTCTGAACTCGTAATGATTGACTTATGTAATAATTTTACTGTCAAAACATTCATGCATTTAATGGTAAAAAGAGCATGTACATGCTGCTGTCAACATATCCTAGATATTCATGCAATTTCAACTTAACTGCAGTTTAATCTTGTCTGCTTGCAAAATTTTCTCAATCACACATGATAAAATTAAATGTGATGACAAAGTTGCCATAACTGTAATGAAACTAACAGTTGATAAAAATCCAACACCATTATAGACTCAGAGATGTTTATTACCAAACATTTCAACAACAGAACAGCATGATGATACTGAGCACAATTAAAAAGAGATTCGCTCATAAATTTATTTATGAAACACCATCAAACTCTGGCTGCTTTCAGCTCTTTGTTGAGTTTGTTTGTACAGACGACACTTGAAGCTTGTGTGCTAGTCAGTTTAGTTTTAATTAGCTGGCTCTATTGCCTCTTGGCCATCGCATGGTCTCAACTTTTGCATACAGATGGCGCTAGCTAGAAAAACAGTCACACCCGTGTTAATTATTCATTATCACACAAAACCGACAAATGGTTATTTGAATTTTGACAGAGATTCAACCAAGAGTACAACAGACAGAAAAACATAAAACACACAGAGAGAAAAACAACTGTACAAATGTGAGCGCACACACACTCAAGCCCACCTGGTTTCTGCAATGTTGGTAGCAATCACGATCTTGCGCACTCCCGGGGGCGGCTTTTTGAACACCTGAGGGGAGAGAGAAGCTAAGTGTCATTCATGAACATAACAGCATTAAAAGTTTGAGGCGCTGGACTTCATATGGAGCTTGGCAAATTCAATTCAGAAGTCAGATGGGAGGAAAATATCACATTTGTGAGCTATAGCAGGAGGCAGAGAGCTTTACACAGCTGTCTACATTTACCTGAGTCTGTGACACTGTGGGCATCAAAGAGTGGAGGGGGATGATGATAAACCGATCTGAAAGAGAGTCAAGATTTGAGCACGTCAGAAGTCAAGGTGCTGTGGCTGCTAGCATACATGTGCACAGTGTTAAAAGTGTAAAGATAAATATAGCTGTGATGAATATCGATTAATTTTTATGTCCCTATAACAACCAACCCTCTATACTTCAAGTAAATCACTATCATACGCAAATTCATTTCATACTAGGCAACAATAACAATAACATTTTATCTTTCTGTCTTTACAACATAATATACCCAGCATTCTCTGATGCACCAGTGTTTAAAAACTCACCATAGCATATTTGTACAATAACTCATAACAAACAAGAGAGTTTGTTTTTTTAATTACCATCATGAATATTTTAGCCTTTTTGCTAATGCTAATTACCATCCACTGTTTGACAACATTCGTTTAGTATATTTTCTTTGACTGCTCGGGTAATGTCTGGTATGACTAATTTGAGACTGTGTTATGCTATTGAGAAATGCAGAAATACAAAAATAAATGCTTATATAGGTAAAATCATATTTTACAAACAAGGACTTAGTGACTAAAAGTGTGAAACATCTACCTGACTTAAACATCTGGTCAGCCATGAGAAGATCATTAAGGGTGCTGATGTTGTCCCATCCAGGAAGAAACACTAGAATTGCTCCATCCTGAAAGAAAAAGCAGCTATTTATTATTGTACACCCACACCGTTATTTTATTTTAGAAGTAAAAAAATTTGAGGTCAGTAAGATCTTTGGGGGGGAAAAAAACAAACAAAAAAAATTATTCAGCAACTAAGTAGGTATTAAATTAATTAAATTGAAGTAACTTGAATAACATTAATAAAGTGACAAATATTTTGAATAAATTCTGTTCTAATAATATTTCCACTAAACTTGGGAACTTTCCCAAATCCACTAAAATATTAGGCAAAATTTTTCAACAGATGTTCTTGAACAAAAAAAGGATCTCTGGCAAAAGTTAACCAGCCATTTAAATGTAAAGCAGTAAGCTCATTGGCTGTATATGAAGCAACCAGTTTGTACCAAGCAGATTAATTTACTATGTGACTCGTCAGCCTGCAAACCATCTACAGTTTCATGACAGGACTTTCCATTTATTTTAAACCATAATGATATTTCAAGATATTACTGCTATTACTGTATTTTGAATCAAATAAAACCAGCCTTTCTTGATATAGGACACTTTCAGAAGCATAAAAAACCCCAGAAAACTTACAGCATAACAACCTTGCAATAGCCTAGCATTGTGATTGTTGACTACATAATCAATCCGCACAAACTTACGCCGCACACAAAGGCACAATTAATGAACTCACAATAATAAAGTGTTTTCATTTTGTATCATTAGGCAAGTTCAGAGAAAATTTCTGACAGTTTTTAAATTACCACAAGCACAAATTGCATTCCCACACTGTGATCTGAGGGGCAATGTCTGTCCTAAAAATGGAGCCACCTACCAGTGCCAGATTAAGTGAATCAAATCTTTTACGTTAGCAAAAGCAATCTGAGAGGTTTACACTCATAAAAATGCAGTGTTGATGGAGGGGAGGGGGGAGATAAAACATGAAGTGTTCCGAGGCGGCCCTGGTTCTATATTTAACGTCCCAGCAACGTCACATCAAGGGTACATGACAAATTAAACAGAATCTACTTACTCTTGTAATGTGTGCGTGCACATGAGCGTGTCAAAAAGCAAACTGTGTGTGTATGTATGTGAATGCGTTTCAGAGCATTCTGTGACCCAGATTCCTCTGTGTAGAGCAAAACAAACCTGACATTAAAAAGCCAAGTATTCCCAAATGTTACGATTAATTAAGAATACTTAATGTCCCTGTTCTGCTGTGACATCCATCCTCCCCCAAACAATAAGAACAGACATACACCAGGACTTTGAGGCTGATGTGATTTGACTATTTTATACTTCATGATACAAAGAGTTATTTGCCTGCCATTTTAGGGGCTACTAGATCTTATTTCTTCCTAAAACACAAACATTCTTGACTTTAAGTTTAGTGAAGAGCCAATAAGAAGATAATAAGAAGTCACCAAGCATGCTTAATCTCCAGACAACATTAATTAAAACTGCTTTTGATCTGCGATTTCATGGCTTGGCTTCTTAATAAGCCAATCACACTAATTTCCTCCTGAAAGACAACCCACACTGCTGTATTTGACAGCAGCCAATAAACACAAGCTAAACTCTTCTCTGATTTCTCTCTTGCTGCACTGCTCTAATAAAGTAATTATGTATAAGTTTTTGACTGCATAACCCTAGGAAATATTGTCTGCCATCAGCTCAGGGTTTGTAAGTTCTCTTCAGCTCAATACTTGGATATTTTGCAACTTTTTATTGACAGTATGAAGGAAGGAAATTATTAGAAGCAGAGAGAATTAGAGACGATCCAAGCTTGGTTCACCAACAATGCCACCAATGTATCATAGAGCATGAGCTATAAATTATTTGTTTTTTTACCACTAGGCCACATTGCCACATTTGAAAAATGAGCTACAACAATATACTTATCTGACTTCAGGAATTATATACAGGTTTTGCATGATATCACTGTTTTACTAAGGACTTTTAGGGCCAATTAACAATTTGGACTTGGTTTTATTATATTCATTCATTCCAATGTCCCCTTTAAGGCAAGTTACTTCACTTGGTGGCCATCTTTTAGGCACCTCTCAGGCATGAAAGGGCAGCTCCGATCTCTTTGAAAAAGGACACTTCAAATTGTCCAAAACTGTTTGTCAAGCTTACGATTAAATTTCATATTTGAAATCACCAATAAAAAGAGACAACAAATCATAAACGCAGTTTCACTCAAATAGTGCTTATTTTTCATTAAGCCAGTGTTTCTATAGCAACTGGAACTTCTATCGCAGCTTTCAAAAGGCAGAGATTTCTTCGATAGAGAGCAAATATTGAGCGACACATTTTAGCACACTTCTTGGGCATTCTAGTTTTTATTTGTGCGGCAAGAAAGAAGCTATTTCACAGAAGCTATTTAAGGGTCCATTTTATTGTAGTGTCATAATTTGTTCAAATTAACCATAATAATGGAAATTGCTTTTTAAATGGACAAATAAAAAATAAAAAGTTACCAACATAAAAAATCATACTTAAATGAAAAAAAAACATCACTAATCAGACACTAAATTAAAACCATTGAAAACTGAGGTAAATAAAACTAATTTTATTATTACAGTGGCACCTGTCAAGTGATGGGGTGTATTAGGCAGCAAGTAAACAGTCAGTTGTCTAATTTCATTTGTTTGAAGCAGGACAAAATGGGCAACCAAAAAGATCTAAGGGACTTAGACAAGGGCCAAACAGGACAACTTGTGAGCCGGCATCATGGTCATGGGCACCCAAGGCTCAATGATGGACATGTGGAGCGAAGGTTAGCTTGTCTCAGACGAGCTACTATAGCTCAAACTTCTATAATATAATATAATAGAAAAAAAAATGATTGTGTAGTCAGATAACTCTGTTATCTGTACACTCAAAATAAGGAAATACAATGGCAACATGGTCCATCCACCAAAGGTTGCATTGTTCGATTAACATGTTTTTCTGTTTTCCTTTTCTGATTCTTCTAGATCTGGTAGACAGCCCGGTACATGTTACTAGCAGGGTAGGCAGTGGTATGCTTTTGGCAATGCTGAGCTGGGAAACCTTGGGTCCTCGCATTCATGTGGATGTTACACATGTTACTAAAGATTGTTGCAGACCACATACTGTACATGGCATGTTCTTTAATGCAACACTGCAAAAATAGTTTTATATAAGTGTTATATTGGACTCAAATCTAATTGAGCATCTTTATCAGCAGTGCCCAATCCTGCTCCTGACGATCGTTGGATTTATATTAAATAATAAGCCAATTAAAGTCTCTTCCAAATGTACATTTTTCTATAACACATTCACCCTCAAAGACATGCTGACAACCCTCCATGCATCTGCACAGGCTTACATCACCAAAGTGTGACTTGGAGGATAACAACAAGGGCTGATGATGTCATTTGAGAGAATAAGGATGTGAATGTGTTTTTGTGGTTACAGAGTTACCGAACAGGACCTCCAGTCTGGTAGTTTTATCTCATCTTTGCAATCATGTGGCACAAGAGCCCATATTTTTTCACATAAAAGAGCTGACTGTGGATAGAAGAATTCTCAGAGGTATTAAGAGAAGTACATTTCACGTCGCAGAGGAGAGGAGAGCATCTGCTAAGCAGTCCTATTAGCACACAATTCATGCCAACATGTTGCTGTTTTACAGGAGACTTACCATCTGTCCCTGATTCAGCCAAGTCACATGGGCACACATTCACATACACACCAAAAAAAAAAAAAAAGTCAGACATACAGGCATACAGGGAAAGCACTCACATCCTCTTTCATCACAATGTGTCTGATCAATGCTACGATAAGCTCCAGATTGATCTTGTCATCATCATCCATCATCTCCAGCGCATCAGTGGTGCTGTCTGAGTACCTGCCAATCACACAGCAAAGAAGTCAAGCTACATCACGTCTCGGTGACTCAACAAGCACTGGTAAATATATGCTTTTGGAATTCCTTTAGAAGCTCAAGAAGCTTGAAGACAAACATCAACAACAAGATATAAATGCAGCCCCACCAATAGCTTTATGGTTGAGTCCCCTTTAAATTTCAGACTGTAGAAGTCAATTCACTAGCTTGAAAGGATTGTTCACCCAAAAATAAAAATTCTGTAATTACTCGCCCAGTACCCTAAGTCCCCCCATAGACAGAAAGGAAAAGAAGAGGTACCAAGGACAACATCAAAGTAGTCCATGTGACATTAGTAGTTCAGTCAGACTGTTCTGAAGCAACAAGAATACTGGTTAAAAAAGAGAGAAGAAAATTATAAATATATTTGTTACTTTTGTTTGGGTTTTTTTTTTGCCCAAAAAGTATTCTTGTTGCTTCTTAACATTCAGATTGAACCATTGAAGGGACTACTTAAGGTACAGAATTCTTAATTTGTGTTCAAAAGATGAAAAAAGTTCTTACAGGTTTGCAGGGTGAGTAATTTATTATATAGTTTTCATTTTTGCGTGAACTTTTTCTTTACGTTTTCTTAGGAATGTGGGTTGGAGCTCTAAAATGCACTAAATAAATTTGTCATAGTGACTGTTATGCAGGTTTGCAAATGCAATGCCCTACAATAGGGTAATTTGTCAAAATTAACTTTAATGTGTATGTAATTGTAGGTATGGCAGCCTGTATAGAACACTCTGAGATCATTTATCATTAAAAGACTGACCGATCTCTGAGTGTACGGGCGAAGCAGGGCCAGCTGTCCCGGTATTCAGCCTCCTTCTGTTCTTTCTCTGGTCGTGTATTCTGGCCGTGCATAAATCCTCTCCTATAGCGAGGTCTGCGATCCTGATGTTGTGGCTTGAACCTAACAACCAAAGTTACATAATCCAATTAGATAGTCATACTCCTAAATTCAGTCAGGCAAGCTCACAGTAGTGCATCTACTGCAGTCAGTGAGCTACAACCTGATGGGAAATATAAAATGGAGAAAAATCTCAGTTGACTCAAAATAAATCATTCCAACCTAAAAGGAAGAGTTAATTCAATTTGTTTTTATTTTATTATTTGCATGTAAACACCTAGGATCATTTTGCTTTAGCTGGAATAAGCAGAGCAGTGAATTTGATATCAAATACACACTTGTATCAATTTGGTGCTTAAAAAAAACGTATCACTGAAAAAGTTGCGCTGCTTAATATTTTTAATGGTAACCGTGATCTTTTTTTAAGAATTATTTTAACACAAATAGATATCTTTAATCAACTCAATGCATCCCTAATGCATAAATGAGTACATTTCCTAAAATTTTTTTACTGAAAATGCTCGTTTCTAATTGGTTCCCATTTTTTGGGGAATCTGAAATGCTCTAAAACGGCAGCTTTGCCAGACTAACTTTGTTCCTGAAATTGAATGTAGTGTCACAGGAAGTATGGGCAGGCCCAGGCTAACTGAATCCCACATTTTAGAAAGAAACGTTTGTAAATATTACATTAAACTGTAAATGAGCTTACCCAAGCAATTCTACCACATCCTCCAGTAAGTGCTCTTTCACAGGGTATGTGTATCCAGGAATATGGATCATGGAGCAATTATCTGTAAGAGTATAAATCTGTCACTTGCTTGGTTGGATTTCCATTGTTCACTATTTTTCCTTTTTCCCCTTGAATGCTTAAGCTATTATCCCAGTCATTACATTACACTAGACATACTGTACATGTTCCTTTAATGAGTACAGAGAGCTTTATTAGGCTATTATATATTACACATATAATATTAAAACAAAGTTAAACAAGTGCTGCAAAATAGCAAACCAATGAATCAATCGATCACATAGCATTTACTAGCTATCTTAATTATTTAAGAAACATTATGTTATTTCTCTTACTGAAATATTTGCTGAATTTCTCAGCATTAAGCGTGGCACTCATGAGGACTACTTTTAAGTCCTCTCGAGCAGTTAACAAGTCCTTCACGATGGTGAGAAGAACATCAGACTGAAGACTCCTCTCATGAATTTCATCCAGGATCAGATGACTTACGCTTGAAAGATATCTAAGTAAAAGAAAAGAAGAAAAACAACAACAACAAAAAAAGTTACTAGGTCATAGATATAGTATTCGAGCCATTCCTGTAAGTTTCTGTCTGAACAGGGCAATCTGGGAGTCACATCTGTTAGTAAACACTGCTGTCAATCCCAAACACTGACTCCGTAAGTGTACCCTAAGTGAAACCATTCAGATCCCTAACAGGCTTTTATCCGGGACTTCTGTGTGTACGAATATGTCAGCAGTAAAACAGAAGGGATCAGAGAGAGAAAAAAAACAACAGTGCATAGTGTGTTTTCTATGTGGGTTGAGGTAAAAGCTGTCTGAGTGGATGAGTCAAGCTAAGAGGCATGGTAAATGGTACTGTAGGCATCTCCCCTCTGCAGCTGCTGAAGCAGAGATGATGAGAGTGAGTCAGTCAGTCATACTGAATGTATGTGCAATTATATGTTTGACATTGCTCTGAGTACGTGTCAGTGCATGTGTGCACCCTGCACACCGGCTGTGCACTGATTTCTCTCACGGGTAAAGAAAAGTCAAAGCAGACAGATAGAGGACAGGGGGCGCCGGTTATGAAACAGCAGAGTGGAGAAAAAAAGGTGTAGAACACTTACGGATCTGAGCGGAGCCACTGAAGAATAATGCCTGTAGTACAATACAACACTGATCCTTGTTTCCGTGGTAACCGACTGGAAAGCAGCGCCAGAGGATGAGGGGGGAGAAAAAGAGGAGGAATAAAACAGGAAAAGTCAGAGTAAAAATGAATCGCATTTCAATTTCAATATTAAAATAAATTCATTCTAAAAATCAACATACTAACACAAGCTATAAGCAAGAATATACCCTATTTAAATAAAGATAAATCAATTGATAAAAACATTTAATTAAATGTTTTCAATAAACAAATGAATCAAGTTTTTTCAATAAAGTCAATTCTAAAAGAGACAAGAACAATGCAGAATATCCTGACCACTCGTTTTACAATGATGTGTGTTTATGTAGGGCTGTCAAGCTTCCAAAAGCTACCATAAAGCATCTAAATAGTGGTCTATACAACACATGCCATATAATATAAACTAAAATTCCTAAATTACTATTGCATCAAGACTAGTAAATGTGTCATATTAAACATTGTGTGTAGCTAATTTTCAAATATACATTGTTGTAGCTGCATGGAAATGACTAGAACATCAATATTTCAATATTTGTCCTTGTGTTGCACAGAACAAACAGCATTTGAAAGTCATATTAATAATCTCAAACAGCACAACAGTGAACAAAAGACTGAACGGTTATTGAGGTGAACTACCCCAAAAGAGAAAATGTCTGAGACAGATTATTATTACACAGAGCGAAAAAGGGTTGTTATTCTGTCATAGAGCAGGCTCATCAATGAGGTTTGTGTCTGTAATTCAAATGAATTTTCTATTTTGCATAAGAGCACAGATAACTAATAAGCAATTCAGAAGACTTCAGCAGACTATGCAAACCTTCTTACCTGCTACCACACAATGGTAGACATACACAGACACTCATATGAGAGAAACAGAAAAAAAAAGTCTGTGAGCGATAGCTATAGATTCGTATATAAGTGAGGAAGAAGGGAATAAACAAAAATAATAAAAAATAAACTAAATTTAAAAAAAACTACTGGGAGGTCCTGCACATATTAACCTCTCACGGCCTACAGAGGCCATTCACATCTGTACTTCTCTTCACCTCTCTCCTCCATTTCTTTCTCCCACCTTATTCTCTCAGGTCCAGTACTCTGCACTTCCTCACCACAGCAAGACACGTTTAACAACCTATTTCTCTTCTCCCCATCCACACTTTTTCACATTATCACTCCATCTCTTTCTGCACAGCAGAAGCAACTGAATCCCTGTTGACTAAGTACCCACCCTTCTCTCTATACTTTTGTTCTCTCATCTCTTGAAGGATGTCGAGTGTGACCTGTGTGAACTTTGATGCTGTTCACCACTTATCCAATTAGAAGTAGATAAAAAAAATAGCATAGCAAGTACTAGCATAATTTACTGCTTAAATTCCCTGACACATGTAATATTGCAAAGAAACGTGTACATAAATTAAAAAATATAATGTTTATAGTTTTTCTAACGTGTATAATGCTGTCAAATGACTAATCGCATCCAAAATAAAAGTTTTTGTTTGTATAATGTGTGTATAATGTGTATATTTATTTTGCATACATAAACACACATAAATGCATGTATATATTGATATAAGTTGATATATTAAATATTTATATAGGATAATTTATGAATAGAAATATGTAAATACATGTAAATATTTTCAAAATATGCTGTGTGTCTTTAAGTGGATGTAATAAATATAAATGCACATATGTATTTATACACGTACACAGTATATATACATTATCCTATATTCGCATTATATTCACGCCTTTGCATGAAACAAATATTTACAACATTTGATGTGCTGCTTAAATGTGTGTTGATCAATGCATATATGTGAATACAATGTCTAAATCAAATCATTATAAACTGCTCAGTTTGTATTGATTATGTTTACAATGTCTTTATGAAGCATTGCTTTTTTGACTTTCAGTGGAAGGACAACTTGAGGGTAATTCTCTTCTCTTCAATTCTCTTCTCTCTCTCTATATTGTAATGCTTGCCTGGATGCCACCAATAATAAGACAAGGTAGAAGTTGTGAGATGTTTGGCAGCAAGTTCTAATCAGTCTTTTCTTTTCCCCTTCTGAAGAGGCAATTATCTGCTCTTGGACACATGTTCCAGTGACCTTGCTGCTTAATCCACTTTTCATTCTCGCTTGAATGAAAATGCACACACACACACAAAATATAAATAAATAAATAACTTCCTTACAGTAGACTAAATATACTGGCACATGTACTGACCCTGCATGTCTCCCTTCCTGAACAGGAAAAAAATTCTGAACTGAACATATGGTTTTTATTATGTTTGGTTTTTTTTTATCCAAAGCAACTTAAAAACATACCTAATATTTAAGGACTAAAGGGTTTTAACCCAGGCACAAAACAACTTCTGGTAATAGAATGAAGTAGGGCTGGGTGATATGTATCGAACGATATATTATGCGCATCTCGTCAGTAAAGCCGGTTCTTTGATTTGCGCTAAATCTTCGCCAGCGGTTTTTAAAAGGAACGCCAGATTATACACAAAGCCTAGATCACTGAGAAGCTCCACACATAGCTTTTTTTTTCTACCTCCCATTAAAAAGTAGGTAGTACAATTTAACAACGAAAAATGCTACCTGTCAAATTATGTTTTATTAATGTCTACACACATACCCCAACCCTAAACCTACCCTTACAGTAATGCAAATATAGTAATTATATAGTATAGTTATATTTCGTTTTGACTATAATGTATCAACTACTGGAAACCAACAATAAATATATTTTTCTCCCTATTATTTTGTGTTTTATTAAAGTCTACACCTACCCCAACCCAAAACCTACCCTTACAGTAATGAAGACACATTAAATATTGTTGTTTAGGGTGAGAAAGAATAATGCAACATTGACGTGCGTGCGTGCAGTAAGCCCCGGTAGGAAAATATGTCAGAACACCTGTTTTACTGACAAGATGCGCATAATATAATCGCTCTATATTTATATATCCCACCCCTAGCATGAAGACAATCTGTTTTCTATATTTTACATTCAGAAAGCAATCAAAGAAGGTTCTCTTTATAAAAGATCAAAAGAAAAGTCCATTTATCAGAAACTATAGATAACAGTTCAACCATTTGATTTCTGCATTTTTAATCAAAACTCCCCTTCTAATCAATGACGGTTTACACTGCTCAACGGAGTCTCTTAATTACAATATGCAAATTGACTGTTCATAGCGAAGTATTCAAAAGAAGTATTCAGAAGACTGCAGAAATCATTCTTATTCAGTTCACTGAAATGCCCCAGTCCGAGCCA
>JAUYWG010000055.1:7149081-7173939 GCA_034779775.1 Enteromius afrohamiltoni
CCACCCCATTTGGCATACCACAGTCCTATTTCTCGACCCTTTAAATGGGGTGGATGTTTGCCTCTTCCACCTCCTCCTCCTCCTCCTCTTCGTCCCCCTCCATGTCCCTGCTCTTCCCTTGAGTCCCACTCGGAGCTCCTCGTGTATCCTCCACCCCCACTGGATCCAGCCCCTCCGTCCCACCTGGAACCTCCATCTCCGAACCGGCGACCCCCTCCTCTCCGACCACGTCTATTACCATACCCATGATTCATGCCGCTGGAATGATAAAGCACCAGACAACGATCCCATTAACTAGAGCCACTGATGTAATTCTAATGCAGGTTCAAAGATAATAAGACGTTAAGATGCCAATGTACTTCATTTATTACTACGTTTTACATTCCAACATAAAGCTATTTTCTCAAATGTATGTACTGTCGTGCATATATGACGAAGTGGTTTTAGCCGAGGCGCCCAATAATGACATCATGGAGTGCGATTGGTGCTGGCTGCGCATGCGCCATAAATCAAATTCAAAGCTACGCTGCTGCTTTATTACAAAAAGTAGACATTTTTAACTATTTCTATTAATATATTGTTATTATTAATTATTTACCTAAAAATGTTTTAACATGTATGGTTTTATATAGTTTTAAATGGTCTTCCAGTGTGCCCAACATAATCTATTTAAAAGGACTGTTACCACCGAAACACTACTGAATAAGATGTCCTTTTGTATTTGAAGCTCAGTAGCTGCACTCGCCCATTTAAGTGACCGAATAAATGCATTATCCAAAAATTGCTTATAGTCAGTTGTGATGGGAGACCAATGTAACAAATTATTCTTGTTATAACACAAAATAATATATACATAAACAAACGGCTTTACAAACCGTGCCATGGTCAATGCTAATTCATCTAAAGACATTAATTATGTTCACACAACATCTACCTTGATTGTGTCTTAGATGTGATGTGTGATCTTATTAATACATTTCCAAGTCTAAAAGAAGTTTTCTCCTGTTTTCCTGTTGTATCACACAGCAAATGAATAAATAATAAAATAAAAAGCAATTGTTGAATGCTTATACTCTAAATGGCCTATGTACATATCACATCATTATTTTCTTGTTTAAAGGCAGCAGAGCAGAGGCAGGGATTAACAGGGAGGTGTAACAGCAAATGTTTGAACAGAAAGCAGGGAGTTAAATAGAGCCCTGTGGCGTTGTGATGGGAGAGCTGCGTGGGAAAGGTGCGGAGGACTTATACTGCAGAAGTTTTCAGACCTTGTCATGAAATATGTATTAGATCTTTACCATCACAGCAAGTCTTAATTTATAAGCGAACCTACACCCACCATTCTTTTTCTTTTGCTCCTTTTCTGGCTTTGTCCACACATTCTATCATAAATATACTCACACCTTTTACTTGACTTGTATTTTGGGAAAAAAAAAAAAAACATTAACTGTTTAAAACTAGATTTAAAAACTAAAATAAAAATCTAAAATACAACATGCAAAACAACTATGATACTAGGATGTGTTTAGAGTGACAAAACAAGCCCTTTGTAATAGGCAGAACTTAAATAGGTGGGACTCACATTTTTAAATGTGTGTTTAAGCCTGTGAAAGTATAATTCCTAGTCCAGTTCAATGTAGTCCAAATTTGAGAAACAGACAAATGGTATTACTCTGAAGCTTAAGTCTTTACATTATTAAGCAGTCAAGGGAGTTGGGGGTCTCTGACATTGATGTCTTTGGCAGGATGTGATAGGCTGTGAAGACCGCGAGAGAGAAGAGAGTCATGTCTGCTAGTGAGTGATTAAAAGGTGTTTTTTTTTTAAGATAAATGTGATACAGAAGCAGGAAGTAATAGGAATTTGACTTGAAAAAATAAAACAATCTCAATAACAAATAAAATGTTTGCTTTTTTCTTTACTTGTTTTTATATACATCTGTCCATCTTTTACTCCTTTCATTTTTCTTGTGTGTCCTTACCTTTTTATAAAACACACTCCATCCCTCAGTCAGTATGACAGGTTATATATATATATATATATATATATATATGTTGTGAAGCATCTTGTTCTTACTTTTACTCTTCAATCACCACCTCTGTCACTCTCTGCTAATTTAACAGCCCTGTTTTCAATAGCCTGTCATTCTCTCTACACATCTTATGGTAGCTAATTGCTTTAAAAACACAATCTGACTGTTAAGCACTTGAAAGGATTTTACGGGGTGGGGGAATAGCCGATTTAAAACACAAATGGAGGAACGATGAGTGACCCCCATCAACCTGCAGTCCCTCCAATGCCCTGTGGAGTATGCCACACTGAATTTAAGTTTTCATGCACTTAATTGTATGTTAATTGCAATTAAATAAATAAAAAAAATTAAATAAAAAATTAATTTTGTAGTTTAAATACAACTTTAAATTGCAAGCTTTTGAGCTATATATGAGATATAATAAGACATATTGTTGCCATAAAAGAACTTTAATGTAAGTTTTGTTAAACTTATATGTCATTTGAAAATATTCGTAATTACACGAGGTTGCAATTTAATATAGCTTTAAGTAAAACAAAATAAACAACGATCAACACATCAAAATAGGTGTGCTCAAAAAGCAAGACTTTATAATAAGCAAAAAAATATATAAATTGTAAAATTAAAATAAACTTTTTAATCTGGCTTAATTACAAAATCTTACTTTTTTTTTTTTAAGAAAGTCATGAAAGTATGCTTTCTTTAATTGAATTTGCTTATTTTTTTAAAAGAGAATGACTAAAAATAAAGATAATGACTGTGACAACTAGCCTCATACTCTCAGTATGCAAATGGTAAATTATTTTATTTTATAGGCATTAAAAAAACTATATTAGTGGACACTAAACTGTTTCCTTGCACAAAATAGAAGCTACAACTTTGAAAGAGTAGTGTGCACTATGAAAAACATCATTAGGTATCCAGACATGATTGTGTGTGTCCCATTTGCAGATGTGGATAATTTATATAGAGACCATGGGAGTTGGTTCAGTGAAGAGCTGTTGCATACAAACCCATCTACACTCTTGAATGAGGCAATTTTCTGTAAATATATCTTTAATGAGAACACTGGATATATTAATATATTTTGTAGCAGTATGCCTCAGCTATTTGGCTGCTTGAAAACACAAGGGTAAGACAAATAATCTGCTATTCTGAATACATAACACACACACACACACACACATTATATATATATATATATATATAAAAAACATACACCGACATTTAAAAATATCAAGATATCTTATCTTACAGTGAATTATTAAATATTAGAGTTATTCAAGCTTGAGCCTCCATGAATGGCCGTTGCATTTCATTTTCACATTTTTAAATAGTAGATTCACATACTGATACAGCAGAGCTAAAATGAAAAGCAGCGTAATCATGCCTTCATTTTACTGGGATCCACTGAATCGTCCATGTATGGTCAATTTAAGAACTGAATATATGCCAGTATTAAATGTAAGTGAGTGGTCAGGGTCATGTTTCTGATTGCAGAAGCAGTGCGCTGAAATTTCCTAAGTGGCTCAAAAATAAGCACATTTGCACACAAATTAACACCTAAAAAGGCTCATGCATCACGCGCACATCTACATTTGTGGAATGTTTCATTATCAGAATCTCTTTCATTTTTTTTCTCAGCAGTCATGTTGGGAATGCACATGTGAGAATGTGAGTTCAGGGCTTTAGTACAATGAAAAAAAAGATGTAGAAATACCCCCTTACAGAAGCAAGCATACATACAGCCATCAGAATTGACTTACTCACACATACTGAGATTGCAATTAAAGGAATATTCTGGGCCTAATGCAAGTAATCAACAGCATTTTGCCTCACATGAATAATTTAATAATTAAGTTTCACATTTCCCCCCCTACTGTTTTTTAAAGGGGATGTCTAATGCCGTTTATTGCATTCTGACTTTTTCACAGTGCTAAATAGTTGGATAATTATGCTAAAAATTAGCCTAAAAAGACCTAAATCTCAAATAAATAAATAAATGGATTTGACTTATTTCTGTGCAAAAGTTTCAGAAATGTATTTTAATATATATATATTTTTATCAAGTATGGCTGCTTTGAAAAAGTAAATAAATAAACTGTTTAAAAAAAAAAAAAAATGTTGGCTCATTTCGGCGTTCTATCTTCATTGCAGTAAAATTTACACAAAAGGTATATGTCTGTTCGTATTGCTTAATTTAGGTTATTTTAACACAAATACTTTACTTTTTTTCTCTGTCATATACAGTCTCTCTGTACAGTATTTCAGATTTTTCTAAATTTATGCCACTCTGAACCCAGAACATTCCTTTAAACAGTCAAACATTAAACAATACAGTAATAGAAAACACTTTTACTGCTTTATGCAGAGCAACACAATTTAAAAAAATAGTTTTCATGTACACATTTGGAATGTTTTATTTCAGTATGCCATATGGTTTCTGCCTGAGCTAGAATACTACATTTTTTTTTTTTTTTCTTGCTTGCACACCCTCACAGTTCCATTCTTTGTCTGTCTCACCACAAACACACACACTTGTGACAGTATTTATTCTTCTCTATTCAGCTCTCTCCTCAGCTTTTCTGTCTATGCTCTTACATTTGCATTCAATAAATGACAGATCATTATTCCTTTGTACCCAATAACCTTCATTTCAGCATATACGTCACTTACATCCACTCAAGGGCTTCAGCTTTATTTCCCAGTGCTTCACTCAAACTAAGACACCTCCACTTTTAACCATCTGAACGTAAACATTTCAGTTGTAACCCCTGATCTATCATTTCTAAGGCTTGAAATCAAGGGCAGATCCGAACAAACCAACTGTCAAACCAATCTCATCTTGAGATTTGTTGCTTTTCTGATCACATTTGAGCTGCATGTTAACATATAGATAACTTCTCTTTCCAAACCTCTAGCTCTTCCTTATGGCATGCTAACCATGAATTTTAATTCTAAAGGCATTATACTACATCTCATCATGTACTGTATCCAGTCTATTTTTATTCCACAATTGCTTACCAAAGCAAACAGTTTGGCAGACAACTGCCTCTCTTGTGATTTCTTAAAGTGAAGTGGATTTTCACATTACAACATCTGATCTTGCTGCTAACACTAGTTGTGCTTAGATGATAATATGTTTAAGTCTGGGTGCTTTAAAATGCCATGAAGTTCCAACACTTTAAGCCTTCATCCCAATATTTCATACAAGCCTACCATACTTCTTCCTAGGGATTACTCAGCCCATTGGCCTATCTTGATGTTTTTGTTTATTTCAGTTCCCCTGATCACCTGCCTGCCTCCTATAGGCTTCATTAAGCAGCTGTATCTCTTCCTGGTAACCTCCAGCCTCCTGGTGTTGTCTCCGGCTGTTCTGTCTATGCGCTTCCACTGTATCTGGAATGTGTATGTTAATGTTGTCCGCATCAGGGTTACTTGTGGGGATCAGAAGCGAGTAAGAGGCTGTTTCACCTAGGTCACACGAGACAAAGCGGTTCTCGCGACGAGAGTAGCGTAGTGAAGGTGAGCGTGCGTGTGTGGATGACTGGCTGATGTTGGAGACAATAGACACGCTGTCCATGGCCTCCTCATTGTCGCAGATCTCCAGAACCTCCAGGTGAATTTTTACGTTGGTGTCTGCAACTCCACCCCCTACTCCAACTGCACCACTCCCGGTGCTAGAGTTATGCTCTTCAGCGTTAGGTTCGTGACCCACCGATTTAGAGCGGTACACCTCAACCTTCTTGGCGTTGTTGGGGGAGATCTTTAGGCCATCGCTGCTGACTTCATAGGTTGAGAGGGACAGCGTTTTGCCTGTGGGGGCATGGAGGGAAACGGTACCCTGGAAGGCACATAATGGAATAGCCAACCCAGCCGTGGATCTCTATTGAAAATAAAAGCCAGAGAGACATGCCGTCAAGAAAAGCAAACAAACAAAAAGGAAATGTAAAGGGTTAGTTCACCCAAAAGCATCCTATGTGTATGTGACAGTCTACTTTCAGACGAATGCAATTGGAGTTATATTAAAAAAATTGTTCTAAGTTCTATAATTGCATTGGCGGGTGTTTCCCTTTAACAGTACAAAACATTTTAAAGCGCTCACAAACATAATAAAATGGCCCACAAATATAAATATCCATATTTCAAATGTGATAAACAGTGTTTTTCTCACTTCTGCTGGCTCTTGTAACCGGATACATGCGTTTTGCTCCTGCCTCTGGGAAATGTAGGAGTAAAGGAAACAACATTTCCTTAATTTTGTAAAAATTTTCTTTACAAATCCTCATTTTGTGCTTCCAATTTGTGACCAGTGTTAAGTTTTATTCTCTCTCGCTCGCTCGATTTCGCACTACAGTCAGTGGAAGTGTTTATTACATTTAAAATTTAGATATTTAACACACTAGCCAACCCTCAGAGCTGTGTGAGAGACTTCTTCCAAAGTGTACGCAGCAAACTTCAGCTTAGTCCCATAGAAAGGCTTGAAGTGGTCTGGACATTTAAAAAAATATTTGATTCATCTGAATGAACAAAGTCACATACACCTTCGAAGGCAAGTAAAACTTATTTTCAGTTTTGGGTGAACTAACCATTTGAGCTTACATGCTGCTTTAAAATGTGAAATAATGAAAATACTGAAGAAACAAAAAACATTTTTCAAAGCAGGGACGATTAGGCATGCCCAAGAGAGTTTAGGCACACACGGTTTAGCTAAACACAACACACTTGGCAAACCAATCAGAGCCCACTGCAAATTTCTGAGGGGAGGGGCTTCATAAAAACATGAAATGATCATCGTGTATTTCAGAGAAGAAATAAAGAGATGTGGAATAAAGGTAAATTAGGTGAAAAATAATGCATTTTTAAAGAACGAAGCATCGACACCACCACATGGTGACTACACCATGTAAACACAATTACGTCTAAAAAAACCCCCCAAAAAACAACAACATTCAACCACTACTTTAAAAAACAAAACAAAAGTAAAATCAATGCATTACCATATGTAAACATTTATAGTGCAGATACAGTGTGTGAAAACAAATATCTGAACTGTGCCAATGATGTACCTATCAATTATACTAATAAATATAATAAAAATATGATATTATAAATTTAATTAAAAATATAGTAAATTTTGAAAGTCCAAAGAACTAGAACACACAAAGTCAATGACATTTAAAAAGCAGTCCAATAAATGTGATTATTTTCGCCAAAGTTAATGAACCCTGTGTATGATTCTCGGCTCGGCGAGAACAAAAGCTCTGGTTAAATTATGACAAACACCCATGGCTCCATTGTGCCATCTTTCCCCCTGTCAGCATCTTCAGTCATATACAGTAATGTCACACTATAGAGAAATTCAGTTTAGTGGCATTGTCATTATCATTGATATGCTCCTTTAATAATGAAGAGACACAGTCGGCATGGAGCTTGTGTGTAATAGATTGAAATGCCACCCTTGAATGAGGACTGTGAATAATTGAAGCATTTTGATCTGATGTCATCTGACCATTCTGCACAGCAACCATAGATAAGGATCTCTTTCTACCTTCTTTCATTCCTTCTCTCTTCTTTCATTATATAAAAGCTGAGGAATTAGATGTCAGCAATATGATTTGTGCCTCCAGCAGGCTTTGCCCAAAACACAGCATATCATTCAAATGAAATAATGCTCATCAGAGGTTGTAGAAACCATGTGACTTGGGAAGGGTATGAGTTGCATGTGAGTTTACCCACCAGATGAGTTAGAGGCACTGGGGAGATGAAGGATAATAACCACATCGAAGTCAAGGCAGGAAAGCAGACAGAGAAAATGGCAAATGCAAACAAGACCCAGGCTTTTTATGATATTTATGATTACATGTGCGAGTGGCCTAGTTTCCCATAATTCCCCTGCGAGTCAGTCTATATGCAGTGAGTAGTCTTGATGCAGACGTTCAATCACATTAATCTTCAGTCACACCTACAGTACATATTGCCTCACATACTTTTGAATTTGAATATTAGGATAAATTAAACTTTTGTCTTCTGGGAAACATAACTACCTTCTGTGGCTTCTGAAGGGCATTACTAAATATATAAATGATAAGTACATAAATAAGAAAGAAATACACATCTCCATTCTGTTTTCATTACATTTTTAATCAGTGCATCAGTGAGTATTTAAACCCTTTGTAATAGTTGTATATGAGTCCTTCAGTTGTCCTCAGTTTGAAAAGATGGATCTCAAAATCATACAGCCATTGTTGGAAAGGGTTCAAATACATAAAAATGCTGGAAAAAAACCTAATTTGTGGGAACTGAAGGATTTTTCTGAAAAACAGCAGTCAGTTGAATTGTTCAGGACAAACAAGGGGATAACAACTATCACAAAAAAAACAAAAAAAAAACAGCTGTGGATCAATCAGGTACCGACACTTTATTAAGAATCAAGGGGGTAAACTTTTGAACAGGGTAATTTTTATACATTCAACTATTTACTCTTGTGGACTGTATAAACATCTTTTATGTGAAATATCTTATTCAGGTCAATACTAAATAAATAATAAAATGCATTTTGTATGATCCCCCTTATTTTGGTAAAATAATTAACATTTTGCAGACCCTGAAAGGGGGATGTAACCTTTTGACCCCGACTGTATTTCCTGAGTTTTCAATTTACTTATAATTACTAATTTGCCACAGGTGCTAGCTCTGACCTCTACTCCTACTCTGGGTCACTGCCTCGAGAGGTTCTAAAGGTCTATGAGCCAGTTTTACTAAACAGGACAAATTAGCACGAGAGTGAAGTTTCCAAAAAAGTGCCATTGGGATGAGAAATTTCTGTTGATGATTTACTAACAATGCTGAAAGTAAAGAACACAGATGCAACTTCTCATTTACAACAAACAGAGTATTCCAAATGCAGCACAAATGAGCAAATAAAGAATAAAGTCATAAAGAAGTCACACTACATTGGAAAGAACTGGAGGCCAAAAATAAAGGTTTTCTTGACGTTTTGATAGACTTGGTATTGTGTGGACTCCTAGCTGAGGGATCCAAGTCATCTTTTATTTCCGGAATATATGTTCGGATAATGTGTTCCTCTGGCATTCAAAATAAATTAACACATGTGAAAAAATCCTCTCCTTTACCACATGCTCCATTGTCAGTCATACTCTCCTCCCATAACTTTGCGTCTGAAAGGGAAACTCCTAAAAACACATATTCGATAAGGTCAGGTGTAAAAATAAATGTGCCTACACCTTTTCAGTGCTAATTTTCACTGCACATCTTTAGTAAAACCTGACAAACCTGGCAATTTTAATGGCAAAAGCTGCATGCTGTTAGTAAAACTGGACCTAAGTTGTGATCTAGCTTCCTGCTTTCAGCAGCAGATACACAGTGACAGTCTTCTGTGCCGGAGAAGCCCAGTGGGGTTTCCAAGTCACAAGAGAGTATTTTATAAACCTGCTGTTTTGACACCAAACATGCTAAGAGCATAAACTAACCCAACTGTATTTTTTTCTTTGCAAATCCCAATTACATGCTGTTTCAAAATTATGGCTTGCAGTACAGTCCACTAAAGCGGGGCACATAAAGGGAACTGCCTTTGTTGTCATAAATCCTATGTTCCTAATAGCAAAAGGGTTTTAAAGAGAAACAGAAAATAGTTTTTAACATACTACAAGGTACCAAAAGAATGGAAGAAACCATAAGATGGCTGAAGAAATATCTTGAATTTATAGAACTATACTCAAACCTTGTCTACAGTATATTAAATCAAGATAAAAAAAAGGATGGATAGATAAATGGTTGGTTGGATGGATGGACACACTATACCGGCAAAAATATTCGGACACACTTAAAATACATTGACATTAATACATGGTTGCTCCTCCCTTTGAAGCTATAACAACCTCCCCTCTCCTGGGAAGGTTTTTATTCTAGATTTTGGAGAAATTTTTCCTATTAAACCAGTAGAGCATTTTTAAGGTGATGTTGGACGAGAAGGCCTGGCTCACAATTTTAGAGGTAAATTGCCTCTATATATTTTACTAATGGAGTTGATTATCTTCACATGCTCCTCCTGAACATTTCTAATAAAGCATTCATTGGCATTGAGATTTGGGCTCAAGTTCTTTCTCACCAAACCCATTAAAAAATGTCTTTATGGAGCTAGAGTTTTGCACTGGGGCACAATCATGACAGAACAGGGAAGGGCCATATCTTCCAACAAAGTTAGAAGCTCAGCATTGTCCAAAATATCTTGGTATGTGAAAGCATTAAGATTTATCTTCTTTAAGCAAAAAGGGCATAGCCTAACCCACAAAGAACAGCCCCATATATAGTTTGCATCATGCATTCAAGAAGGTAACATTGTCCTGGCATTTTCCAAACCCAGACTAATCAATCAAACAGAGAACCGTGATTCATCTCTCCACATAACATGTTTACACTGCTGCAGAGTCCAGTGGTGGCATGCTTTACACCAGAGGTCTCCAACAAGTCGTTCGCAAGCTACTTGTAGCTCATGGCTGAAATATACTTTTCATCCATTCAAAGTGAAAAAATAATACTGGTGGATACTGGAAAACTGGTGTCCCACCTCCTACAATTCAAATTATTATTATTATTTTTTTTTTTACATATCAGCAATTAAGTTATATGAACTCATTTAGAATTTTAGTATTAGTAATGTGCATACCAGTGCCTCAGTACTTTTTGAACATTACAAGCACATTTTAACAAATATAATAGCATGGTATACCATGTTTAACAGTTTGGATTTAGACATTTAAAATGTTTAAGTATTGTATAACATGGTTACCTCTTATCCACTTTCATTTTAAAAAGCAGTTCTTGGAAAAAAAAATTGCTTTACACCAATCCATCTGATACTTGACATTGTACTCATTGTGAGACTTAACAAGGATGAAATGATGAAACTGACCTATTGCAAAGATACCATCCTATTACAGTACCAAGCTTGAATTTACATGAAAACTACATTTTCCCAGCAGATGCCGAAGCTCCCTGCTCAACTTCATAAACTTGCCATAGACCTGCTGCAGGGAAGTAGCACGCACTGCAGGTGTGACCAGAGCATTAAACTGCAATGCCCGTGATGTAAGATGCCTGAGACAGTGCTACAGAGACAGGTAGGACAGCTAATTTATCCTTGCAGAAACATTAATTAAAAAGTTGCATAGCTAAATTTATAGCTAATGTAATATGGTTATAAAGTTATATGGATTATTATTAGAATTGTGAATGATTATGAAAAATGCATTTAGGTAAGTAATTAAATAAGAGTGTGCTTCCAAGGCAAAAGCATAGATCAAAATTATGTTGGTGGAAGAACAAAATCAGATCAATGCCATTCCTCATATTCTACTATTCACAACATATAAACCTTTAATACATAGGCATACATCAAAACTAGCATGAGTTATTAATGAATTGAACAGTCCTTGTCTGTTTATATTTAAGATAGAATTGGCCCCACACTGGAGCAGTGAACTGGATGTGTGATGGTGAGACCACGCCTGTACAAGCCAACAAAGCAATTCTTAGCAAAACAGCAGTCAATCATGTCAATGTGTCTGACTAAGAGTCTCTGCCTGTCTCACTGTGCATTGCGTTCCTGACACTAAACATTCAGTGTGGAAATACACATAAATGGCTTGTTTGCCTATTGTGATGAACATAATCCACATAATTATTTGTCCAGTTGGAGGGATTGTCTACATGTTAACACAATTGTAATGTTAATTGAATGACTTATTTTTGCATGGCTCTAATAACTAGATAAATCTGTTTTGGAAAGCATTAGGTAATTTATTTTCTGTTAAACTCATCAGCTCCATTAACACTCAACATTCTTTTTTTTTTTTTTACAGCACAGTCCAGCTCTTGCAGAGCAATGTGTATCTAAGCTTTATGATTTACCCTTGCAAACATTAAATAAATCACAGATATAGCCAATACAGATGTCTAGAAGTGATTCAAATATTTAATAATAACCATTTGAGGTGGCTGTGGTGGTGTGTATCTAGTTTAATGTTATCCGCAGATTCAGAAAAGCCAGAAGAAAAACAATTATAAGTAGTAATGAGTGCACCGATACTGCATTGGGAGAAAAGTTCTTGCAAAGAAAGTTTATCAATTCACAAATGTGCTGTCTGTGATAGGCTATACACTAAATATTGTGATGAAATGGAAGTAGGGTCATTTTTTTCTTTCATCTTTCATCATGTTAATTAGAGATTTCAAATTTATTTTTGCATTATACTCAAAAATTAATGTGTATTTATGTCAATAAACGTACAATATCTGCCTGAACATAACAAAACACACACACACACACACACACACACACACATATATATATATATATATATATATAAATAATATAAATTATGGATGAATCATTCATAGTTAGATTGATCATATTTCCAAAGTGGAATTAAATATATTCCTGTGAACGTGCTTCTAATTCATTAGCCATAAATAACTAGAAGAATAAAAGTGGTTGTGTCCACTATTAAATTACAAATTAGGTAACACGCAGTAACAAAATAAATTTAGGGCAAATCTTAATTTTATGCAAACCTTCCTGCAACACATATGACGCTAATTTAACTGTAAGCAGCAAATATAGTAAGAGCAATACAATTTAATTGTATATAAAGCAAACATATCAAAAAAGGAAGAAATTGAAAAAAAGAAATCTGATAATATGCAGTATTACTTAGAAAAGCATTCATAGTTTTGAAAAACCGACATAACATCTTTATAAAAAGCTTAAATAAGCTTATATTTTCAAAATATTTTTTTATGGATGTCTGCAGTGATATACACAATACGACAATTTCCTGTTACCGTAACTTTCTCATTACCTGAAAATAAAATGTAACTCCCCTTATATCTGTTAGATGGGTGTGCTCTTACCTGTCTGGGTGTCCTTTCTGATTTACTCCTGCACCATTCCCAATCAGTCAGCTCGATTTTACGACACTCCTCGTGGGACAGCCTCCTCTCGGGACCATCAAATACAGATGAGTTGTCAAGGTGAAGATCCTCATGATCGCAGGTAGAAACATGAGGTGAGACACTGCACTGTCCGTCCCTTTCTGTGGAGCTCTGAGGCTGGCTGTCCGCTCTGTCTTCAAGCAGCAGCTCGCTGTGGAGGGAGCTGTCCTCCGCTGCCGTGGTGCTGAACTTACCAATCTGACCACTGTCCAGCACAGCCACTCTGCTCTCAGAGAAATCACTGCTGTATAAACTGTTAAAAGAGGGTTTCTCGATGGAAGGTGACTTCATGTGGGAGATCTTGTAAATGCCATAGCCTTGCTGGAATGAGAGGTTGAATTCAAATCTCCTTTTCTGTGCTGTAAAGAACACACAAATGATAAGGTGGCAATGTGGAAAGCTATTTTCATTTTATTTCTCACACAAACCTAAGATACTTTTATGAAAGACATATCAAAATATACCATTTATATTATTTTATATGGATTGTTTAAAAAAAAACACAAGGTACTTCCTATAATCCTATAGAAAAATCCATAAAAACAAAACTGTATATCAGGCTGATTTATCAGTGTACCAACCATTGGAAACCTCGGATCCTAAGCCTTGACGGCAGTTGATGAAGCAGCCACACGGCAGATGGATCCAGCGCTCCGAAAGCACAAACACAGGGGTGACCGCCGCAGAGATCAAGGTCAGGAAAAAACAGAGAGTCTCCAAGGACGCGCTGTGCATGTGAACGGCATGACTCACCAGGATTTGGGTCTGCAAGGGCAATGTTTGCCAGTGAAAATATAGTTGAATCATCACTCATTTCAGTTTAAACAGAATAAATTAATAATTAAAAAAAGAAAAATTTAATGAAAAGAAACATTTACATTGACAGGTTTAAGGTCAACCAACCTATATCACTGCCTTTAGGCATACAGTTGAAGATGACATTTTAGACTGGTGCAAAGTTTTTGTTACACACTGTAAATAAAGGCACTTTCTGGGGTTTCTCAGATTCCCAAATTAGTAAAACCCTTATGAAAAGCAAAAGATTCTCTTTTAAAAAGACCAGTTCTCTAAGGAACTTACATCATGGAGTTCCTGCTTAAAATCTAAGTCAACAGTTCCCCCAGTCATCCACTGTAAGGGGACAGCAAAGGCTTTGAGGCACTTAAAATATTAAGTTCCTTGACAACACAATAGGATGAACTCCAGAGTCTAAGAGAACATGGTGTGTATTTATTTTTGAGCAGTAACTGATATGGCATTGGACCCATTTTTAAATATTTTCTCTACTTAATCCACATAATAATAAACAATCATTAGACTACCAAATTATTTCTTTATGGATATACTGAAAAACAAAATATTGACAATATTGATAGGCAATGGTCTTTCTAGTCTGAGGAACCACAAAGAAAGGCCTCAAGTATCCTTCTTTTTTATTTTGACAGTGTAACAATAATCAATAGTTCACTGTAACAAATAAATTATTTTCAAGTGAAAAGTAATTGCTTTTATAGATCTCACCATCATTGGCATCCACAGAACCATTCGTGCCATGGCCAGAATCATCGAGAAGCGCTTCTGAGAGAAAAACACAGGGGAATGTCGTGCACTCTGAGCTTCATCTTTCTGAAAAGGACCGGTTGCTGGAGAGTATGACAAAGAACACGTTTCCGTTTTGTTCTTAAAACTGCCAGTGTTTGAGCTGAATTCATTGTAGGCACCCAAACTTTTCTCCAAGCTATCCCGTGACAGAGAGGGGATCTCACAAATCGGAGCCGACCCGGCAATTTCAAAATAGCTCGGGTAAAATGTTCTCAGGGCCTCCGTGGAGCACATGAGCTGGTAGATGAGAGGAATCGAGCAAACTACTAGCCCGCAGAAACACAGTGAGTAAACGGCGAACAGTAGTAGCACGTACAGGCTGTCGTTCTCCGGGAGACAGCCGAGAGAAGCGGGCGCGAAGCGACCCCAGCCACACACGGGGAGGACGCTGACCGCGAGACTCACCGTCCACACCGCCACCACAGCCACAAACACCCCGAGAGGTCGGTTAGCCGTCTGATACACTCCAAAACGTTTTGTGACGTAAAAAGTGTAGGCAACTATCAGACAGGCTTTCATATTGCTTGACAACCCTTGGAAAACGTAAAGGAGTCCGGACAGAGTGCACATTGTGCCCGACCGGTTCGCGTCTCCGCTCCTCCATTGCAAGATCATAAAGAGCGTGAGCGGCACGACGCTGATTAGGTCGTCTATGGATAAAGAAGCCACTATCAAACAGAGGGAAGACTTGCTTCTCATCCTGAGCAGCGACATAAGCGAGTACAAACCTCCCAAGCAAGTGACCGTGGCGATGGCGAAGGATAAACCGAAGAGAACCTGCCAGTTGCCCTCGACCGCGTCCTCATATTGGTTGGTTTTGTTAGACAAAGGTGAAGCATGTGTCGCCGACATTTTCTTTCGGTCTAACTTTCACGACTTCACTCGTCTCATTCCCTATCAGAGGATCCTGTGATGAGACAGAGCGCGTGGAAGTTTCCTCCAGCTACAGCGCGCCACGAAGTGCTTGTAGTTCTCCATTTGTTGGTCTTTACGCACTTGCGTTTAACAAATATAGTGCATAATATAACCATTTTTCCATTCAGCCTGCTACTTGCAAGGCGGTGGCATTGTGGTTTCTTCTCCTAGCATGTGGGGATAGATGTGTCGCGCGCGCTTAGGTTGAGCATGACTCTTGCAGCACATTTCTTCAGTATGAATGAGCTCTCAGATGGGAGATGTTAGTAGAGGGGTGGAGCCACCTTCCTTCATCTGTCACTGCTGGACGAGGAACGTGCGCTTTGTGTAAAAGACTAACACTGTATGTAACGTTTGCTAGGTACCAGAATAAATTATCATAGACCGTTAGAGCCACAAATTATTAAAATCGTAAGTAGGCTAGTTTATTAGTAGGGCTATTACAGAATACTCGTGCAGTGTGTATGGTGCACACAGAATGTATTCTCTAACATAATCTAGTTAAATTTACAGGAAAAGATGGCAGCTCCGTTTGGAAGAAACTGCATTTCATCATAGAGGATGGATGCCATGGTAATGTCTGTGCCTTTTAAATGGATAGTAATAGTATGTGATGCTCAACATCTCCTTTTTATTATAAAATATAGGCTATTAATAACCACAATAAAATTGCACATCAAATTAGGCCTTTCCTTAAGCAGTATGCCTTAAGGATGAGAATATATGCAGTACATGGGTTTGCTACACAAACACACAAAAAAATCAGATTAACACACACAACACTAAAATGCTATAAACGTCAACAATATGATACCTATTAATAATAATAATATGCATGCAAGCCAAAAAAAACATATTTTTTTCAGTTAAATATAGCATAATGTGTTATATATAAGAAATAGGTCTCTGGACCGGTCCTTTATTGCATTTCCTTGCTTTTTGCATCCAGATTATTTTATGATGCATTATATAAATATAATGTCTATAATACATTTAGATCTACATGTTTTTAAAGAATGTGAGAATGTATAAAATGTAATTTAGATTGAATGAAGATAAATATAATAGTGTTTCACCATATTAAGGTATGAATGACATATTTCATTTTGTTTTTATTTTTTTATTTTGTTTTTTTCTGTTAAAATCAACTACTATCTTTCAGTGTAAATTGTGATCTAAATGACTGATATTTCCAAACGGCATATCACAACATTTTTAACCTAGCTGCTAACAGAATACAGTTTCTGTGATTCTGAGAGAATTGAAGGCAAGTACATCAAATAGGATACAGTTGGGGAAATTGTACTGAGATAAATTCTGTCAAGGACAAAAGCTCATCCAAAATGTCTCCTAGGAGGAAATGCATATGAGCTGTGAGTCTTTTTGCTGTACTGTTAAGATAAAGGTAGCTTGCTATCTCAGTTAAGGTTCAATAGATGTACATATTTCATTAGTTTAATAAATATGCAGCTGCTTGAACACAACATTAAATACAAATATATCTTTAAAAAACATTCACATGCGCTTGCCTATGTTTTTCAGAAACACTCATATTTGCTCACTTGAATTTAGCCCCTGCATTAATTCAAAATTAATGTAATACAACAACTGAAGCAAATACCAGTTTGCATGTGCAACAGTATGTACTGGAACATGGTTAAAGTCAATCTCATGACCTCCACAGGCAGATCACAGACACAGCTGGAAAAAGGGTAGAATTGGCAGCTCCACTTAGAAAGCTTGCACTCATTGACTGGATTGGTTTTTTAGTTATTCTGCATGAGATGTTACCAGGGTGAGATAGTAATCTAACCTTGGTGAGCGCGGGGAAAAAGAAAGTTTCTCAAATTGGCCAATATTTTTTATTGTTGTACAAAAAGAATAAAGAAGAGAGAGCGAGATTTAATTGGATGTTGTCATAAAATACCTGCAGTAGTTCATCATTATTTAATTTGCCATACAATTCAATCAAAGCAAATTGACATGTAATGTGTTTGGTCAGGTTATGTATTCAAGGGTGAACAGCGATGTGTGTGTAAGCATGGCCTTGTCCTTTGTTACTGACATGCTCAAGGTTTAAGCTTGAGTAATGTATTCAGCGTTCAAGAAACAGCTTTGATGATTTCACATTATTTTAAAATGTACTACTCATTTAATCTTGTTTGAAACATTAATTATTTGAATTGTATTGTGATATTTTGCACTAGAATTTTAAAATGCTCTTGATTTTATTTTGTTGTTCGCCTGAAGATCTTTTATTCCAGTATCTCTTGGCTTATACATTGTGCAAAGGTTTGGATGACTAAAATATTTAGGGTGATGTGGCTGTATTTTTATTTATTTATTGATTTACTTGTATTTCAGTTTTCTACAAATGCTTCTCAGTACATACTCTTTAACCACATTCCAAAGTCAATAGAATTAATTCTGAACTAACTTACATATGCAGATGTACTGAAGTAGCTCAAAAGGCTCTAAGCTCCCATTCAATTACATTTAAGGATTAAACTATAATTCATTTTCATTTGTATGCAAGTAAGACTCAGTTAAGTGTCTGAGAACATTACATGGAGTTTGTACTTCTATTATACTTCTATAGTTTGTACTTCTAGTATATTATATATATTATCTAGTATATCAGTTTGTACTTTTTAAATATATTATTATACTACTATATTAAGTGAACACTTTATAATTTAACGCTATTATTTACCCCTCAATTATTTATTTATTTTTTTCTGTAAGAAAAAAGGAATGTTTTTTGTTTTTATATCCTGTTGTCTAGAACTCTAAGGAGTCTAGTTCTTATCCCTGTCCATTTAGAAAATTAATTTGTCTTGGAGTATATAAGATTCATTTACATGTAAGTGAATTTGGATTTTTTAAAATTTAAAAGTGATTTTCTGGCAAGGTTACCTAGGTGAAAAATAAATATATTTAAATTTTGCTTTTTTAGATATACTTATATTTCTATATACGTATACTTATATATATGTATATTTAAACTATACTATACTAAGTGCATAAAGTATAGGTATATTTATTAAGTATATGCATTAAATATATTTCTTACAATACATTTACATAGTAATTTTAATACTTAAAGAGCTACATTTAGAACATGTTTAAAACATTGTTTTAATGTACTTCAAATACATTTTACTGTCAGTGTTTTATGCCCATATTTGGTTGTTCCTGTCTTTTATTAGTTCCTTGTGTTAATTTGTTCCCAGTCTTGTTCCCCAGGTGTCTTGAGTTCTCCCCTCGTTATGTCATGTATTTAAAGTGTGTTTTTCCTAGTCTCCCTTGTCGGTCCTTGTATAAGTATTCATGTCTGTGGTGTATCCTTTGTTCCTGAGTTGATAATTAAAAGAATTGTGTTTGTAAACTCTGTGACTCCTGCTTTATCCTTACGAGCAGTGTAACAAGTATATTATGAAGATTATTTTTTCTCCAGTATATATATATAAAATAATATATAATATAAACACACTCTTAACATTGACAATGACGAACGAAGACTGAATCACAGAAGGTAACTTATAAGGGGGAGACAATCACAAATAATGGGCTGGACACACCTGACAAAAATAAACAGGCTCAGGTGACCAAGGCATAAGTGGGGATCCAGAGGAGCACTGCGGAACAGGAGTGAGGATGAAGGTGGAACCGGAGGGAGGAGGAGCCTGACGTAGCCGGTGGGACGGAGGGACGAGGCAAAGCCAGAGGAATGGAGTCCAGAGATGGAGGATGGTCGAAGACTGACCGAGGTGGAGCCGGAGAGACGAGAGAGCCCGGTGGAGCAAGTGGGACGATGGGCAACGCTGGAGACAAGGGAGCCATGAGACAGAGCGGAATCGATGGGTCGGAGGACCGAGATGGAGGGGGAGAGGGGGAGACAATCACAGATAATGGGCTGGACACACCTTACACAAATAAACTGTCACAGAGCACATGGGGAAGGACAACAAAACACTCATACATATAACACAAGTATGTTTATATATTATTTGTATTACTACAATACAATACATTAACACATTATTTAAAAACAACAACATTATAATAAATGAAAATATACTGAAAAAATACAGAGTGTGCAAAAACTTAAGATAAAAAGTTCAAGCAAGAGAACAGGGAGGGATGGAGGGTGTTTTGGAGGTGGATGAAAAGATGGTGTAGTGATGATGAGGAGCACATGGGGATGATGGCAGGATGTGGCGAAAAGATGATGATGATGAAATTTTAGATGTTGTGGCTACTGAAATTTGGGGGGCGAGCAATAGAGACAGAGCTGGTGAATCTGCTGAAGGCACAGGTGGAGGGCCAATGGAGCTGAGCATCACTGGTGGAGCCAGTGGACTAAGGAAGTGACGACTGAACAAGAGGGAGCAGGTGGGACGAGGTCACTTTGAGTACAACTGGGCTTGAAGTATTTAATGACTGCTTTATTATAGGATTACAGGATAAAATTAGACAAAAACATTTTGCATCCATTGTTGAATATTTATTATAATTTGCATGGATATTTATTAGAATTTTGTTGACATCTCAGTTTACCTTTTGATAATCTCCTCATCAAGCATGACATATGAGTGACTTTCTCATCCTCTTGTTAGTTGTCACTGTACAGTACTCTGAGTTACACTGAACATAAGATTAGACATAGCCCAACAACATCACTTTCAAACTCTACAACAACAAAAGTACAAACTCACTAATATTTTTGTGTCTGTAAATTTAACACATACACACCGTGAACACACACCCGGAGCAGTGGGCAGCCATTGCTGCGGCACCCGGGGAGCAGTTGGGGGAACAGTTATAAGTCCAACTCCCTATCTATTACTGCCCCCAACTGATGACCTAATCAATTGTCTTTCCGGGTTATGATAGGCTTTTGGGGCTGTCACATCACGTTATGAACGAATGACCCAAATAGACTTCAGAAAATATTTCTTAAAGTTAAATAAAGCAAAAAAAAAAAAACAAAACCAAAATTTTTTTTGAGGTGAGCTAATCATTGACTAAACAATGACAGACTAAACAAATAAGAGGTAAACAATGAATGAATATTAATATAATTAAAAATATTTTATTGTTTGTAGTGTGATCAGCGTGTGCGTATGTAGTAGATGTGTAAGGGGAAAAATATAATATTATATTTATACTTTTTTTTTTTAAATGAATGAAATGAAAGAGATGACTCGAAAAAAGATTAGTTAATTTAGATGAACAAGACTGTAAGATGATCCGAACTTCCCATCATTAATTCACATTTAAGGGACATTTGCACACACATCATATTTGATATACGAAGCTCTCCGGTGCAAACTCATTATCACACGAACCAATACAAGTGAATACATTATTTTATTTTTATTATTATAGTATTTTAGATGTTATCTTAGATATATGTTTTAGATAAATGTTATGTAATATACCCTTATGGGATTTTACAGGCTTATTACATTGAATGAATCAAGTAAAGGACAGTAATCTTCAACCAAAGTAACAACATATTAAACAACATATTTTAAGCATGCCATTGCAATGCTTAATAAATAGTTGACAAACGTTTGTACATTGTAAATGTAATTTTTTTTTCAAAATATCATACTTTTCTAAATATTTAAAATTATAACTACATAAATATTGAAATTATTTTGCAGGATGTAAAGACATGGTTATGAATTACATTAAAAACCCACTAAAGTGTAATCATTTAATGTTCTTACACAAAGTACACCTAAAATATACTTATTATTATTAAGTATTTATTAAGTAAGAGTGACAGTGTGTTTTCTGTAAATACACTAAAACGTAACTAAAGGTAGGCTATAGGGTAATTAAGAGTAACTAAGGGTAATTAAGCATATATTTAGTACAAAAGTACTCTAGTATACTTTTTAGAAATATATTAAAATAAAATTTTATATATTTTTAATGCACTTTAAATAAGCATGTTAAGCAATACAAATGTATTATAAACATACTACTTGAATTTCAAATATATTTTTAATACATTTAATGCTACGTCTTCTCCACCTGGGTAAGTATGTGGGGGGAGTTCAACATGGCACAGCTCTGTCCCTGCCATAGAAACACCACCTCACACACAGACATGATACACACCTACTTTCCCTGTGGCTGGAAAACATTCTCAAGGTTTAATGCAGTGTGTCTGAGTCAAGGGGTCCTAAGTACTGAGTGAGAGATCTTTTCATAAATAATTCACATTAAAGCGCATTAAAGAGGTAGATTTAAGTAAACTGAAGGATTGTTTTCAAAAGCCTCTTTTTCAGCAAATGAATTCCAGCATGTAGAAGCATCCTCTGCCATGTTAACCATAACAAATCTGCTAATGATTATGTCGGATAAAAACTAGGCCAACATGAAACATCAGTGTGTCTGTGTGAGTATTAAAAGGAGACTTTTTTCAGGTTGACGTAAAACAATCCTCGCTTCTTTTGAACATCAATCTGAAAAAAGCAGCTTTAATTAGACTTAAGGCACATCAGCGTCTCTCTGCAAACCGTGTTTTGAGGGTGCCAGTGTATAGAACCTCTTCAGCTTAAATGACAGCGTAATAAAGGTCCTGCAATTTTATGCTCACAGACGAGCACTTCGTTTTGAATCAAGCATCTCTGATGGAGAAATCCTTACTCTCCTTAGTTATCAGTCTCTCATGGTTTTGTGTGTCTATTATGTATTCAGCAACCGTACTTACAGCTGTCACTGCTCCACTGAATATGTGAAGGTGTCTGAAACACTCAAGAATCATATTTCATCATTTCATCTCTCTCTCTCTGCCCGTATTGTCATGGAAAAATGCGATTTGGGAGATACAGCATCAGAAAAATATCTGTATGCCATTTCTCCAGCTACGTGTGCTGCCTAGCTGCATCTGGAGTCACTTAATCAAACCCCCCCCCCCCCCCTCCCCCCCCTCCATGGTCAGGCACAGCGTTGCATATAAGAGAGGGCCTAGAGGAATAGCTAAGTTTAACCAACAGTCAGCTGGTGGCTTGGCATGCTAGCAACAACATATGACATTCCACACGATGCAGAGAGTGGGAGAGGTAGTCCATTTGGCTCATACTAGCTTGTAGAGGGCAGTCCTCTGCATGAAATATTCATCATCCCAGCAATCGTTCGCACGCAGACGTCTTGCAGACCACATACACACATATTTCTGCCAAAACAGATGGTTTTGGAACACAAAGAGCCTCTACTGTGTGCAACTGTGACACTGTAAGGAAGAATAGCAGAGTTATGCGATGCTTGATAAGGAACATCAAGCAAGATGAACCTTCAGATCAATTATTAAAGTATACAGGCAAAGGAAAAATAAACTGAATTTTTAGTGGGTGATGTAAAGTTTTACACTGAAAAATATAAACTGAAGGAAGTAGAAAGGGAACGGATACACCAAGAGATGGCACTAAATAACACTGACTGTACAGAAGCCAAACCACACTAAAGATTCAAGTGAACGCATGTTTATGGACACAGACTTGCATCTGTGTTTATAGTTTAAGGCCAGCCATGGCGGTAACTGTTACGAAGTGGACAGACTGCAGGAGGTAAGTACAATAAGTGTTCTTTATTTACAGTGCAGGTTTGTATCAGCAGTCAATGGTGAGTATATCTGAAGTAGATCGTAATACAGGGAATGAACAGTTCAATAATGAAAGTCTTTATCCTTTGTAGGAATCCAGGGAGCAACGGAGAATGATGGAGCACCGGAGAGAAGTGATAGCCACACACCACACATACTGGAGGAACACCTAAGAGCCTAGAAGAAACACAGAAACTGTGGGGAGATGAGGAGAAGGTTAAGGTAAGTGACAGGTAAGTTTGTCAAGGATATATCTTCCTGTTGGAATCAGTCCACTTCATCCAAAGTTGAGATCGGACGCTGAGTGCAGTGTGGTGTGTGCTTTTATGGGAGAGCTTGATTAGTGCTGATGAGGTCTTGGGTGAGTTCAGGTGGCTGTGACAGGTGCATGGAATCAATTAGTGTGAGGGAGTGAAGGTGAAGCCCAGCGTGGGCGTAACAGTACCCTCCCCTCCAGGCCCCCCCTCAAAGGCTGTAACAACAAGAATAGAAGATGCCGGGGAGGGAGGGTGGACGCCCTGAAGCCTGGACGAGGGAGCATCTCAAAGGACAGCCTCAAGGGCGGTTCAGGTTTGACTGGTAGCTGTGGCGGATCGGGAGCCTCGGGAGGCCTTGGCTGATCTGGGGTCTCTGGAGACCATGGCCGATCTGGAGCCTTTTGGAGGTTCTGGCTGGTCTGGAGTGTCTGGAGGCCATGGCTGAGCTGGAGTCTCTGGAGACACAAGGCATGGAGACACAAGGCATATAGGAGCCCAATCCCAAACCCCCTTCCCACCCACCCTTTCTACAACCATGGCTATACTGCCCCCCCAAAAAATTTTCTTGGGGAGGTTCACCTCCCTCAGGTTCCATGATTTGGTTGACAGTTCAGAAAAGGTGGTGTCAGGTGGATAATTGGAAGCGGTCGGTTCGTGTAGAGCAAGCCATGGGGAACATCCTGGAAGTTCAGGCTCTGTAGGGCACTCTTGCAGCGCAGCAGGCTCCGGGGGGCGCTCTTGCAGCGTAGGCTCAAGGACTGCATCAGGGATTGGCTCGAATCCACCAGGAATGGGATGAAACACTCAGTCTTAGTTTCTTTAATCGGGCTTGAATTGGGCGAAGGGCAGTCAGCGGGGAAATCGCTCTGATCTGGCACCCCTGCCTCTGTCAAGCGCTTCCGGGGTCTTGCCGTTGGAAGCTCTCTCATTGTGATTATTCATGGTGTGTGTGTCTGAGCAACTATTTGTGGTGCTGGTGTCGGAATTATCTTACTTGTAGGAAGAGGATTCAATTCAAATTCAATTCAAATTTATTTGTATGGCGCTTTTCATGATACATATCCTTGCAAAGCAGCTTTACACCAAAATAATGTTTTACAGTATATGTAGTAGTAGTTTGTACATGTAAATATGGCATAGATGTGAGATAAAGATAAATTAATAACTTAATTTAACATTAAAAATTAGTAGCAGGGTTCGGTAGTGCTGTGTGTTGTTCCAGGGTTGGCATCATCTGAAGTCCTCTTTGGGGTTGGCATCATCTTTTCTGGTGTTCTGGATCCAGGCTGGAGCTTGTGAAATTCTAGTTACCACGGGATGACAATCCCATGGCAGAAACTGAACAAATAGGAACAAAATTAGCGTAGCTGCTGTTCAAACTAAGAAAATGAAGATTTGTTAAACCAGAGCTAGAAGA
>JAUYWG010000055.1:7187916-7213600 GCA_034779775.1 Enteromius afrohamiltoni
ATATGATACGATATATATACTCAAACTATAATTTATTTACATTACACATTTTATTCACTATAGTCTCCTGAGATGTCATGACATTTAGAGCATCAATTTATTATTTTTTAAATTCAATTTATAAATTCTTAATGACATTTAAATTATAGGTTATGCTGTGTCCTTGATTGTGTCCTTGAGGACACAAAGAAGACATGCATTAGCAAAAACAATTATAATACATCAACACATTTATAACAAAATATGTTTAAAGATGATTCTCATCTATGTTATCATACAATGATTTGATATACAATTTTTCTTGATGCAAAATGTATGTAAAAAAAATAGGGTTTCTCATTATACAATGTGGCTATATACTGTATCTAATTTGCATATTAATGGATATTTGGAGCAAAATGTAATGAAAAAAGAAGTGCAATAATGTAAATAATAATTTATATAATAACAAGATTTTCATAATATTTCATAGGAATACTGAAGTATTATTTCTTTCCCTATGCATTTTTGTGTCTCCCACATAGTAAACATACTTTTAGTCCTCATATGAGGACATGAAATTAAAATCCTGTTTCATAACAGAAAGTCAAATTTTGATTTGATTTGAAACCCCATAACCTTTTCCTGAGAAGTTGATTAATTTTTACAATTTAAATATGATTCAGATTAAAATGATAACTACACTATTACAGTAGCATATACATTACATAAAAGTATTATTTTTAATCACTGAACTAATGTCAGCCATTTTTGAAGACAAAAGAGAAGTGATCATGATGATACATCCAAACATTTAGTATCTCTGAAAAGCCGTGAATGTGCTCTGTACGGGACATCCAGACTTCCAGAACTCAATCTGTGGCATGTATAGTTTATCTAGAAATTGACTAAAAATAATGTCCTCATATGAGGACACAGGGTTTCAAGGGAGGATAATTTAGAAATTGTTATAAAATATGAGAAGAACACAAAGTTAAACTGTGTCAGAACAAATTAATCTTAATAATGTCAGATACGTTTGATAGAAAGGTATGTAATGGGATACTATCAACCAAAAATGACTCAGCTGTTAAAATTAAGTAAACATTTAGATTATAGCAATTACCAAAAAAATGCTTAATTGTATTCAGTCTGTGGTGTGAAAAGGTTGCATTAGCAATAAAAAAAAAAAAAACATGGTCAGGTCAAAGTGTCAAAATTTACCCCCTTGTCTGTTTTGGTTTCACTTTAACTTTCCATAAAGAACAAAAGTAACAGACATGATGGCATGCTTGTGCAGGTGTATGAATGTATGTTTTGCTGCTCCTGTATGTCTATGTACTCAATCCTTCCATCCCATCTCTGATCTCTATCCATTGTTTGTCAGAACTAAATCAGCACTTCATTATAGCTGCAGATATCTGTGAGTGGCAGTGTCAGAGCAGGAATGCAGAGCTTTCATCAGCTACTGCCTACTTAACATGCCTGCCGTGAAGACAGATCACCCACTAATGTGGCTTGGGTCCCTGGGACACACCAACACTGATAAAGAACACACCAAAATATTCCATCAAAACAAACTGCAGACTCACCTCCTGTCACATTAGCAGAGAAAGGCATATGTAGGAGAAGTGAATTACGGATAGGTGGGTGGAAAACAAAGTCTTATGCCAGAGAACGTTATAGTAAATTATGTAAAATGTTGGGGATATGTGGGATGTTTATTTTCTTTGTTGTCCATATTTATGAGAAGAATACAACAATAATGAAACAGATGGCACACATATGTTGTCATGGTCACTGGTTTATATTGTATTATATTATGAATTACTTATGAAAATACATAAAGTAGCAACTTTTTGAATTTAATCTGTACCATCTATCGAGCTATAGTACCTTGCTTAATTCCTTGCATAAATCTTTAATTCTCAAAATCCATATAAAGATATCAAACATATAAAAAACAAAACAAAAAAGAAAGCAAGTGTAAAAGTGATAAATAAAACAGCAACACTGAACTTAGCTGTATAGGGACAAAGAATCTGAGAAACTGATTGCATTTTGCTGAAATGAGCCAAGGTCTATCACTGTTTTATACACATGGTTTTCTTAACATATCCCAGCCCTCTAACCCACTGGATTCTTGTGACCCTTAGCTCTCTCCAGCCTCATACATATCATGAAACCCTGTTGTGTTTGTATGCTAAAAATAACGTCTCTTTATGACAGAGTAGTGTGGCTAGGGGGTAGTAGGTGAATTCTAACTTTCAAATTGTAGTCTCCTGCTGGAATGTGTTTGTATTTGTCTTTAAAAGCAACAATGCAGATGTAAATTCTGAGGAAATTGCAAATAAAATGTTTACCCGGTCCCCTAGGCCTTTAAACTACAGACTGGCTAGGCAGAGTTAGCTTAGCTGAGTGTGTGTGTGCGCATGCTGGGAGATGTAATCAGATGGATGATGGCCTGGATAATGCCTACACAGTCACTGGTATATCTGCCAATAAAGCAATAACAAACAATACATAGTCTATAGTATATAAATTCCATTTTTGTAAGTATTAACATGATATATAATAACAGATATATACAGCAGGTAGAGTCAACCAAGCATTCCCCCCCACCCCACTTTTTATTAAGCACTGTTATGCTGAACAGGCTACTTGCCACTGCACTGACATATAAATCTTGCAACACACCATCAAATAAGAAGAGGTTAATTCTCAATAAACATATGCCATAAAGTTTGCATTCATTAAACTAAACAACTTTCTGTGAATCCTGACAATTGCAGGTTCTGTTTATAATTTATTAGTTATATTCTAGTGGCCATTAGCATAATTGTTTTTGGAAAATGTGTGAATTCCTTGACTGAGGTGCTAGCGAGTGGTTTACTCTCATCCACTTATTTTGTATTATGAAGTTCTTAAAATTCAGCCCATCAATAAAAACATATCTAAACAAATTCTAAATGTAAAAACCCATCAACTTTTGCATTTACACACACACAATGCTCTGAAACAGACAGATGCTTACATCAATTATTCATGATAATTTTTAGACTTTTTTGATGAGAGCTTTGGAAAGGAAAGGAAAGGATGTGACAAGTGGCCAAGTATGGTTTCCCATACTTGGAACATGTGCTCTCCAAGTGCACACACACAGCAGTGAGAAGTGATCAACCACGCACACACACCGTGAACACACACCCAGAGCAGTGGGCATCAAGTGCTGCAGGGCCCAGGGAGCAGTATTGGGGGAACGGTGCCTTGCTCAAGGGTCTCACCTCAGTCATGGTATTGAAGGTGGAAAGAGTGCTGAGAATTCACTCCCACCTCCCACAATCCCACAATCCCTGCCAGATCTGGGACTCGAACCCACAACCTTCGGGTTACAGGTCTGACTCTCTATCCATTAGGCCCATTAGCAGTGATGGGCAGTAGCGTTGCTACAAGTAGTGACGCTACTAGTTTAACTACATTTCTCTGCAGCGTGTTGGTAGCTTTGCTGTTTTCCGAATCAAATAGCTTTTTAATAGCGAATGCTACAAATGCTTCGGATCACTGATCCTAGATCAGTATATGACGCCACCACCATACACGGGACCAATGCAGCCGCAACAATGTTGGTGACTTCTTACTGCGGTTGGCAATGAGCTTTTTGCTGTAAGCGCCGCCTTCTGGACTGGTCGTGAGACAAGCTTGGGCGAACACTTTTTGGAAAGATGGCAGAGGACGAGGGGAATTAATCTTAAGAACATATCTAAATTGCGTCCTATGCTCTCAACCTCAAATGCAGAAAATTTAATTCATGCGTTTATGACCTCAAGGTTAGATTGTTGTAATGCTTTATTGGGTGATTGTTCTGCATGCTTGATAAATAGACTACAGTTGGTTCAAAATGCAGTAGCTAGAGTCCTTACTAGAACCAGGAAGTATGAGCATATTAGCCCAGTTCTGTCAACATTGCACTAGCTCCCTATCAAACATCGCATAGATTTTAAAATCTTGTTTATTACTTATAAAGCCCTGAATGGCTTAGCTCCTCAGTACTTGAGCGAGCTCTTATCACATTATATTCCTCCACGTCTGCTGCGTTCTCAAAACTCTGGCCATTTGATAATACCTAGAATATCAAAATCTACTGAGGGTGGCAGATCTTTTTCTTATCAGGCTTATTTTTTGCATTTAGGATTATTTTGACCACAATATTCTTTCACAAAGTTATATTTTAACATGGATAGCTAGTGAAAAAAAACTTCAAACCAATAACGGCATCTCTTTTGAGAATTGATCTTCACTCTTTTTTGTGCTAGATCATCACAACAAAAATAGCAGCACCCTATGCTGGTGAAAATATCACAATCATACATTGACCACTGACTATATTTGTCCGTCTTTTACAGTGCATTTGCAGGTTGTTAAAATGGTGACATTTCCAGAGACAGCTACAACTCTACATCCTCTTACACTACCTCTTACACAGCTACAACTCTTACACTAATCTAACATAGTGTAAATGGAATCTATGGATATTTACTCTTTGGGTACACTTGCTATTAGCCTATTGCTATTTGCACTAAATAGCTATTCACACTTAGTTCAAATAGCTGCTGCTTGTAATACTCATAGCATAACTATTCAGTAATTCCATGAGTTACATGTATATTTCAGACATTGATCCAAAGCTGCAGGCCAATTGAGTAAAATCTATCAATCTGAACTGTTGCGGTTTGAAAAGGCAATTCTAAATATATGAATTTCCCAGAGCTATAATGGCCTTGTTGAATCGTTTACATTTTATGCTATGTTAACTAAATTAGTGAAAATTCTATCTTCCTCAGGGCAAAAAGATTGTCTTCATTGAAACTATGTTAAATGAAACAAAGCAATATCTATTCCTGTAAATCTGTGGTCTAAGCCATGTAATTGTGGTTTTCAGATGAAAGATTGAGATGCTGTAAGGGACACAACATTTATTTGGTGTTGGCATGAGTCTTAGAAAATGCCAATAGTAATTTCAGGGGAATGGAAAAATGCTGAGAAATGATGGTCTTATTCCAGCACACTAATATCAAACAGACCATCTAGATAAAGGCACAGGAAGCAAGGGGATGTCCTGATCCTAGAACTCCCTGCAAGGCCTGCATTGTCGGAGTGATATAATCTGAGAGACTGCAAGTTTTATTTTGTACAAAATAGATGGATATATATCAGCAAGGAAAACAGAAAAAGAGATCAAGTTAATGCAAAAGGTGGATGTGGTGAAAGAGAAAAGGAAATTAACATTTTACAGAAAAGAAAACAAATCTGATGATGTTATAAGGGTCTTAAAAGGGGGGTGGGGTGGGGTCTTCTTACTGAACTACCACCTTCCAACTGGTCTGCGGTCTTTTGTACTCCCTTTGGACAGTCAGATAACAAACCACATAAGAGTGTTCCTTATTACTCCTAATAAATGCATTACACCACTACAACATTTTAGATCTCAAATAACCTCTAGAGTCATCAAAGACATCCTGTCCTGGTGTGCGTCATTATATTAAGTGCACTGGGCTCTCTGTGATGGTGGAAGAAAATTTGGTTCACGATACGACTGATTGCACAATACAACAGAGTGACTGCATATGGTAATATGAACTATGTTGCAGTGGAAAAGCTTGTTTTCCAAATCCCTTTGTCAAAATAAAAATGTGTACACAGCAATTCTAACTGATTTAGAGCGAAACATAAACAAACAAACAACAACAACAACAAAAAAAACAATTAGAACACAAAGGACTTGGAAAAGAAGTTAAATGAAAATTTGTTACCATTTCAGAATTCATGTTTTAGCGGATCGTTTTAGCGGTTTAAAATGACTGTGACAATTATAGTCTCCTGCATAGAAAGTAGTGCATGGTGTCAAATTGCCCTATAGTTTCACTGCTGTGTTAAACTTGTGGCATGTGACTGACCTCAAAGGTTTGTGCTGTATTGACCGTCCGCTGTTAAACGACAAAATGTCATGTATAATGTTGATACATGTAACTGCTTTCTAATTCAATATACAATGGCTTTACAACTCGCCACATGTGGTACTCTACAGCTGAATTATCATTGGCTGAAATGTAAATTTAAATGCTTCAGTCATGTTTTGAATTTTTGGAACCTTATTAGACACATGTTATTTGTTCAGGTTGTCCCAGATAAATGTTCTAAAGTGAGAACATATGTGTGTGAGAACATAAAAAGGAGATGGAGAAAAGTACATAACAGGACCTGTAAGCTACATCAGTGGTGACACCTCCTCACTGAACACATGATAAGCCATGTAGTCATGGGTGTTTTATCTCAGATCAGCACAAAATATTCAACCAATCTACTGTTGCTAAAATACTTTTATGAACAGTTTTTCCAAAACATCAAAGAATGAAAAAAATAAAAATAATAATACATGTTTAAAATGACTGTGACAATTATAGTCTCATGCATAGAACGTAGTACATGGTGTCAAATTGCCCTATAGTTTCACTGCTGTGTTAAACTTGTGGCATGTGACTGACCTCAAAGGTAAATTGACCTTCTGCTGTTAAACGACAAAATGGGGAAACAGAAGGGTGTGGAATAATGCAAGCAGGCATTTTTAACATGCAAAAAGCATACACTTATTAATTCAGCAATTTTCCAGTGCATATAAATATGTTTCATGATAAGTTGCCCTTTAACCCATGATTAAGATCTTCATAAACAAACAATAATTAAAAAATAAAAGTTAAATTGTTGCACATGATCAAAAAGCGTGTGAAGAGGTTGCCATAGCAACATACACAATTCGAGCGCCTGAAGATGTAATAAATAAAAACAATCCCCCCCAAAAAACTACGTTTTTTAAACGTACTTAAGTCATTTGACGGTTATAGCCAACTGTTCTAGAGGAGTCAACATAACAGTTTGCGCTCGAAGAATATAAAGGATTGTTCTCCGAAAATGATTGTCGCAACCCTTTAATATCTTACTATAACTCTTGTCGTAAGGAAGACCCTTCAGATTTTATGAAGAAAATGTGCGTATCTAAGTGTAGCACAGAGTTACGCGCTGATCCTCTACTACAGTTGCGCGCTCGATTCAGCGCTGGCATTGCTGCCAGCCTCAGTCACTCCTAAACACCGCCTTTCGTGGGAGGCAACATTAGACACCGGCTGAACTTAAGTACTTCGCTGTTGCCTCACATCGTTCGTTTAGCTGAATTAATGCTAAGGTGTTTTCCAGGTGTTTTCTTATGCGCACCAATAATAACTGTGTGGCACAAGGACACCCCGTTATTGCGACGTTAACAGGTAGCCAAGGGAACTGACAGCATTGAATGATTTGTTATTGATATCCTGGGAAGCCAGAATACTCTTAAAAGTCATCGATCTGGAAGGAGGATATCTTTCTCACGGATTTGATGGATGTTTGATCGGTTGGTGATGCCCATTTATATCATCGATCGCAAATTTCCAGAGACACCTGGTGAGTCTGTTACGCATGCTGCACATGGCTTACAAATATGGTGTGTTGTCCAAGATTTCATGTAGGCACTGGTTGGGAAATGCTAAAAGTTGTTATTTTCTGGTTTTATTTAATAGTATTTGTTGATATTAAGAAAAGCTACACATGGGCTGTATAATGCCTTTCAACATGTCTCTGCCTTTAAATAGCATCTCTGATAAAAGAAAATAAAAAGTACATCTAAAATTAGATGTGTAATTAACTTAACTCAGAACTGCTGCTATCCACGTTCCTTGGGAATTTAACAACTTTTGTAAAAAAAATTATTTATGTGAGATTTGTTTACACTTGTCACCTACACACAGTGTAAAACATTTTACTGTGTGTGTGTGTGTGTGTGTGTGTGTGTTTTAATTGTTATTATTATTTTATATTCACATATAACATTTCAAAACTGTGCTGTTTATACAGTACAGCCTACCCATAGTGTAACACATAGGATGCATAGCCTATAGGAAACAACTGACACTCAAAACAGCAAATCAAATTAGAAACATGTTTTTATCTCATTTTGTGCAGTCTTTAGAAGAATGTTGAAAGGGTTGCAGATCGTGATTGTCCATGATATTTATAGTTTTATACAAATATTAAATGCCATAGAAATAAGATGGTTATGGTCATGTATGATGTTGATTTCATACATGTAACTGCTTTCTAATTCAATATACAATGGTTTTACAATTCGCCACATGCTACTCTACAGCTGAATTATCATTGGCTGAATTGTACATTTAAATGCTACAGCCATGTTTTGCATATTTGGAATCCTTATAAGACACGGATGTGTTATCTGCTCAGGTTGTGGCAAATAAATGTTCTAAAGTGACATGCTGTGTGTGAGAACATAAAGAGGAGATGGAGAAAAGTACATAACAGGACCTGTAAGCTACATCAGTGGTGACACCTCCTCACTGAACACATGATAAGCCATGTGGTCCATGGGTGCTTTATCTCAGATCAGCACAACATATTTAACCAATCTACTGTTGCTGATAGACTTTTATGAACAGTTTTTCCAAAACATCAAAGAATGAAAAAAATATATAATAATAATCAGACATTCAAATCTCCAGGCTTGTTGTGTCTTTTACATCTTGTTGTTAAGAGTTGTCTTTTACATCTTGTTGAGTTGTTAACACGACTGTCATTTATCTTAAGTTTTGAGATAATAAAACTCTAGATGCAATGTTCCTGTTGCTGAGTGACATTTTAATGCTAAATTTGCATTGTGAGTGACCCTCACATTTACACTCTGACTTCGAATTTTTAAAGCAAGTGCAAGGCAACTGTCTCTTAACTATTAGATTTCTAGATAACTATTAGATTCTATACTTTCTACCACCCTGGGTAATTGTCACAGTGAAATGTCTATGGAATTTGAACTAATTTACTAATTAGTAAGGTGCTGCAATCTTTATTTCTGAAAAACATGAAAAAAGCTATCACTTTAGCTGATGATGGCTGATAATAGTGGGTTATTAAAATTGGAAGAAACCCCTATATTGTCTATGTTCATACCAAAGGAAACAGGGACTAAACACAGGAATAACAAATTACTACTCCAACTACTCCATGAAAGAGAAGGCAGAACTGAACCAGACTGCTACAGGTTATTGTTCAATATTCCATGAATTAGCTGTACGTTTTAGATGCATTCGCTTCTCATTAAAACCTATATGCTAATTGAGTGTAATTATTTAATTTGCATTCATAGTGCTCTAAAAAATATTCAGGTACATATGTAAATTTTCACGTATCTGTATGTAAGTCATGGAATACATTTACCTTTTAGAAATATAAGTTTTACTGCGATTCTGGGACCACATTAAATCTAAAATATTTTGTGCTATAACAACTAAATAAGCAAATTTATATATTTATTTCCATTAACAACACACAGGCTCACGCATCATCATTCTGCACATGCTTGCATCTAATTATGTTAAAATTTAAAAGCATATTGTTCTTAAGGAAGGCATCATCCACATCTCACCCTAATCATTATAATGAAAAAAACTCATTGATTTACGAGATGATAGATAATAAAATATATTGAAGGATTGTATTCATTGTGCATTTTGATTTGGACTCCACGGTGACGTACAGAAAGTGGAGTGAAAAACAAACAAACAATATTTTTTTTCAAAATATTTGTAAATAAATAAGTTAGAACATAAACAAATAAATACATGCAAGTAGAATAGTCTCTCCATTTTGATATAATGTTCTGGTTCGCTTCAGGGACTTATTAAAGTGTCCGTATACCGAGGTGATATTTTAACATGAATCCTTTCTCCAAACCCCTTATCTTACAGTGTAATGTGGATCCTGAGGCCTATCCCAACATCTCAGTCCACAGACAGGGTTTGCAGGATGGTATTTTAACATAAAAATTTCAGATATATCCTTTACACAGGGTGGTTAACTGCCATAACTTCCTGGAGTTAAAACATTATTAATTTTCTTACGTTTGGTTTACGAAGACACCAGCATGAATTTGCTGGAAGAGATTAGGTTAAAAGGTCTTCCTGTTCCCTTCTCCTTCAGGGAGATGCAGTACCCCCGCAAAGGCGGGTTGGTTCCCTGCCGATCCACATACGTCAGACGACATCTGATCCGGGGGTCCTGGGACTCTCCATGCATGTCAGGATTATGCCTGGTGCGGCAAGTGACACATCTGTCACTATCTCTTGCACACTCCCTCCCCTTTTACAATAATCTAAATCAAATGCCTGCCTGAGTGTCCTAGATGGATTTGGAAAGTCAAAGCTGGTGAAGACGCTCTTGGTTCTGATTTGCTCCAGACCTGTCGCAGTCACGAGCAGATAAACAAGGAGAAACTGTTCTGCCCTGAGCTCTGATCATGCCCACAGTGGGGAGTCAGAGGACATGCATAAGCTGTTACATAGCCACTTAGGGTAATATAACAGACCAGGACTTGAAGAAATACACGGCTTTGTTCATCTCAGTAGATGTACCTTATCTAAGCGGAATCCAGTAAAGATTTTGGCCAAAAAATAAACTCTATGGGGCAGTTTCCTGAACAGGGTTTAAGACTAGTCCAAGTTTAAAATAAATGTTAGAGCTGTCTAAAATGGAAAAAGCTTGCACTGACGTACCTTAAAATACATTACTGCCATAGTTTGGTCTTAAAATGCTCCCAGGTAATGCTTTTAAAAACTGTTTTTAACATGTTTCTAAAAACTACTTAAATGTCTTAAATTAACAAAGACCTACTCCTGGCTTAATCTAACACCTGCCTGGGAAACCACCCCTATATGTGGTTATATACGTTAGCAGCTGCAGGGATTTTAGCAGAAGAGTCAGAACTGTCAAGTAGTCTTAGACTCAGACGTCACGCCCACGAAGCATTTGGCTAAACGTCTGATGCATATAGCACACTTTAATGGAAACACTTCACGAGTAACAAAGTCATTGTTGGACTGCTTGAATTTGACATGATATCTGGGAGACGTTTGTGTTAAAATTAAAGATGCCCGTTGCGACAAATCCCCACATGAAAGAAGAAAGCCACCTTGTTTATAGATGTGACGATAAGTGCTTATTTGTATCAACTAAATGCTGGATTTTTAAAAGTATGTAAAATATTTCAAGTTCGTGGCACAGAATCTTTAAAATATGTCAGAAAGTTTTACACACCGGCGACATTTCTATGCTTCAAAACGTGATGCTGAAGTAAAACAATTGGTTGTGATTGGTTTTTTGATATGTCGGTCAAACGACTACATGGGTGGGCCTTGGCCAATGAATGCTACCATGGATTCCAGACCTTCAGTCGTCAGTCTGAAGGTCTGGCTACCAGAGACTATGATATGGTTGTCTGCACGTGCAAATGCTTACACATGAATGAGGAGCCATTTTATCATAGTATGTGTTACAAGTGTGTGATTAAAAGTGTGCCTGACTCCAGCTTACAGTTTTACAAGTTGTTCATTATTCATGTTTAAGTATAATTAACTGCAATGCAGTTATGAAACCAGCCTCTGTCAAAAATAGTTACGCCAGTCACACATTTTCCTGTAAAAGTCCAGAAGATTAACCAGCCGGATCTGACCCATGTAGATGTTGTGATGTGACTGAGATAAGAGCCACAGCCCCCTGGAAGTACAATTTAGCCAGACTATTTTGCCAAATTATCCCTGACATTTATCCTTGCTGCCTCCCTCAACTCCCCAAAAACCCAGCACCCTGTTGCTTAAGTGACTTTACTCTTATTATCCATGAATACTGCAGAAATGAAAAGAGAAAAGATTGTGTGAATGTCCTGCAGTGTAAATGTGAGCATGGGCTTTTGTGTATTTGGCCTGCTATGTTGTGTGTTTGTGTATGTGTGTGAGAGAGAGTGTCAGCCTCCTTCAAAGGACGACTTTAAGACTTTGTCCCCAGGTCGGGGTCCTGTCTTGTCAGCCAGAACACAGCAGGAGCTGCCCATCTGCAGAGTCAGGTCTCTGCCTCAGCTTGTAATTCAGTGTGTGACAGTGTGAGCACTTCATCGTATGTGTGACTAGAGTCAGTGACTATGAGAGTAATCAAGAGTGTGTTTGCGTGGAGTAGAGGGATCAATAATTAATACCTGTTATATGAGGAAAACTTAGCTCAAAGTGTGGACTGTGCATGTCTGAAATCTGTAAAAAACAGGTAAGTTCTATGACCAAGGACAGGCAGTATTGAGACTAGGCTCAAAGAAACTCACAGTTAAATTACCTGTGCTTGAATTCCACTGAATCTGAATCTCTTCCACTCTTTTAGGTGAGTTTCTACAGGCTGCCCCAGAGGGACAGCAGACCATGGCTGACAACAACGCTCAGAAAAAAAAGCCCCACTGGACGTCACTGGAGATTGGTCTTCTGACAATTGTTTCTCTGCTTTTTGTAATTATCGTGGCTCTCATCACACTCTTCATCACACAGAGTGGCAAAGGTGAGTGCATGACATTTTTTTTTTGTTACTGTGTGATGAAAATTATTAGCACTAAATTAGTGGCAGTTTAGCCTTAATTACTACCTTCAAAAAAAATTACCTTCAAGTCAATAAACTTGAATATTACTCAATAGGTGCCATAATTAATGTGGATTTAAGTTTCACTTTAGAGTAGGGGGTCAAATTTCCATTTATTAGCACTATATTAATAAGCTAATCAATAAACTTGAATATCACTCAAGAAGTGTCATATTGTAGATTTAGAACAGGATCAAATAGTCTTTATTACAATATTTTAGCCATATACATATTAATAAATAAAAACAATTAATAAATAATAATAATAAAAAAGAAATGTGTGTGCTTGTGTGTGTTTTAATAAGTTGTTAATAGTGGATAAAATGTGGTTACTGTACATACAGTTAATTATTAATTACTAGCTTATTTTTGTTTATAGCATAAATGTGTTTTTTTTTGTTTATGGTCTTTAAAATGACTAATGAATTGTAAATAATGGATAATATGCCCTTACTGTATGTACAGATAATCATTAAGTTGGCTTGGGAAAGTGCTAATCAACTTGCTAATCATGCTAGGAACATGCTAGCCACATGCTAGTAACATGCTAATCATGCTAGCAAACTTGCTAATTATGCTAGCAAACATGTTAGTAACATGCTAATCATGCTAGCAACATACTAGTAACTTGCTATTCATGCTAGTAACATGCTAATCATGCTAGAAACATGCTAGCAAACTTGTTAATTATGCTAGAAACATGCTAGCAAACTTGTTAATTATGCTAGCAAACATGTTAATCATGCTAGCAACATGCTAGTAACGTGCTAATCATGCTGACAAAATGCTGACAACATGCTAATCATGCTAGGAACATACTAGTAACTTGCTAATCATGCTAGCAAACTTGCTAATTATGCTAGCAAACATGTTAGTAACATGCTAATCATGTTACCAACATGCTAGTAAAGTGCTAATCATTCTGAAAACATGGTAATCATGCTAGGAACACACTAGTAACTTGCTAATCATGTTAGGAACATGCTAGTAACTTGCTAATCATCCTAGCAAACATGCTAGTAACATGCTAATCATGCTAGAAACATGCTATTAATTTTCAAAACAATGCTAGTAACATGCTAATCATACTAGTAATTTGCTAACAACTGGGTAATCATGCTAGCAACATGCTAGAAAAATGCTAACAACTTGCTAATCATGCTAGTAACATGTTTGTGACATACCAATCATGCTAGCAACATGTTTGTGACATATCAATAATGCTAGAAACATGTTTGTGACATACTAATCATGCTAGTATCTTTCTGACTTTCTAGATTAAAAACGTTAAACTGAAATTTTAAAACTTTTTTAACTTGAACTATTTTAAACTTTCCAAACTTTTTCAAACTCTCAGCCTCGGCTTTCTCAAGCCAACAAACGCTACAAACTTTTTTATCTAGTTATACTTGTTCATGCTTAACTGATGCATAATTGTTATCATAAATTACATCATAAATTAGTTTAGTTGTGCTTAACTAATGCCCAAAACGTTAGGTTAATCATTAATTTCTAGTGTGTTTTTGATTAACTAATGCTTAATTGTGAACAAATTAACCATTGATTAATGCTTAACTAATGAATTATTCTGGCCCCCTATTCTGAAGTGTTACCGAATTCTGTCATCATTTACGGACTCTCGAGTAGTTCCAAACCTGTATGAATTTCTTTGTAATGCCGAACACAAAGGAAGATATTTTGAAGATAAGTTTGTACCAGGCTGTTTTGAGTCACCATTGACTTCCGTACAGTAGTAGGGAAAAAAATACTATGGAAGTCAAAAAATTCAATGTGTGTGTGAATGTATGTATGCAGCATATTTTATATTAATATTTTTTATTACAACATTTAAAAATTAATCATAAATAAATAAAAAATAATAATAATAATAAAGTAAAATATGAAATTAAATAAAACAAGAAAAAAAATATGAACAAAAAATAAATAAATGTGAAAAAAATTCAGTGTACCGTATACTATAAAAACTGGAAATTTTAAAAATGTTGCTAATTTTATATTACCAACAAAATCACAGTGAATAGGCCTATACTGTAAATATTGAATACATTGGCATGCTTCACTAATGTTTTGCTTTAACCAGACTGGTATGTTTTAAACCAACTGTTCGGAAGTGAAAGCATATTTAGATTTTTTCCCAGGGCAGTATTGAATCAAGTTGGCATACACTGGAATTCCCCAAATAATGTCCACCCTGTAATATGGTTGGTTACCCATGTAAGCCCCTTTCCCTCGTTAGACCTCTAAGCAGCAGATGGAGCTTATGGGGACTCACACTGCAGCTTGCCTTTCACACCCTGATCATCTGCCATTAATGTGCTGAATAAATGTTTAAACAGCAAAGGCAGATAGAATGCTAAAATACAGAGATGATCTCCACATGCTTTTCCTCTCAGCCACGGAGGTCTGGATAGGAGGGCAGGGCTGTAGGGACTAAGGTCAGACAGTGGATGCCTATTGCATCTTAGTTCAGTGAGAGATTCTCATAAATAATAAAAAAAAATTCTGTGCAGAATACCCACCACAGTGAAATATTTTTTTAAATAGCAGTTTGATTTATTATTATTATTATTTTAATATGTTAGTTTGCTCTAGATCTCTAATCTTTTGTGCTTCTTTTTCCTTTGTAGATGGAGTCTGCATAACAGCTGACTGCACACGTTCAGGTAAAGACAATTTACAATGTACTGCATATAATTTAATCATGTAATCTTTGAGAGTCAACTAATAGCCTTTCTTGCACATACATATATATATATATATCTGTATATATATATATATATATATATTCTGGCATTATAGCATCCCGCCTCATTGAGAACATGGACCCCACAGTGAACCCCTGTGACAACTTCTACAAGTATGCCTGTGGTGGCTGGCTAAAGAAGAACATCATACCTGAGACCAGTTCACGTTACAGTACCTTTGACATTCTCAGAGATGAACTGGAGGTGGTACTCAAAGGTAGAATGACACCACTTTACTACTGTTGGCTGTTAGGGCTCGTTATCAGCAACTGAAAACATGTATGTATGTAATCCAAAGGCAATAAAACTGATTAAAAGAAAAAGGCATACCTGCCAAGTAAGTTAATGATGCAATATTGTATACGGTATGTGGCTTTGCTGTTAGTGAGCTGCATGCTGTATCCTACCTACATAGGCAGTTGTCTACATCATGGAAAAAGCGCTCTTCATGTTAAGTACACAGGGACTCAACTCAAATAGCTTGACGTTAGCAAGTATAATCAATGATCACAAAAATATGATGCCCCAGACATGATATACTAGCAGAAAAGATATTTTGTCCTCAAATTACCAATTAGTTTCCATGGCTTATTAATTTGTGAGTGTGGTTTATTCATTTGTATTTTCCCTGTTTTCAATACAACTTTACCATGTTGTAATTTGCTTGAAAAACTTTTGTTTTCACTTATTTAAATATGGCCACATTTCACCTAAAACAGGAGGAAAAAATGAATGAGCTGGATAATAAGTAAATGCGTAAATAAATTAATAAGTGGTGGACAATTCCTAATTTGTCTCTACAATTAGAGACAACCAGAAACAGTATACACATTTTTTTGTAATATTGATTCCAGTCTATTTATACGATATCTTATAGATTAACATATACAATAAATGTATTTAATTAAATTACACTGTGTTTACACTATATTGCAGATATGAGTTTAGATACAGCCGCTTGGCCACAAAAGCAGCAACTAAAAACAGGTAGAATCCATTCAATCTATAGTTTAGTTGTGTCTGATGTGAGCTATTTTAAGCTCAGTGAGACTCTGCCTGAGGCTCTGACATTGAAATTTAAAGCTGTGCCTCTTGTTCTTTTTAACACAGCAGTGGAACTGTCAGACAAAAACAATTTCATTTGTAAATGCTGACAGCACGCACTGTAGTATGTCTTAAGGGGTGCAGAGAGTATTGATGTTATGCAGTGGGATTGTACAGGATGTGGACTGATGATGTGGGAATAGCTCTGGGTGATCTGAGGGCCCACAGCTCCTGGAGCCATGAGACCTCAGCTGTCTGACCAGGAACATGGAGCTTATTTACCCCAGCATGGGCACTGATTTACAGGGATATTTTCAGAGCCACCTCTTGAGGTCAAGAAATATTTTCGTAGATTTGGAAGCATGTGTGTTAATGATCATGCTACAGGAGGTGGAGGGAGGAAGGCTTGACCTGATAAACGCAGCAGGAGCTGTAGGTTAGGAGCTGTAGGGGGCTATGCACAGACAGAGGCTTGTGGATGTGTTGTGAAAGCCCTTTTATTTTTTTTTACCACTTCTCTCTCTGACCCACCTTTGAAAATTAATGCTTTGTTACAATCAGAATTTTAAGAGTCTTAAAATGCATAAATCATAAGAGTCTATTTAGACATTTGATTAGACTTTTATGCAAATGCTCTGTGAATGAAATTAGTGTTCAGGGCCTATTCTTCAGTTTCCCAACCTCACTTTTGCATTTCAGCTGTTGTGACTTTGAGAGATGGGTTTAATGCTTATGAAGACTCTTGCATCATTATACATGGGGCCATAGCCACTACAGGACACATACCATATTTTTCACATTAGCTTTTAGCCTAATTGTTTTTTTTAGTAGTTTAGTGTCAAATGATTACGTTTGGTCTTCGCCAACTGTAAATATGTTGTCACATACATTAATATCTGACTGATATTTGCATAAAAGCAGGAAGAGCTAAACACTTTACTTACTGAATAGCTATTGTGTGAATAGTTAGATTAGCCAAAGGTCATGTCATAAAAGCCTCTACAAGCCAAAGAAAAACGCTTTAATACTGCTTACATTGCACCATTGCCAGTCCAGAGTCTGTCGTCTCAATGATGAAAGCACTTCACAACAGTTCAATCTGATGGGGCCGCAGAGAAACATGTTCCACTTCACTTTCATTTAATATGACTTATTTATTGATCCTCATGCTTGGCACCAAAAAGCAAGCCTGTATTAAACCTGCCACTAAGAACATACATAAAAGATTATTTTACTTTACTCCATTTTATTCTACACAACCTATTAGCTGCTTAGCAAAAACTAAGCAGTTTTTGGCATAAATAACCACTGTCTTCCATCTTCTGCACCAAGCTTCACATACTTGTGGCATTCATTTAGTACCTTGTTACAGTCAAGTAGCTATTTAACCTGGATCATGTTTATACTATGTATCTGGCCAGGGGGTATTTTCTGTTCCCAGCTGAGAAGCATGCGCTATGCTTAGGTGTGAGGAATTGTAAAATATAACCTTAAGTATGTGAGTCAGAAGAACCGCTGAAAATAGCAAGAGTTATACTGTAATCCAAAACTTATAGAGAGTTTAAAAGCTGTTAAAAAAAGAGAAAGCAGGGAGGAAATACAAAGAGTGAGAGAGATCACAGACAGTTTTTTGTAATTGGCAAATAGGAAGATAAAGGAAGAGGAAATAGACAGAAACCTACTGTATAAAACATGCATGAAAAGAAAACAGAGGAATTTACGTTGTCCTTTTTTCATTTTCCTTCAGGCAGTGCACTTTGTATTAATTCATTCATGTAATCAGGGATATTTTGTCATCACAGAAAATGGAAGATAAATACACTACATTATGGATCTTAATGTCTAAATATTAACATTTCTCTAGCAGACTTAATCCTCTGTAATAGGCTGAGAGCGGCATAATCCAGATCAAGCTGACAGAAAATGGGTTATAAATTCGAGAAGCTTTCTGAATACTCATGCATATACATGCAGGAGATGCTCGAGGGAAGGGCTGTTTCCTGCCGGGACAGAGTGGGCTTTGTCAGGAGATGTGGGTCAGATAAGGCTACTGATCTCAATATCAAAAAGTAACTTTCAGTGGAGCTGTATACAAGCTTTTGTGGTCATTCCATTAAGAAAGAGAGAAGAGAGAGAGAAAAGCAACAGTAGTTTGGCTTTGATATAGATACATCTGTTTTCATTTATTTCCAATTCAATGGGTGTATTTGGAAATTCAGTCCTGTTTTTTTACATTTATAATTTGTGTTCCACAGATTATGGCTTACAAAAATAGAATATAAAAACATTTTATTGCTGGTTAAAGTATTGGGGACACCTGATTTTCAGTTATTATTGTCTTTACTGCAGAGACCGTCTCTGCATTTGATAAATAAAATTTAATCTCGTCATTATACATTACCATTACTCTGTTGTTCTATTTGATAATGTTCAGTGCTTTGCTACAATCTGTATTGTTAAAATCGCTATATAAATAAAAGTGACTTGACTTGACTTGTTTAAACTCTTCCTGAAACTAGCGCATTGTCTGTAAATTAGCTCTACATATAATGTAAGAGGAAAGAAAGCAAGTAATCTACACATGTCAGAGGGATGGAGAAACAGAGTGACTGAGATGAAGTGACAACAGTTTTGAAGCTGTAGGGGTTCGTGCCACATGGCCACCAGGCGGTCTCTAATCCAATCACTCACACATGATCTGTGCCCTTTCACAGGAAACACTGAGACCCAAGCACTAATTAAAACAAAATCTGAACACAAGTACTACAAACAGGATATAAGAGATTTAAAGCAACAGCTGGGCCACTTACTGAAGGAGAGGTAGACGGGAGCAAAGTAGTCACAAAAGCATGATGCATGAGATTTTAATTTAGGAGGATGTTTTTGGACCTTTGAAATCCATATTCAAAACAGTCCAACAAATTAAATGAAACTTTATTTTTACTATAGGAGTACTGGAAAGAGAAGAAAATGTAAGCAGCTCACTGACCAAAGCCAAAGTCCTCTACAGGTCCTGCACTAATGAGAGTGAGTCTCAATTTATTGAATATAACTCAGGTTTAATATTATATGTTCAGAAATAAAGATGCTGTTATGATGTCAAGAGGAGAAGTCTTTATCAAATCATTATGCAAATGAGCGACCAAACATGACATTCTTAAGAGATTATCAGCAAAAGAAATTCTATTTCAACAACTTCAGTATTCACTGGATGCTTGAAATAACCTTGGACTCCTTCAATATTTTCCTGACAGGCCTCATTGAACAGAGAGGTGGGAAGCCTTTGCTTACAGTGCTGCCAGATGTCTTTGAGTGGCCTATAGCAACAGATGATTGGGACACCACATATGGTCGGAGAAGATTTCTCAGCAGGTTTTTATGCATGCACTCAATTACCTCATAGATACTTTGTATCCCAATTTCTCGTCTCTCATCTCCTCTACAGGAAAGAATTGGAGTGCGGAAGATGCCATAGCCAGGCTGAATGAGAAATATGGAAAGCAAGTCCTAATCAGCTTTTTTATTGGTACAGATGACAAAGACTCCAATGCACACATCATTCATGTAGGTGTGCACAATAACAGACTACATCTTTTTTCTTTTGCATTCAAACACCAATGCATGTTCCGTTAATTAAACAAAAATGGTATTTTAAGTAGCAAAATAGCATGAAGTAATTGAAGTAAATACATTTTTATTGGGATGAAACTACACATGCTTGTATTGGGTTTTCTATTAAAAATGAAACGCTGATTTTCTCTTGGTTTTATTCTCTGTGTCAGTTTGATCAGCCAAGTCTTGGTCTCTCCTCAAGAGACTACTATGTGTGCACCGGACCGTATGAGGAGGTAAGAATAGCCTGTTAAACAGGAACAGGTGGATTTTGTCAAACTTACTCTTTTTTTCCCTTTACCTCCCTTCTTCCTGCTAAAAAGATTAGCTTAGATGATAATGAATTTTCATGTTGGTTCAGGCTAGTCTAACCAATGGATAAGAAGCCTCTCTAGTTGTGTCTTTCTTTTCAACATTTTATTTCTCACATTATTAATCCAATAAATAGTCCTTATTTATGAAACTAACAAAATGTTGAAGTTACAGATAAAAAACCCACCTTGGATTTGTCCTGAACACACAAGCAAGAAGTGAAAGATAAGCCCAGTCCACTTAATACATAATACACAACAGTCTGCTAATCAATTTGCATATAATTTATTTTGAAATGTTACTCTTGTACTGGAGTGTTCAGACTTAGTGGCCACAAAGGGTTAGTTATCATCAACTGATCGTTATTCAGGTCAGACATATAAGTGCCATATATCTGCCTTTATTATGTCCCAGGACTGGCTAATTTAATACAAAAAGCCAATAAAAAAAGTTAGAAAGGGACAAACAGATGATAATACTTGGACCAAGATCTTGTCTTTTGTTTCCAGTTTCCAACTTAATGGTTATGTAACTTTTTAGCAGGAAAGCAGAGAATGAGAGGAAAGAAGGAATTAGCTTGAATAATTTTTGCACAAGTGCACAAATACTTTACTAAATGACTGGGAAGTGAGAGTGAAGAAAATATGCATGCTAACAGGTATTGAATTTAGCACTCATGTGTTTTCAATATGTGCTTTTCTCAGGCCTGTGTGACATATGAGAACTTCATGACTGACTTGGCAAAGCTGATTCGAACAGACCGGGGTCTGGAGGTCAATGATACTGATATCAGGCAAGAGGTTGCCCGAGTGATGATGATGGAAAAGGAAATCGCTAATGTAAGCATGGAAAACTTCTAAAATTTAAAACAATAACCACTCGAAAATCGAATTGTGTCTCATCAGACCTGAGACTCTGTAGCAATCAAAACCTTTCAACTTATTGGAAAGGGTTAATTGTAACTGCAGCATTTGAATGTCACCAGATGTTCATTTATGCATGTTGGAACTACTTAATATTTCTCTTCTAAAGTATTTAAAGTATTTACAAATCATAACTGTAGTTAATACATTAATAGACAAATATTTAATGATTAAGTACTTTAAATCAACCATTACCTTCTATCTCTCTCTCTCACATGCACACACACATATACTGAAACACAAATAACCACATACAGTAAATACTGTCAGTAAGCCCATTCAGGTACTTTATTTATTACCTGGAGATCACTTGAAAAACACATAAACAATATATTGTTCTATCTTGCATGTATTGTCTTCGCATTTTTATGCTTATTTAGCTTTACAGGGAATTGTTGGATACCTTTGTCCATATTAGGATTTCATGGCACGTCGTAAGTTATTACTTCTATGAGTCCATTTTGCACTTACTGTGCAGCAGTGCTTTGAGTGGAGTCTTGTTTGGTGTTGTTGTGTGTTCCCTCCAGTCCTGCTCTACCAGCCCAGACTCCCTACCTGCTGGTTCCCCAAGGCTGTCTGCCAACCAAGCCTGGTGCTGAGAATCTAGGGCCTCATTTACGTATTGTGTGTATTCTTAGATTTGATCTTGTAGTGTGTACACATTTAAATCCACGCCAGTGTTAATATTTGTCATGTCAGGGTCTGAGAAGTACCTTCTTTTTCTTATGCCGCAAGTTTAGAAAACGTAAGCTGTTCTTGCAGCTTGCTGTTCTAAATTAAAGATTTGGGACGATAACTGGTGATCTTTCAAAGGTTAAAGGAACAGTTTACCCTGAAATGAAAATGATGCCATAATCTACTCACCCCGAAGCCATCCTAGGTGTATATGACTTTCTTTTTTCAGACGAACACAGTCAGAGTTTTTAAAGAATAATTCACATTTCCTTTAAAGTGGATCGATTGGGTTATTGTAACAAAAATATTTCTAGGTTTAAAATTAAATCATTGACTTCCGGCAATGGCTATATGTATGCATTGAGATCCGGATACTTGGCTGACCTCTCACATGATGTATGATGTAAGTTGCTCAGGAGGCAGGATACATTTTTTTAAAACTATGATTGTGTCTGAAAGAAGAAAGTCATAAACACATGGCTTAGGGTGTAGTAGATTATGGTGTTATTAATTAGGAGACATTTACAAGGCAGAGAACTTAAACCATTCAATTGCATGCAAGTTCATTTGAGATCCATTTATTCTACATATGAAAGAGGTGTATGTGTGCTTTCTGTGAATAGGTTCACATGTACAAATATGTGAAATTTGGGAAGGTTTCTGTGTGACATTTTATAAATGAGGCTCCTAACTCCGGTTTAGACAATAAATCGGGCATAGTTCTCTCCCTGCTGGTTGGAGCTGTCTCAAGATTGTTCACACCTGTGTTGTGTGACTGTGTGAGTGTTCAATAAATCTTTGATTCACTCACTGCCTTCTTGCGTCCCTTCCTGCTGACCTTGACACTCTGGGGAGCTCATATAAAACCAAGTCCTATCTAAATGAATGGCAAAGTACTAATATCTCAAAACCTGGTTGCTGAACAAGCAATTCAGTTAGACATTTAAACATAGCAAAATCAAAAAAAAAAGAAACCATCATTCTAAGATGTTAAATATAGGGCTCAGGATAAATTCTGAAAACTGCCATCAGTTAACACAGTCTGCCACTGCATCAAGAAATGCAACTTGAATCTCTGTTAATCTAGGAGAAAAATATATCTCAATTCCATGCAGTGATACCATCTCTGGGATCTCTGGGCCAGAGTTGTTTTTGAGAAAAAACCCACTTCTAAAATAAAAAAAATAAGTTTTTTTTTAATTTGCACTTTAGTCATTTTAAAAAAAGTTAAAGAGAATGAACAGATGATTTTTATAGCATTTCCCAAAATGTCCCAACTTTATGAAATTGGGGTTGTATCAGTATATAGTCTTTGGTAATGTGCAAAATATTCCCATTTTGTACATAATATCCAAAAAAAATGTCAGGTCATGCATAGACGAGTTGACGAGACATGCCACAAATTTTCAAAATTTAGATATAAATTCAAAGAGAAAAGATGCTATGCTAAGGTGACCAGAGATGGCACTTGAACTACTTGAGGAGAGCAAATGGCCCCATGCTTTCAAATCTCGCTCACTTTTTGCGTACTTTGATCATAAAGGATCAGACGGCACAAGATCAGGTGCCATGTCTGATTACTTTACAATAACATCTTTCACTTTGAATATAATTGGGAGTTACTTGAAACTTTATAGTACAAGCATTGGCCACAGAACAGTACATTTAGTTGTTTAACCCATATAATGTGTTTGTGCTTTTTAATCTGGTCATTATACATTACCATTACTCTGTTGTTCCATTTGATAATGTTCAGTGCTTTGCTACAATCTGTATTGTTAAAAGCGCTATATAAATAAAAGTGACTTGACTTGACTGAGACTATTTGCTAGAGTGGCTGCACAGCTTAACATTGCTACAGATCTCTGCCTTGTTTTCCCCAATGTTCCTAGTGATGTTTTTACCTTTTATGAAAGTGAGGTCATTCCTGTTTAGTTTACACAGTACAGATTACAGGCTTGGTAATTTGTGTTGGAGCTTGAGTCAGACCCACACTGATTTAGACCTTTCCCTTGACAATAATTGCTCATACTCAGTTAAAATCCGCATTTTGTGCATTTGGGGTTAAGTTTAGAGCACTGTGCACAGCAAAGTTATGTTCTTACTCTAGAGGCAATGGCATTTCAAATGCTCTCCTTGTCTTCACAGGCAACAGACACAACAGAGGACAGAAACAACCCAGTTCTACTTTATAACAAGAAGCCTCTGGAGTCCATGAACAACAACTTTACTCTGGAGTTTAATTCTAAGGTAAAAAAAGTTTCATCTCCCATGTAGTGATTAGAGTTATTATCTTGTCCTTAAATGAAATTAAATGATGAATTTTCATTTCTGCACTGCTCCTATTTAGGTGTTCAACTGGACAGTCTTTACTAATAAGATCATGAACACAGTTGACTTGAACATTACAGACAGTGAGGAGGTTATTGTATATGCCCCAAACTATTTTAAAAAGCTGAACCCTGTCCTTGCCAAGTACACAAAGAGGTAATTTTACAATATTTGTTTCAAACCTGTTATGTATTTTTTAGGATTCATTACTGATAAAAAAATAGCTTTAATTTAAAATATGAATATTCTGTAACAGTGTAGGCTTTCTTTACTACATCCTTTTTTCTTCTAAAGACCTTGCAGAATTGCAAGTCTTGAGATTGTGGCATGATGTCACCACACATCTGAATAGAAAAGTGACACCCAGTCTTGATTGGCTATGCATGGGATATGCATATTTTTTCTCATGACTGTACATAGAGTATAAATATTTTTGTAATCATATTTGCAGGGACGTTCAGAACTACATGGTGTGGCGTTTTGTTATGAATCTGGTGGTTGGTTTGAGCAGAAAATACAGGGAGACCAGGAAGGCATTCAGAAAGGTAAAATTGTGAATTAACAGGAATAATTTTATGCACATTTATAATCTTGCTACCACCCCTCTCAGGCTATCTATGGGACCACCACTGAACCAGCAGTTTGGAGACAGTGTGCCATCTATGTAAACAACAATATGGAGAATGCTGTGGGGAGACTGTATGTGGAGGAAGCCTTTGCAGGAGATAGCAAATACATGGTGAGCTGTATGTGTATGATATATGTCTTGATTGGTCCTATAATGGCTCTTGAAAATGTGCTTGTGTGTGTACATACTATTGAGACCTGTGTGGGATTATTTGAATCAGATCCATTTTCTCGCATACATGTAAGAACAGCTGAGCATTGCACCAGTACTACCTGTCATAAAACGCTATCTTACACTCCATTAATCACAGGACTCTCCTGGCATGAAGCCCACCACATGTACATGGCAGCACTCTGCACAGTTTCTTCAAATATGGCCAATATGGGAATAGATCACACTTGTTAAATTCATTTTTCTAACTAGCATTGTTGAACAGCAGCCATGCATATATACTTTTTTTTGGTGGAAATTACATTTTGAACACTTTAGAATATAATGGAATACTGTGTTGTTAAAGAAACCTAAATACACATTTATAATCTAGAATAAATATTATGTTTAAATATTTTGCTCACAAGGGATTTTTTTCTGCACATATTTGGCCTCATATTTTGCACATCTCATTTGCTCTTAAGTGACTTCTCCTTGATAAACAAGTACACTAAAATGCTTAAAAAATTGCTTTAATTATTTTTAAAATTGGCTCATGTCAGCACCATTGTAACATTTATGTTTCTTTGTTTACCGTCTGTCACTGTTTTGGTTTCGTTTTTGCTCTTCCTGTGTTTCTGTAACGAAGCACTGGAGTCAGTCGGATCCATTTGCAGTATGTTTATTTAGCAGAGTCAAACAGGCAATGGTCAAAA
>JAUYWG010000055.1:7213700-7234426 GCA_034779775.1 Enteromius afrohamiltoni
CCTGACCTGAACCCCAGAGAGAATCTGTGGGATATTGTGAAGAGAAAGTTGAGAGACACAAGACCCAACACTCTGGAAGAGCTTAAGGCCGCTATCGAAGCATCCTCGGCCTCCTAAACACCTCAGCAGTGCCACAGGCTGATTGCCTCCATGCTACACCGCATTGAAGCAGTCATTTCTGCAAAAGGATTCCTGACCAAGTATTGAGTGCATAACTGAACATAATTCCACTCCTCAAGTCTCTCAGAAGACCCAGTGCTGCAAAGGAAGGATCTCATGTGAAGTGGAGTGATATGACAGCTACTCCACCCTGGAACCTGGCCCAGGGCAAGAGAAGCAACAGCCGCAGAAAACAGGTCCTTGAAAATGCTTCAGTAAAGCCCAGACCTCGGCTGAATCCTCATAAAGGGAAGAAACCTGCTGGCATTGTTGGAACTGATACAGTTAGAGCTATTCAAGTCATAAAATCAAAACTGGTGAGTGTGTTTGCAACAAAATTCTCTCCTGGTTTGGACTCTGAGACTTTGACTAAATATATGAAAGATAAACTTGGGCGTGATGTGACTTGCCAAAAGATAGAAGCTGTACAAGGTCGGTTCAGTTGTTTTAAGATAACTGTAGAGTGCAAAGAAGTAGATGAAATGTATAATCCAGAGCTGTGGCCTGAAGGTACTTTTGTGCGGCGATTCTATGAGGCAGGTAAACCTAAATCTACAGCTGTGTCAACATCAGTGATGAACGTGCCTGTAATGGGATCAAGGGTACCTCATGCCTAGTACTAGCAATAGTGATGGAGCTCAAAGTGGTGTCATACAACTCACGAGGCTTGCGCCTAGGACAGAGTGCTGGGGACAGAGCACATCGGAGTGTGATTGACCAGCTACTGGAGACCACAGATATTCTCTGCCTACAAGAGACATTCTGAGCCAATCAAGATCTTGATAAACTTAATTCTGTCTACTGTGATTTTCATGGAGCAGGAGAATCCACAACAGATTTAATCACCAAAGTGGAACGTGGTAGAATACCTGGAGGTGTGGCCATTTTGTGGCGCAAGAAATATGAACCAATGATCAGTATTATCTGATTAGAGGTGGACTGGTGCATTGCAATTAAAGTTGTGCATTCTATGAATGTTTATATTATTTTAATTGTCCATACCCCATATGTCTGCTATAAAAATGAAGATGAATATATGAATAGATTGGCCTTTTTGAACTCTTATATTAGGGAATGTGCATATGCAAATATATTTGTGATGGGTGATTTAAATGCAGATATCTCTGATGACAAATCTCTTTTTGGTCAGCACCTGGTACAGTTCTGTCATGATAGTAAACTGGTTCTCTCTAGTATGAATTTCCTTCCTGCCCATAGTTATACTTATATCAGTGAAGCATGGAACACTACATCTTGGCTGGATCATGTAATTTGTACAGCTGATGCTCATGAAAGTCTGGAAAAAGTTGAAATTCTGTATGAGATGACTACAACTGATCACTTACCTGTCTCTATGATTATAAATGTAGATAATTTGCCTGACTGCAGTAGTTTGACAGAAGATGGTGCCAACATCGGCAAAGTGGATTGGGATAAACTACATAGAAAGGATGTCTTGTACTATTGTGGGAGATCGGATGCTTTCCTAAGGGAAGTGCAGATGATGTGATAATGTCACTCACTGTAATGATCTATGTGAAATGTACAATGGTATAGTGAGTGCTATACATGATGCCAGTTGCCCTTTATATACGCATCCCAGAAAGGCTATACATACTAAGTCTGGTTGGAGTATGTTGGTAGCTACCAAGAAGCTGCTAAGACGGCTCATAGATCCTGGGCTATGGCTGGTAGACCCAGACAGGTGCCAGAGTTAGAACAAAAAAAGCTTACCAGGGCTAAATATAAATATGCAGTGCGCTTTGTTGGGAAGCATGAGGAAGCATTAAGAGCTCGCATTATGGCGGGAAACTTGATTGGCAACAATGTCATTGAGTTTTGGAAGGAGGTGAAAGCTACAAATAGGGCCAAGACAATATTGCCTTGCCATTTTGGGGGTGTATCTGGTACAGAAAATATAGCAGGGCTGTGGAGACAGCACTATGTAACTCTGTTTAATTGTATTAAAAGTGAGCCCTATTGTGTGGGTGAGTTAAATGAGGATTTAATTCAATTTACTCCCAGTGAGGTCTATAATGCTATAGAGCAACTAGCTGATAACAAAGCTAGTGGTAATGATAACATCACTGCGGAGCATCTCAAGTTGGCCAGCCCTAGAGTGGCAGCCCTGTTATCCATTTGCTTCACAGGACTGATGATTCATGGTATACTGCCAGACACCATGTTGACTGTCACATTAGTGCCCCTCATTAAGGACAAGGCAGGGAAAATAGGGAGTCTTGACAATTATAGACCCATCGCTCTAGCTAGCATTCTCTCAAAGGTGTTAGAAAATATGCTACTTGATAGAATGAGTGGGCTCATTTGTACCACAGAGAATCAATTTGGCTTTAAGTCTCAGCATAGTACTGATCTATGTATTTATGCTTTTAAAGAAACTGTTGAATCCTATAGAAGGCATGGCTCTACAATGTTTATTGGGTTTATTGATGCGTCTAAGGCATTTGACAGAGTAAATCATCATAAGCTTTTTACTAAACTTAGGGGTGTGCCGGGATGTATTGTACGTATACTTGTCTACTGGTATACCACACAAAGCATGCAGGTTAGATGGGAAACAGCCTATCAGCACCATTCAGTGTAAGTAATGGAGGGGCAGGCTTTTGTCTTCAGCCCTGTTTAACTTATACAGGGATAAACTTTCAAAGCAGTTGGGGAAATGTAAGACGGGTTGTGTAATAGGTAACACTCTGGTAAACCACCTGATGTACGCAGACGATTTAGCTATTATGTCCCCCAGCACTTTTGGGTTCCAGCAGTTGTTGGATATATGCTCTAAGTATGGGGTTGAGTTTGATGTACAGTACAATGCAAGAGTCTTGTGTTGATTTGTAGGACTAAGGAAGATCAGAAGGTGTACTTCGCTATGTTTTACCTGTCAGGACATTATATCTGTGTATCTAACTGTACAAAATATCTTGGGCATATTATAAATGACAAGATGGAAGATGATGCTGACATGTATAGGCAAAGACGAATGTTGTATATTCAAGCGAACATATTAGTCAGGAAATTTCATTACTGCCCTGATAATGTGAAGGTGCACTTGTTTCATGCTTAGTGCACCCCAATGTATGCAGCCTCATTATGGGTCAACTATAAAAAGGAGACTGCGCAACTGCAGGTAGCATATAATGATTGCTTGAGGATACTGCTGAAGAAGCCCAGGAGTAGCAGTGCAAGTAAGTTTTTTTGTGACTTGAGGCTGAGCTGTCTACAGGCCCTTTTGAGGAGCCTATTGTTTAAGTTTATGTGTCGACTTGATGAGTCAAAAAACTGTATTATAGTAAGGCTCACAAGTTCCAGGTGTAGCTCGGTTCGATATCAATCTCATCTATGGAAGCATTGGTATGTGTGTCTTTTAAGAGTGTGAAAATGGGTGTATTTGTCTATGTTATATGCCTAGAGCCTGGAATAAAGATAATATATATATATATATCATTATTTGAAGGTTGACTTTGACTTTTTTTGCATTAAAAACACTTTTCTTTCATTGGTCAGATGAAATATGCTAATTTTTTTAGATTTTTGAGAGGGTTTTCATGAGCTGTATGCCAAAATCATCAATATTAAAACAATAAAAGGCTTGAACTACTTCAGTTGTGTGTAATGAATCTAAAATATATGAATGTCTAATGTTTATCAGTACATTACAGAAAATAATGAACTTCAATCACAATATGCTAATTTTTTGAGAAGGACCTATTTTATGGAAGATCAAGTAAAGTACCTAATTGAGAAGCGGATATCAGCCGCGTTTGTGGGCAAACATGAAACAACAGACACTGACATTGCAGCTGGCCAATTCAGTACTGAGTTAATTCAGTACGCTGAATGCAATGAACTGTGATTGGTTGTTGTCATGTCGGTCAAACTACCTTGTGGATGGGCCTTGGCCAAAGAAAGCTGTATGTCTTGGACACTCGGGTAAAGAGAGGGGCAGAGCTGTCAACTGATCACCATCTGGTGGTGAGTTGGATCTGTTGGGGGTGAAGGAAGCTGGACAGACTCGGCAGGCCTAAACGTACTGAAAGGGTCTCTTGGGGATGCTTAGCAGAGCCCCCTGTCAGGGAGGTCTTTACCTCCCACCTCCGGCAGAGCTTTAATCAGATCCTGAGGGAGGTTGGAGACATTTAGTCAGAGTGGACTATGTTCTCCGCCTCCATTGTCGATGCGGCTGTTCGTAGCTGTGTGTTTCTATTTTATCTCTAATAGTATTAACCTTGGAAGTAAAATATTGCATAAAGTCATTACTACTGTGGTCTTGTGGGAAGTCAGTGCCTGTTGATGCTTTATATTTTGTCAATTTAGTCACTGTATTGACTAGATATCAAGGGTTATGTTTGTTTTCTTCTAATAGAGATTAAAAGTAATCAGATCTAGCCCTTTTTAATGCTTTTTCTGTAAATTAGCATATTTTCCCGCCAAGCTAAATGAAACACTTCTAGCTTTGTTTTCCTCCAGCTATGCTCCATTTTCCGGGCTGCTCTCTTTAGAGCTCGAGTGTGCTCATTATACTGTTTTCTTTTACCTCTCTTAAGCACAAAGGAGCTACTGTATCTAAAATGCTAGAGAAGAGAGAGTGTTGTAATGCTCAGCTAGGAAAGAGACTGAAAGAAAGTTTACAAGTTTATTGAATAATTCAAGGATTAAAGTCAATATCGATCTGCTGATAGTTCTCTTTCATTTCTTTCAGGAAGATGACCGATCTCCTGATCGCAGTTCCAGTGAATTATTTGTACTTTTTTAATTAAATTGTTACTCTTAATTTGGTTGGAATGTTTTCTGTGTTTTCTAGTTCAGGGAATAGACACAGTCTCTATAGTGTAGTACTGTATCTAGGTGAAAGAGTCTCTATGTAATGAGAATTAACAGACTGCTGTGACGTGAGCCGACTAGCAGACGGTCGGTTTCGCTAGTCTGTCTGCTGTGTGTTGCATCATCCCGGGAAGTAATATACCAGAGTATATTATAATATCTATAATTATAATTATAATTATTTTTAGTGATCTCCAACTGGCGAAGTCGAACATCATTAGCGCCCATGTGAACAATCTTACTGAATTTACTTTCAGCATTAGCCAGCACTTTCACATTTGCCAAGATGTCAGGCGCTCTGGCTGCCAGAACACATTGAACTACAGTATGGTGGTTGGTGTCTCTATTTTCACATTCCGTACAATAGAATTGCCAATTACTAGAGCACTCTCTGGCTCTTCCAGGAGAAGAAAGAGGCATTTCCAGGCCACCCAAGGGCCTCCTCCTGGTGGGACATGCCTGGAACACCTCCCGCACACCTCCTAATTACTATGTGTCCCTAGGTCCACACATTTCGTTGACCCTGGAACAACATTTTAATGTAAAAATACAGTTGTGACCATATCTCTGCACCTAAACACACAATCACAATGTTGTCCCACGGTCATCAAAGATGTTGACCCTGGGACATAGCTGACCTCCCACACCTTCCCTCACTCTGTCTCTAAGGAAGCACAAAGCCACCCTGTGGAGGAAACTAATTTCGGTCACCTGTATCCGGAATCTCATCCTCCATCTTCACCATGACAGACCGGTACATCAACCGCATTACTGCAAAGGATGCATCGATTCATCACTGTTCCATCCTTCCCTCACTCATGAACAAGACCCCTAGATATTCCTCCACCTGAGGCAAGAACTCCCCACCAACGTGAATAGACCGAACCACCCTTTTCCAACTGATAACCATGGCCTCAGACTTGCAGGTGCTGATTCTCATCCCAGCCACTTTACACTCAGCTGCAAACCATTTCATTTTCATTTCAGTCAACAGGACAATGCAGCTTCTATGATCTTTCAGGCACTCAAACCCCTCAACCATGGTAAGTTGGCAATCCTAGGATAGGTATATAATAAGTATATAACTGAAACAATAAAATCAATTTAAAAAAAGCTAAACAGAAATAAAAAAATACAAATGATCAAATAGCAAAATTACTAAAACTTTAATTAGCTGAATGAATAACAATAAAAGCTTATTCCAAATAAACAATGTAGTAGAATAACAATATATACATTTTACTACAACCACCAAATTATATGGGGTGCTGTGGGGGGTGTGATCTATTACTGACTCAAATATGCATGTATATGTGAGTTCATCCCAAAAGGATTCAGTGTGTGTGTGTGTGAACCATGAGTGAAATTGTGTGTAGAAGATTTACACAGCTCCAGAAAATAGAATGATTAACTCTGGCATCATAGCAATTCCTTAATTTGCTATAACAATTTGCCCTGTAGGCTGAAAAGTGTCTTCAATGGCACTCCTAACTGGCTTTGAGGGCTGACAACACAAAATAATAGTTTTTATGTTCTATCAGCATACAAATAAAATAAAATAAAGTAACACTTTAGAATATTGACGAAAGAATTATCCTGAGGGGGTAGCGAGGGTCGGCAATGGTAAATCCTAATGATCACAAAACCAAGAACAAGGACACGACTAGGGTTGACGGCTAAACATTGAAACATACATTCTCAATGATCTATAACAATAACAAACACTGAGCAGCTTTTATGCTGGAGGATATCCGGGTGGAAACGAGCAGGGCAGTGACAACAGTTTCAACATAAAGTCCTGGCTGAACACACAGAAATGAAAACAAAAATTCATGATAAGAGTCCGGGAATGAAAAGCAGACATAAACACACAATTCCTGGAAAGCTGGAGTGCCATCCAAAGCTGTGCTGGCACATCCAGCTGATCGTCACAGTGGGTTACAATGACCTTTACTTTAGAATCAATGATACATTATGCATTATGCACCATATGCATCATATTAATTATTAACCTGTATACAGTAGTTCTTACGGATCTATGTGTCATGACGCAGCTCGCTTCCCAGCAGACAGAAAGGCAGGCAGGCAGGCACGAATTGAGCCAGATGAAGAATATGTAATAATAAAACAACATAACACAAGGATTTGCTGGCAAAATTGCAGAGATTGATTTCATACAAACAACTAACAACTCACACTGAGCACAACACAAGCACGGTTTAAATGAACACACTAATCAAAAGACACAATACATGACACCTGGAGGCAAGGCTGCAAGGGAATAAAGCACTAATGAGATGGGCGGAGTAACAAACAGGGCAAAGACACGCGAGACAGAATAAAAACAAAAACACAGAGAGCACATGGACACAAGACAACGTTATAGAATGCCCCCCTCCAGAAGACGTGTCCTGACACTGAAACATCAAAGGGGCGAGTACTCGAGAGGGCATAGTCTCACGGAGGCCTCTCGAGCATAAAACAAGTCCTGGTTGGCCACGGCGGATCGGGACCCTTGGGAGGCGACGGCGGATCAGGATCCTTGGGAGGCCACAGCAGATCTGGCCTCTCGGGTGGCCACATCGGTGCTGGACCTTCAAATTGTCATGTTGGGATGATACCTGTCCCACCCCTCCCCATCATGACCCAGGTACCTCTACCCCCCAAAAAAAAATTATTGGGGAGGACTCCTGCCGGTAACGAACATGGTTCATCAGGTGTTCCTGGGGAAGGATGGTTAGGGGAGCTCTCTGGCCTGGATCCAGGGCTCGGACCCGACAGTTGCGGACTAGAATCCCTGGGTAGCTGGATCGGCTCTGCTGGCCGAAACTCAGACACAGAACCTACTAACGGATCCCCTGACCATGATTCAGGCTAGGACCTGATATAGGTGGATTGGAAACTGTGGGGTCTTTAAACGGCACTATGTGCAACCCAAAACTAACCCAAAACGGCTCCTCGGACCATGACCACATTCGATTAAGCACTTTTACTGTCTAACTAATTAATCAGAGTTTCTTGTTAGATACTAGTAATTACTACAATGCTAATATTTCATTAGACATGTGTTCTTGAGTAGTTATTTATTAATGATGGAACAGTATTACTGTATTAAGTGTATTATCAAAATATTTTGTTGTAGTCTTTTTATTGCTATAGTGTGCTTTTCTTCAAAATATCCATTCTAAAAATATCAGCTCTCCCTGTCCACAAGGGCTTTCACCAATTATCCTCACCTGTTTTGCTGTTGCATGTTCTTTTGCCCCAGGCATATTAAAGTCTACAAAAGTGGAGATATTGTCCAACCCTTTCTTCTTTGCAGGAAAAGTGTGAGCCTGCAACATCTTCACTAAGTCTCTCTTTGTATGTTAGTGTAAAAAGATGGGATTTATTATGTGGTTGTGGGTGGTGGTATTTATTGTTGCGATGGCCAGGGTTTGTGGTGCAGGCCTCTCTTGTGGTCTGCAGGGTAGATCTGTTTCAGAAAGCCTGTATAAAGAGGGAGATGTGATAATTGGTGGTCTCTTTCCAGTTCATGTTGAAGCACCAGAGCCTGATCATGCTTTCACTCATATACAGCATGGTTCTCGCTGCCAGGGGTGAGTATAAAATGAGTGTTCAAATAAACTAAAAGGCAGAGCTGTAGAGAAGGCATTTTATGTCGTTTTTAAGGGATTTTGTTAAGTACTGTACACTTTAACTATAATAATTTATTTAAAAAAGTGGGAAAAATCTAGCATAAAATTATAGCTTTTTCTTTTTTATTAATTTATATTTATTAGTGTAAATTAATACAGTCATTTAAAATATGTTTTGTATCAGTTAATTTAGATAAAACACAAATGTGTCTATTGCAGTGTATATTTTAATATAATGTCAAGAATAACATTGGGAAAAATGCTACAATATCTCTCTTTCTAAACTTTAAATTGTTTTGGTTTTCCCTTAGTGTTGACCTTCGTTCATATCGCTGGCTCAAAACTATGATTTTCACAGTGGAGGAGATTAATCTGGACCCTGTCCTGCTTCCAAATATTACTCTGGGATACCTGGTAGCCGACACCTGCCTAGCTGAGGGCACAACACTGAGTGCTGCTTTAGCTCTGGTAACAGGGCAGGAGGAGACAGTTTTGGGAGCAGAATGCAACGGGACATCAATAGTGCCTGTCATTATCGGTGACGCTCGTTCATCTGCTTCAATAGTGGTGGCTGACACACTGGGAGTGTTTCATATCCCCATGGTAAAATGGAGTGTTCTGTATTTTAAATATGGCATAAGTTTTATCTTTATTGTTTATTAAATGAATTCTGAGCAACAATTTCAGTAAAATGTTTGTCTTTCTGCTTTGTCTGTGCAGGTGAGTTATTATGCGTCATGTGCTTGTCTCAGTGACAGTCGCAGATTTCACTCTTTCCTGCGTACTGTACCCAGTGATGCTTTCCAGGCCAAGGCTATGGCCCGTCTGCTGCACCTGATGGGCTGGACCTGGGTGGGGGTAGTTGCAGGAGATGATGAATATGGTAAAAGTGGCTTGCAGCTGCTTTTGAAAGAGCTTGAAGGTACAGGGGTCTGTGTGGACTATGTGGAAGTTATTCCTAAATCACATTCCCAAAGCAGGATCAGGAGGCTTGTGGAGAGGATCAAGAGTTCCACAGCTCATGTGGTTGTGACCTTTGCCATTGGCCCAGATCTTGAAGTTGTGTTCAAAGAAACTGTGGTGCAGAATGTGACCAACAAGCAGTGGATAGCCACAGAGGCATGGAGCACCACTATTCAGTATTCTGTCCCAGCAAGCATTCCTCTCCTGGCCGGTACAATCGGTTTTGCCCCACGTCGGGCTGATATTCAGGGTCTTGGTGCTTTTCTGGCCCAGCTGAACCCGGTGAAGCAGCCAAATGAACCATTTGTAAAAGATGTTTGGGAAGAAATTTTTGGGTGCTTTCTGGCACAGGACTGGCAAACTTCATCTAAAAGACCAAAATGCACAGGATCAGAGAATGTAGAGAAATATGGCCGCATCTACACCGATGTTTCACAGCTGAGAGTCACTTACAATGTGTATAAGGCTGTGTATTCCATTGCCAATGCTATTCACAACATGATGGCCTGTCAGCCAGGTAGAGGGCCATTTGAACATGGAAAATGTCCTGATCTGCCCCGAATAAACCCCAGACAGGTATAGATGGCAGGGGAATCTTAAAATGTATTTTGTCTGCGTTAACCACTATTTTCGATTTTAGTATTAAATTATATATAAATGCATTTTGTGTCCTATCATCTTTCACAGCTTCTTCACTATCTAAACACAGTAAACTTTACAACACCAGTGGGTGAACAAGTCTATTTTGAAGATAACGGTGAGCCATCTGCCTCTTATGACATTATGAACTGGCATGTAGATGAAAGTGGAGCAGTGAATTTCATCCAGGTTGGACAATTTGATGCAGCCAAAGGACTGGGCCAAGAGCTGAGCATACACCTTGAGAAAGTAGTTTGGGGAGGAGACTGGGCTGACCAGGTAAGGGACTTGATTTTCTCTACTATATATATATAAAGAAACATGAAATACAATAATGTATTCATTTTTGTTTGTGTCCATTATCCTCTCAGTTAGGGACAAAATAAAATCCTTTATTTGAACAGATTGTTGAAAAAGGGAAGATGTGCCACTGAAAAATGGTCCATAATTATGTATCTGTCTTGTATATATGTGTGAAAAGTTTAATATTTTTCAATTGTAATTATTCTTAGTCGTATTATTATGTGCTTGTTGTGCTGATAGATATTGTGCTATTAGTCTGACAGGCTTAATTTCTTTATTATTCAGGTCCCTGCATCTGTTTGCAGTCCAAGCTGTCTTCCTGGCACTAGAAAGGCTGTACAAAAAGGAAAACCTGTCTGTTGTTTTGACTGTCTCCCTTGTGCAGCAGGGGAAATCAGCAATATGACAGGTATTAATAAACTCTGTAACAACATTAATTTAAATCAGTCGAAGAATGCCAATGTGGGTCATGAATCAAAAGCTAAAAACTTATGGCCTTTCAAATGTAAGACCACACTTAGAATGTTCAATGTCTTCATGTGTATCATAATGTTCTTTAGACTCTACAGATTGTATGAGATGCCCTGAGTGGTTCTGGTCAAACAATGAAAGAACAAAGTGTATCCCAAAGGTTGTGGAGTTTTTGTCCCTGCAAGATACCATGGGAATTGTCCTGACAGTCTTATCTGTCACTGGGGCGACACTAACCACAACAGTTCTGGCTGCCTTTTTCCATCATCGTGACTCACCCCTTGTACGGGCCAACAACTCAGAATTAAGTTTCCTGCTATTGGTGTCACTCAACCTCTGCTTCCTGTGCGCGCTGGTTTTTATTGGCCGCCCTGCGCCGTGGAACTGCATGCTACGTCACACCTTGTTTGGAGTGAGCTTTGTGATCTGCATTGCCTGTGTTCTCAGTAAGACTGTGGTGGTTTTAGTGGCTTTTCGGGCCACTTTGCCTGGATCTAACTTGATGCAGTACTTTGGGCCCATACAGCAGAGGGTAGGCATCCTCCTTTGCACGCTGGTTCAGGTTGTCATATGTTTACTGTGGCTGCTGCTAGCTCCCCCTCTGCCTACAGAGAGTGCTGGAGCAGAGCTTGGTGCACGAGTGATCCTTACGTGCACGATGGGATCTGTTGTGGGGTTTGTACTAGTACTGGGCTACATCGGTCTCTTAGCAGTTGTCTGCTTCTTGCTGGCCTTCTTTGCTCGAAAGCTCCCAGACAATTTCAATGAGGCTAAATTCATTACTTTCAGCATGCTGATCTTCTGTGCTGTATGGATTGCATTTGTGCCGGCGTATGTCAGCTCACCGGGGAAGTATACGGTGGCTGTAGAGATTTTTGCCATTTTAGCCTCCAGTTACGGACTATTGCTGTGTATATTCACCCCAAAATGTTACATAATTCTGCTTAAACCTGAAAAAAATACAAAAAAGAACATGATGGCTAGATAAGTTTTAAAAATCAAAGATGTATGATTCAACAAAGTTTTTTCTAGAGACTATATTTAAAATATTTAACTAGAAATTTGCATATTATCGCAATGACAACAACAACAATGCGCATTAATCAGTTTGAACATTTAACCCTAAATATGAGATGTTTTATATGTGTATTTTGATGTACTGTGTCTCAGTAAGTAATATTATTATAATATGAAAAAAAGACTACAATAAAAAGTTTATACAAATTTTCTGTACACAAATATATACATTCCACTGAGCTTTTATTTACCTTTATCAGATTCCAATGATGTTTGGTTTTCATTGTGCTTTCTTCAGATTCAGTCAAATATTTTCAAAGAGATTTAAATCTGAAGACTTTAAAACAAATGATCCCTGAAGAATCACGTTTAAGATTTGGATGTATACTTTGGAATACCTGCCCTGCAGGAAAGGCCATTGATTATTAAGCTTCAGTCTCTGCTCTGAATCTGAGTCTTTGCCAAAATGGCTTGATACTTCAAACAATCACTTATACAGCTTTCTTCTTAAACTCCACTGGTCTATACAAAAAGACACATTTAAAGTTATTTAAAAGTATTCCATCTGTGTCTCTAGGAACTTGTGGTATTTTATAAATTTTCTAATGTATTAAAACAGTTCTTAATAGTTTTTGTGAGAGCTCTTTTGACTTGGCCATGAATAATTAACAAAATATGAATAATTGAAGGAATTATGAAGTAAATATGAATAATTGTGAGTAGTCTTACAAAAATATAATAATATAATGTAATTATATAATAACAGGGTTTCCAAAATTGGGTTTTAGAGTTTTAGAGCCACCAAAAAAAGAAACTACGAGATTAAAGTCGAAATATAATATTTAGTATAGTGCACTTGTAAATGACCCGGATGGAGAGAAGGCCACCAGATATAAGCATATTTGAATATTGTTGCGTCCGAGCGGCTGCTTTATGTTACTGGGATGAGATCTAATAACTCGCGGAAACTGCTTAATATATGAAAAGACTGCACAGGAACATCTTATGATCTTTACATCAGCTCACACACTCACATTCTCATGTTTTCCATTGGATTCGTTATAGTGTGCCACCGAATAGAAATAAGATTAGTCCCATTAGTAATTTTATAACAATTTTTAATTTTATAGTAATTTTATAAGTCTCAGCATTCAGTTTTTTTTGCGAAATACAAACAATATGTATATTATAACATGACATATGTATTAAAGCCTGACATATAGCTGAAATCGTGTTAGTTTAAGTGGCAGTGAAAGTCAATAATTTTCTAGATTACAATGAGACTTCATTATAAATTAGTCTATAGCCTGTTTTCCCTGGTACTCCTTTACTTTTATATCTTGCTATACACTTGAAAGAAAGAGGAAAAACACATTCATTTATAAGACGAGCTGGTTTATAACAAAAGAAACAAATCAGAACATTATTGTGATTGCTGGGTGTCTGGCATGCTCCGAATATATATAATACAGCGATCTGATCAGTAAAGAGCTTGAACAACACATTACTGTAAGAAACTACTTGTTTTTCGCTATAAAACTGAAAGCTGAGACTTTCTTATAAAATTTCTAAAGGGACTAATCTTATTGCTATTGGGTGGTGCACTATAACGAATCCAATAGAAGACATCATGAAATATTGTTTCCAAGCATATTGTCCCATGAATATTACACATGATGATATAATTTCTGCTAATAATCCCACATAAATATCTTTAGTTTATTAAAAAGGGTTAAATAAGAGAGCTTCAGTGCCCCCCCAGGAATGTGTGAGTGTGTGAGCTGATGTTAAGATCAAAAGATGTTCCTGTGCAGTCTTATTCTTGATATAAAGTGGTTTCCGTGAGTTATTAGATCTTATCACAGTAACATGAAGCGGCCGCTCGGACGCAACAATATTCAAATATGCTTATATCTGGTGGCCTTCTCTCCATCCGGGTCATTTGCAAGTGCACTATACTAACTATTATATTTTGACTTTAATCTCATAGTTTCGACTTCATTGTAGTAGTATTTCGACTTTTATTATCATAATATTACGACTTTATTCTCGTAGTTTCGACTTTAATCTCATAATATTACGACTTTATTCTCGTAGTTTCGACTTTAATCTCGTAATATTATGACTTTATTCTCATAGTTTCGACTTTAATCTCATAATATTACGACTTTATTCTCATAGTTTCGACTTTAATCTCGTAATATTATGACTTTATTCTCATAGTTTCGACTTTAATCTCATAATATTACGACTTTATTAAAGCGAGCGTCGTGGAACGATTTAATAGGACATTAAAAAGTCGGATGTGGAGATTTTTAACTGCTACAAACTCGAGACGCTACGTGACATTTTGCAGGACATTATGCAGGGGTACAACGCCTGCTACCACAGAAGAATCAAGATGCACCCCATGGACGTCAACATAGAAAACCAAGGGATCGTGTTTCAAAACCTGTATGGCCGTAAATCGAGAGGCGCGTTCACCAAGGGCTACGAACGGAACTACACGGAAGAATTTTTCACCGTGTCCTCATGTATACAGTCTGACAGATTACGACAGAGACGTCATCCGAAGAGTGTTTTACGAACAAGAGTTACAAAAAATAACCGTTAGCGAAAACAAAACGTTCAAGGTGGAAAAGATTTTAGGGGAGAAAAAACAGGGTCGATCCACATTAATTCTAGTGAAATGGTTAGGTTGGCCAGAGAAATTGAACAGTTATATAAATAAAAAAGATTTGGTGGATCTGCAGAAGCCTTAAAAGAGCAATGCTTTAACAAACGAGGTCATTCGAGTAAAGAGCAGGCATGGACGATCAAGGTTTTTACGTGACACTGCCGTGCAACGCATCTCTGTCAGTTTACCCGAAAACCGTATTTTGAGTTATACGACCCGACTGCCGAAAATTTAAACCTTAAGGGCGAGTGGCAAGTAGGACTCGTCGAGATCGAATACCCTAGGACACCATTAACGAGGACGACGGATATTTCAGCCTAAACGCCTACACCACCCCAACCCAACATCATGCTAATAATCCCGGCAGAGAGGTGTCTAGAGGATTAGTCGCTCATTACAGACAATACCGTTGAATTGAAGGACCAAAACCGTGAAATACCATTTTCTTACGGGAAAGTCGTTGTGAAACTACACTTTAGACTTGTGAAATAAGACAAAATGGTCTACCATAAACCCAGGGGGATAGATGCGGGTGATTACATCGCCTATTACCGAAACCAGGCCGGTGGTGGGTTGCCGGGGTACTCTTCAGAGGGCTGTTTAGGCTGGCCGTACCCTTGTTAAAAAGAGGGTTCAGCATAGCTAAACCTCATCTAAAATCTGCCGCTTAAAACATAGCGTCCAACGTCATCTCGAACGTCTTGACGAGAACATCACGCGATACCCCCGACACCCAAGGGGGGAAAACACAAAGAGGTCCCTGCAAACCATATTTTAACATGCCGCTACTACACAGCATATCCGGCGAGTGTATAAAGTCGGAACTGGATTTATTCGCCGTCCCGGGGATCGAGAAAAATGCCTATTTGGAAGTGCCTCCATTATCGGCCATATCGGACTCGTCGCCTCTAGAGTTTTTCATAGCCGGGAACGGCGACGATTACGTAGATCTTAATAACACATTGCTCTTTCTACGAAAATCACAAAACGGGGGAGCCATAGCAGACACGGCTAAAGTCGGCCTGATAAACTACCCTGGCACGACTATATTTTCGCAGGTCGACATCAGTCTGGGCGATTGACTAATTTCACAGAGTTCGAGCACATACCCTTACCGATGCATCATCGAGAGACACGGCCGGCCACATGGACGAAGCAGACCCCTTGGGTCGTAACACAGGGTTGATCAAGAGGTCGCTCAACACTACTGGAATAAAGTCGTGGAGCTGCTGGCTCCTATCCACAGCGGTATTTTCTTTCAAGAAAAATTAATGCTGAACGGCGTCAACATAAAAAGTCAGCGTGTCACCATCCGTGAGACTGGCTCACGCCCAAACTCTGACTCGAAGCTTGCTTAAAACAGCCGCTGGCGCACACTATTAACCTGATTGTTTACGCATTGTTTGACAGTATCATCGAAGTGTCTAACAGCAGACAGGTCCTGTTCGATTACTTTTAAGCTGAAAAAATGGATACTTTGCAGCTCACGGCCATCATGACCAAAATCTTGTGCAACACTCATTTTCTCGGCGTTCTCCCGAGCGATTACCTGCCCGAGAGACCTCTAAAGACCTTACCGGCGATGGCCATCATTAACACGCACCCCTCATCCATTCCCGGAGAGCACTGGCTAGCCGCTTATTTAACGCAAGAGGGCACGGCATGTTTTTTCGGCAGTTTTGGCAACGCATCCGATTGCGGCAAATTTCCGACATCCATCAAAAAGTTTTTGACTTCCAACAGATCTGCGACGCTTTATTCTGCCAGGAGAATTCAGGATTTCACATCTGAAGTGTGCGCGGACAACACTGTATCTTTTTTCTGCATAATTTAACCCGAGGACGCGACTACGCCTACGTGATGAACTTGTACCGCGACAACTGTATTACAAATGATAAAATGGTGTCGTTGTTTGTGAAAAGATTAAGATCTAGAGTTTGTGATGAAAAAATGTACTCCTGTATTCACTGTTGAAACGTGTGATATCTCTGTGATGCGTGATTATAAATAAAGACGCTTAAATGATAACATTGCGTTTGTCGCTTTTTTTGTTTTGTCGTTTTTCAGCAAATCAAACCCGTTACAGCGTCAAGATCCTGTTTTCTCGCTCGCCTTGTTTGACGGTCGTTAAAAACCTAGTTAAGACTCCCGAGTAGAGTTTGGCTTTTTCGTTTTGATCCAAATCGGTTCTGAGTAAAATATCTCTTATGGTTTTATCCAGTTCGTTCTCTATGGTTTGCTGAATGTTCTCGCTAGAGATTTCAGCGAGTCTAGCTGGTTCTGGGGGACGAGATACAGCTTCTCGGCATGCTCCATCCTCAACTTTCTCTAGCGGATATCAGACTGGAAATAAACAGGACCATGACGCTCAGGAGTGGCAACAGAAAACCATCGCTCTGGTTGACCACTCGTTTCTTGTGATTTTCAATTTTCTTATCGCCGATTTCCGATTTCCTCCTTCTCAGTTTCTGATACTGACTTCTCGTGACGGTTATTGTGCCGTAAAGAATGTTTAGCGCCACTTCGCAGAGTGCCAAAATGAGCTCGTTGGACGACGACTGTAAAATGTGTTGCTTTATGTAGCAGCTTCAACACAGGGAGGTGTTTGCAAAGCTTGGCGGACATGATCACAGTCTTTTCTTTGGGAGGTAAACCACCTGATGGTAGGAAAGCAGACCCGTTCTGAGTCTGTACTGCTCGGGTGTTTTCGCTTTATAGTCTATCATGAGATATTCGTAAGGTTGGCTGCTGGCGTCTTGATAACTTTCCATAAAATATTTGACATTCGGCGGATTTGTCTTCCGAGGACCATCACCTGATTAGCGTCTTGCGGGTTTTTGAATAAAATTAAATAGTTTGTGTTTAGGCTGATGATTCTGGTCGATTTGCCTTGAGTGAATAAATTCTGCACGATGTAAATCGCACTGAGATTACGATGATGCACAAACTGCGTGAAGACTTTTTGCACTTGCGTGTTTCCGCTAGCTTCACTCATCATGTCGTCCAAAATCAAAAGATTAGTCTTGTCGACAGGAAGCAAATGATCATCATTCAGAGACGGTGGTAATCCTTCAACAAATTTAATGTCATATAATTTAAGCAGTTCATCATACAGAGGTTGCCAACAATTGTAAATATATACAATATTTTCGATTTTCTCAGAAATCATATTTAAACCATTCTCCATCAACTTTTTTACAAAATAGGTCTTGCCGCTATTGGAAGGGCCGCTGATGATGCACGAGAACGGATGTTGCAGTCTAAAATTAAAATCAGAAGCATTGCGAACCCCCCTATGTGCCATCTCGTCAGTAGCCGTAAGGCAGAGTGTTGAAATCGGGCAAGAGCCTGCGCTTATTGTACACCACCTAAAACGTTTTCTCAACTGTCTTGTTGTGAAGCGTGAGATGTTTTTTATCCCTCGTGATGTTTTCCGTCAGAGCCGTGATGTACTGCGTGTTATCGCCGGATGTCGTGTACGCGTTGACTAGGCCAATCAGGGAGTCTAACCGGATAGCTTGCGAATTTCGGGCATTCAGGGTGATACCTTTAGCCTTCATGCAGACCTTCCCTTGGGCGGTACGATAGCCGTACAATTTGGGGCCACTGGAGCAGAACTCGGTAATGTAGTTGTCCGTCAGGTCGCCCAGATAATCCCCCAGAGGGGGCATCCAGTCACCATCCATAGACACAAAAATGACGCTGTCTGTGTCCGAGTACAGAATGCGATCACAGAGTTTGTCCATCAGGTTGTACAACTCCAGGCAGTCGTGGGCAGTTGTAAACGCCCCTACACAAACGTTGATGTTGTGAGTCTTACGATCTTCGTCTTCATCGTGCCGATATTGGACCAGCACAACCTCATTCGAGACAAATCTGAAAAATTTCAGGTCGTCGGTTTTGCCAAAAACAATTTGGGCAAATTCTTCAGGTTCACTAATGAGCCTGGTCTGCGCTAGATCCTCCCTCATAGAAAATCTTCCCCATAAGCTGTTCAAAAGAAGCTTATTTATAGCCCTCTGGGCAGGGTTGTAGCAGATCTTGGCAGGGTCGAGTAGAATGCCTTCTTTTTCCAAGTATTTCTCGATGTATGCGGCCTTGTCGGCATCCGTGACGACGTCTGACGGGTAGCCTGAAGCTTGCTGCTTCAATTGCAGAAACTGCTTTACATACTCGCAAAACAGCTTGTCCGAATGTTGCTGGAAATGCCAGACTTCGTGGATTTTGGCAAAGATGTACCCCTTCTCGATCGCCTTCATCAACTCGATGCTGACCGAACTCCCGGTGAGAGCCCTCTCATCATCCGCGTGATTGCACTCAGATGTTTGGTTTTCGTTATGCGCACACGTGCGACATAGCGGGAACATGAGTTTGTTGCCGCATCTGTATGGCAGTACCGGGTGTTGTAATCCTCGTGGAGGATAGACGGTCACTTTGATGAGCCCGTAGTACTTTTCAATCGGCTCGAAATCATGAAAAATGATTTCCGGGTGGCCGATAGGGTACGTCTTCAAAATAGCTTATTTTTTCACCATCGGATGCTTTGTGGTACAGTTTGTATGCATTGGTGCGTCCGCCAGAAAGGGCATCTCTAGGCTTGAGTCTCTTGGGTGCGGAATAAGACCTCATAAACTCAATCACTGAGGGGTCTGTGTGTTTTATCTCACTCCATTCACACTCCCAGACTGTCTCAATTTTTAAATTGTAGCCGTTTTGTAGGACCTCGACCTTCTCGTTGAACCATCTGCGGAGCTTGCCATAAGGCACACCCGATAGGGGGTGAGTTTCGTGGGGCTCAAAGTGCTTATCGTGGCCATGGTGCACGCAGCCGTTGAATTCGAGGCCGTACCCCACGCCCCCTACCTCGTAGTACCCGTCTAAAAAGTAGCATCCAATTCCGCGTGCTGAATATCCAAGTTTCGGGTCTTTTTTACATACTCGAGCCATTCGATAGATATGTTCGAGTAGGTCTTGCTGCTTCTGACGTACTTGTTGTTACGCGTCGGAGCCAGAGTGTTTCTGGTGAGGTGGATGGCTTTAAAGACACCCATACACCCATGCGTCAAGCTTTGCCTGATCTTTATCGGACATGTTGTCGTACCCATAAAAACTTTTGTTGGGGTACGGTCCGATGTAATTGGCATTCTCCATCCTGTTGAAATGATGAGGAAAGTAGTCTTTTCCCTGTGAGGACAGCCCCAGAGCGGCAGGCATCTTAGACAGTGCCATCGGGATAAAGCTGTAGCTGTCTATGTAACGCTGGTTGAAAGCCTCGTCATGCATAAAGATCAATTTACATCCCTGCATGATGATGTCGAGAGTAATGCCTGCTTTGCAGAAATACTCCAGAATCAGGAAAGAGTCGAATCGGGCGGCATAATGGGCGATGAAACAATAGCCAGCGTAGCGAGGCTTCCTAATGTGCGTGATTAACTTCTCCACGCAATCGGTGCCTCGGGCCACGAATTGCTAACCGTTGTAAGTGTAAGCGCAGACAAAATTAGCATGTTTCGAAGTCGTAAAAAATTAGACGTTCGCTAGGATCCTGCGGGGGCTCGGGCTGTATGTAGCATAAATGCTTACCCCCCTCGTGCAGCTCTTTGTGACAGTCGCCACAATAGGAAGGCCTGCATGTGTGTTTGGCACCGGGTTTGTTAAGTGTATACCGACTGCCGCATTGCTTACAATATTTTATGGTGTCGCAAGATTATTTTTTTTTTGCCTGGCTGAATCTCCTTGTGCCTGTAGTTGCAGACGTAGTTCTTCGCTGTTGAACCGAGGTCTCAGTGTCACATTATATCCGTTTACAACTCCCCCGTCACGTCTCAGTGCATCCAAATTTATACCTCGAGTCTCTGTACCGGCTGCCCCACGGCTAGTCGACGGCTGTACAATGTTAGAAGCGACTAAATCATGTGATGCTGATGGTTGCTCGGCATCAGCAGCGGGTCCCCCTCCATTTTGCATAGCGACAAGACTCTGTAGTAGATCACAGTCATCGAACATGGCGTTTTCGGTCG
>JAUYWG010000055.1:7247340-7265227 GCA_034779775.1 Enteromius afrohamiltoni
ATTTACTTATTTAATGTTTATACAGGTATGAAAATACAAAAAGCAGTCTCAAAACAGTTTGAACTGGAAATCAAGAAAAAAAAAAACAACTAATATAAAAAGTAATTTTTTTTTGCTTTCAGTTAAGTCTCTGAGCATTTCAGTATTTTCTTTCTGAGTTGGATTTGGACATCAAATATCTCTTTGTATTTTTCTCAGGTTTAAGCAGAATAATGTAACACTTTGGGGTGAAGATACACAGCAACAGGCCATAACTGGAGGCAAGAATGGCAAAAATCTCCACAGCTACTGTGTACTTTCCTGGTGAACTGACGTATGCTGGCACAAATGCAATCCACACAGCACAGAAAATCAGCATGCTGAAAGTAATAAATTTAGCCTCATTAAAATTATCTGGGAGCTTTCGAGCAAAGAAAGCCAGCACGAAGCAGACAGCTGCAAGAAGTCCAATGTAACCCAGAACCAGAGAGAAGGCCAGCGGAGAACCCACATCACATAAAAGAATAATCCGAGCAGTTTCACGAGTCATGAGTTTACGTGGGATGGGAGGTGCCACACTCAGCCATGTGCAGCAAATAGCCACTTGCACAGCCGTGCACAAGAATATAATACCACGCTGTTGTAGAGGGCCAAACCATTTCATTACATTACTGCCAGGTAGAGTGGCTCTGAAAGCCATGAGTACAACCATAGTCTTCCCCAGGATGCAAGACAGACAGAGAGAGAATGCAATGCCAAATGCAGTGTGGCGAAGCCCACAAGACCAGGATGTGGGCTGCCCAATAAAAGCTAGTGCACACAGAAAACAAAGCCAAATTGAACTAAGAATTAGGAAACTGAGCTCGGAGTTGTTAGCTCTGACTAGGGGTGTGTGCCGTTTAAGGGCAAATATCAAAGCAACTGCGAGAGTGAAACAGGATCCCAGCAGAGCCACAGCCAGCAAAGTGATGCCCATAGTATCGCTATAGGAAAGGAACTCCACCAGCTTGGGGACACAGGTGTCTCGTCTATTATTTGACCAGAACTCAGGCAGGCACTTTTCACACTCTAAGGAATCTGAAATAAAAGCATAAGAGAAAATATATATTTTGTAAGAAAGACCACAAAAGCTGTCATCAAAGGGGAAAGATGTTTTGTCCACCATAGCAAAACATATTTTACATTTATTTAAATGAATCCTTCAAAATGCTAATTTTGTTAAACACAAGAACATCACCGGGAAAGAAACTTTTTTAGGACATACCTGTCTGATTGCTAACCTCCCCAGCTGCACAGACAATGCAGTCAAAGCAGCAGAGAGGAAAGTTTGGCCTGGTAGCCTTTCTAGTGCCTGGAGGACAACTGGTGCTGCAGACAGACACAGGGACCTGCAATTCAGAGAGAAGACCAACTGCAGAGATATACATTATAAATTGATGTGCAAACACAAGAGCTACAGGAAGGACAGGAAAACAAAAATTCACACTGAATACCAAAACCTCTCACAGATAAATAATGATATAATACTGGAGCAGTACTTGTTTCTGGTTTCCATTCCAGATTATGTTTTTCTCTTCAATCACTAGTTTGGGCTGCATCGTTTCATCAAATCTCCCCACAGTGGCGTACCGCACCTCCCCATTGCCACTGAGCTGCCAGTTAATGAGATCATACATGGCCACAGGATCTCCATTGTCATCAAACTTGGTCTCCTCACCAAAATCATTAGTAAAGTGGACATGCTTCAAATAGTTCAGGAGCTTCATGTGTATGAATGATTGGATACAGACACAGAAAGTGAAAAGGAGAAAAATAAAAGTAAAACATTATATGGGAACATTTAACTGTATCATATTATCTAGAGAACATTTATTTTAAGTAACAAAGCTTACAGATATAATTGTGCAATCAATGAAGGGATAAACTGTGAATTGTACCTGCCATGGCTGTATGCTGCTGGCGTAGGGGCACAATCCCCCAGTGAAAGGCCCTTTGCCTGGTTCACAGCGAAGCATTGAATCTAGAGCATGAGCAATGGCGTACACTGCCTTATAAACATTATAGGAGATTCTGAGCTGAGATACATCTGAGTAGATGTTACCTGTTTTTGCCAGTATTTCTGAGCCATTACAGGGGGGTCTGTAAAAGGAGCCCTTATTGCTTGTACCCAGAGAGCACTTAAACATCTCCTCCCAGAACTGCAGAACAAATGGATCCTGTGGGAATTTGGAGGGATGTAGCCGTAGCAGAAAAGGCTCCAGGCCAGGGATATCTGCCCTACGAATAGCATAGCCCATAGAGCCCTGCAGGATGGAATGGAATTCAGGAGTTGAGAGGACAGCTGCTGTTATCCAGGCTTCGCTGGCCAACCATTGGATATCAGTGAGGTTTTGCTGAAGGGCTTCCCAGAAGAGAGCTCTTGCGTCTTGCTCTAAAGCAAAAACCAGCACCACACGGGTTCCTGATTCACGTATCCTCTGTACAATCCTGGAAATCTCAGATCGGTCATGGTTTTTTGGGATAATTTCATAAAAAGCTATACAGGCACCTAGTTTGGTCACATCATCGTTAAAAATTTGAGCACCACCACGGCCATAAGCATCATCCCCTGCGAATGTGCCTACCCAGCTCCAACCAAAGTGTTGCACCAGCTGTGCAAGGGCACCCACTTGGAAAAAGTCACTAGGCATAGTCCTTAGAAATGCAGGAAACTCTAATTTATTACTGAGACATGCACAGCTGGAGAAATAGCTTACCTAGGGAGAGGGGAAGAGAGGAGAGAGCATGCAGTAGCATATACTGTATGACTCAAATACATGAATGCACCACCACAAGCGCTTTAAAAATCCACAACTCACCTGTGGAACATGAAAAACACCCAGAAACCGTGCAACCACTAGGGATAATGTCGATCCTCCATCACCAATGACAACAGGCACCCTGCCTCGGCACTCTGAAATGCTTGTGCCCTCTTCATTCCCATTCATCAGGGCAAAAGCTGTGCGAAGGGCATGGAAATGGGTACTACATGAATCATAAATCTTATAACCCATAGTTAAGTTGGCTAGAAGTTGACTATGTCTGTTGATCTCTTCTATGGCAAAAATCATTGTCTGCATCCACCTAAAGGTTCGGAAATTAAACCTGTTTGGGAAAAAGTTAATTAAATAATCACAAAATATATTTGTTTTAATGTTCAAAACATTTCTGCAGTAAATGATTAGGGTTAGGTACTGTTCAAAGTGGTTAACAATATATTAATGCAGCAGATGACAGAAAGACAGCAATGACAGTCTAAAATTTAATTAAGGATCATAGAAGCAAAAAAACCCATAAAAGTCAATCATTAAATGCAGCTTTAAAATATTTTTTGTGATAAGACTCTATTGACATACTGACCCTGAGCACTGCGTTGGATGTGGCTCAGCAGTAAAAGATAAGGGAGATTCCAGTACAGTGTCGTGAAGAGAGAAGAGGGCACCGATCATAATGTCTCCTTCTTTGATCAGCACAGGCAGATCTGAGGTGCTGCGGATAAGTTGGCAGCTCTGAAGGAGCTGTGAAGAGATCACAGTGCTGAGCAACAATGTCAAACACACATACAGACTCTGAAATGCCATCCTTTCTCTGTAGACTTCACTGATTGAACCAAACTATACACCAGGTTAAAACCTGCATTGCATACACGGATGGATTTCCAAAACTATATGATGCCAGTATTTACAGAAGCCCACTTTTATACTGACCTCTGAAGCAAGATAAACTTACATTAACCATAAACATTTCCAGAGGGAATTACTCAATGGAAGGAAAAACTCTCTCAGAACAATAGACCCATTATTTTTGCAGTCCTTCATATGTATATATAAATACATACAAATACACACACTTATAAATGTTCTTTATTTTTTATAAAATAGACTACCAAGATGACTACTAAAACAATTAATTAATCTCAGAAACACAACAAGAACAAGAGCAAAAAAAAGACTAAGTAAAGACAAAGTAATTAAGGCACAACATAATAAATGTTGCAAAACATGTTGTCACAATTGTCACAATAACTGCCACAAGCTATGTTTAAATACATACACACAAAGGGAACTGGGGTATTCAAAATTAGAGCTCCAGGCTACAGTTTTCATTGTTTTCACATTAATATTACCAGGAGACTGGTACTGCTGTATGCTAAGAGCACCCATGATAAGCTCTTCAGTACTCGTAGTGTTAGATTTGTTTTCTGTCTGCACTAGTGTACATAAGAACACATAATAATGTTGTATTGCATTGTATATATTTGCAATTGAGTTGCTCAACCCGATTCGATAGAAAATGCCTTTCTGAAAACTTGTTAATAAAGATACATCAAATTATATGATAAACCTACACTTGTTGAATATAAGATCCCTTCCTACACATCATCTCTCTGACTGACTGATAACATTAATGTTATTATTATTATATTTTTAATTGGTTTTCTTTATACTGTACATAACATACTAGTACAAAAAAAGTAGTAAATAAATAAATGAATAAATGTATTATGTACGAAACTAAATAAAATAAATAAAAATAACATGAAAATAAATAATAATAATGATAATAATAATAATAATAGTAATGGTGATAACTAAATAAAAACAAACAAACAAGCAAATAACAAATATAACTGTTATGTTCAGCTGTACGTGTCAGCCCAGCTCTCTTGCTGGCACTCCAGCATCAGGGTATTTATGTGTGTTTTCCCCTGTTTTCATGCCTGCACCCACTCTCACGAACTTGTTTTGTTGTCAACCCGGACTCTCATTCATGTTTTTGTGTTGTCACATATGTTCATTCATGTCTCCGCCTTGCTCATCTGTTACCCGCAGCCGCACAGATCTTTTCCAAGGAGACCCCTGACATCAGGGCCCTGGAAGCCGCGACACCTTGGGATGAGTGCGCCCTGACTCCTAGCCTTGGAGGGAGACCAGAGGACTCGTAAGTGATGTTAATAGCATCCACAATCCACCTGCTCAAGGTCTGCTTAGTTGCTGGACGTCCCCTCTTGGGAGGACCAAAGCAGACCAAGAGCTCCTCCAAATTGCACCACAGGGCAGCTCTGTTGACGTATGCATCCAATGCTCACACTGGATACACGCAATTCTGCTTCTGTTGGCTGGGCTCCCTGAAAGGAGGAGGATTGAAAGCCTGAAGTACGACCGGCCGTGGTGTGACCATAGAGAACTTAGGGGTGTAAAGAACACTTTCGAACACCTTCAAGAACTACAAGAACACCTTTGCCATGCCAGGGGCAAACTCCAGGTAGGAAGGGGCCAATGAGAGGGCTTGAAGGTCACCTACTCTCATCAGAGAACACAGCGCCAGCAGCAGTGTGGTCTTGACCAGGAAGTAAAACGTTTTCACTTCAGGACATACAGTTTGCTCGTAGATGGAGCTCTGAATTGGAGGATGGTCTCAACAACCTTGTTTGAAAGACTGGAAGCTACAAGCTGTGCCCCCTCAGGGGCCACACCCACAGCTTCCACAACTCCGGGTGAGGGTGCACGATGGTGCTCCCTGCCTGTGAAAGGAGGTCCCTCCTGACTGGAATCTCCCAGTGGGAGCCGTCTAGGAGGGGCTTCAGGTCTGAGAACCATACTCGGCCCGGCCAGAACGGCATTACAAGTAATAGACTGACCGTGTCCCAGCGCACTCTCTCCAGAACTCCCGGGAGCAGAGCAATCGGGGGAAAGGTGTACAGATGAAGCCTCGGCCACGTCTGCACCATCGCATCCAGCCCCAGCAGAGCTGGATGAGCTAGAGAGTACCAGAGGGGACATTGCACGTTTTTCCTCTCAAGGAAACACCTCTCTCCCTGAGCCACCACTGTAGGGCTCTCATGTACAGCAGGCCAAGATGTACGATGTTGGACGCAGCGAAACTGCTTGACAGTGAGTGACTGGCCTTCTTTCACTCTTGCAACTGCAGTGAGGATCGACTCAATCCAAGCAGGGGTCATACGAGAAAGGACACTTTTCTTGATGTTCAGCCTCAACCTCAACAGTTTCATGTGAGGGAGGACGACATCTCGATGTCTGCTCGATTCATATTGCAACCGTGCTAGAATTAGCCAGTCGTCGATATAATTCAGTAATGGATCGTGCCTTTTTAAGGCAAAGCAGGCTATGGATAAGGCACAGTCTACCCTTACGTCGCCGTCAGACCATTTCAAATTTTGAATGGGATTGATAGGGAGGGCAGACAATAGACCCGCAACGACGTTATGGCGACGTCACTGTACTGCGTGACGGTGGCGTACATGAGAAATTTACATTAAAAATCGACATTTGATAGGAACGTCTGAACTATGTACGTCGCAACTCATGACATTTTTAAATCGTCAGGCCGCTGCGCCGTCTGCTGGCATTTCTTAGGCTATAAAATGCAATTTTATTGTTTATACATGTACTGATGTACTGTATTTTAATATGACTATAGTCAGCTGAATTACAAATAAATTCTTACAAGCATCAGAAATAAAAGCTCAGAATGACATAGACCTATTTCAGAATATTAGGTTTATAGATTATAATTATCAATTTCATGTTATGAATATGTATATTTGAAGTTGGTAATAATTGTGAACATAGCAGAAAATTGCTACTTGGTGGTGTACAGTTTGCACAGTCAAAGTTAATAAATGCTTTATTTAAATTTTATGTACTATGTTTATTAACAGTACAGAGATGACATGCAGCAACTTCTCCTTCTCCAGTGTTGGTGTCTCACGTCCGTGTTGCAAAGTGCCCCTTCTCCGGTGTTGATGTCTTGCGTCCTTGTTGCGACGGGCCCCTTCTTACACGTAAAAAGTACATGACTGTTGCCTGTGGTTGGTAATCAGTGCCACGATCCACCCACCATATGCAAATGCCCTGGAGTCGCAGCGGAGCCAGTGCTTCATCCACACACTTTGTAAACGCACGGGGTGAGAGTGCAAGGCCAAAGGGGAGAACCTGATATTGGTATGCTTTGCCCCCGAAAGCAAACCTCAGGAACTTCCTGTGCGAAGGATGGGTCGATACATAAAAGCAAAAACTGTTTGATGGTAAGCATCCTGAACTTCAGCTTCATCACCTAGCCGTTCCAGGAGATCTAAAATGGGCCTCAGCCCTCCATCCTTCTTTGGAACAATGAAGAACCAGCTGTAGAACCCGGACTCTCTTTCCTAAAGATGAACCACCTCAATGACCTCCTTTCTCAGAAGAGTTTCTACTTCCTGTTCCATCACCAGAGCCTGCTCTGTGCCCACAAGGGTAGGCAGAACACCCGCGAATTGCAGTGGAGGCCGCCCAAACTGGATTCTGTAGCCTCCTTCTACAGTGTGCAGGATCCATCGAGACACATTCGGCAGTAGTTTCCACACTGCCAAATAGTCTACTATGGGAACCAGCCTCTCGCGGCTGGCCTCTGGTGGACAGGGAGGAACTAGCTGGTCGTAATGACGTGACCCACCTGCGGATGGAGCCTGCGTCCGACGGCAAGCTCCTTATCCCTGCTACGATGTTGGGCTGAAGATGAGAAAAATGCTTGCTGGAGACGCCCACGCCCTGTAACCCTAGCAGGGTTAGTGGGGTAGTCTCCTGAGGGCACTGAAGGCAAACGGGCACCATGAACTGCGGTGTACACCACTGCCTTCCTAGGGGGGCTGCCCTCTGAAGCATGTCAGGACTTCTTATGCGGGGTCTTCTTAGTCTGAAGCACAACCCTCAGATCCTGCTTAAGCTTTGAGGACCCCGAAGCAGAGCTGCTTTCTGTGTCTCCATGTATGAAGAGTGAGCACTCGGGTGGGGCTGCTCCCGGCCAACAGCCCTACGAGTTGGAGAACGGCAATGGAGGACCCGCTGAAACAGCGCCACTTGCTAACGTGCCTCTTGCTTATGTGCGTCTTATTTACAGCGTTGTCGAACAGACCATCAATTCATAAACCTGCTGATGGCTTGTGAGGTCTCCTTGGTGAGACCAGTGGTCCTCCTGTGCTCTTAAATATCATCAGAGCTCACCTGTTCACCTTCATCCAACTCTTTAAGCATGTCAGCCTGGTATGCCTGTAACACAGACATTGTGTGCAGACATGCACCAGCCTGACCTGCTGGCAAGTACCCCTTCCCAAACAGCACTGAAGTTGTTTGCAGTGGTCTGAAGGGAAGGGGCGGAGCCTTTATGGATGACGCCAAAACTGGGCGACAGATAGCTCGCAAGCATCTGTTTGATCTGCGGCATCGTCCTCTAACCGGGGTCTTTAACTCCTGCAACATTTCCATAAATATTACAGGCAGGGACAAAGAGACAGAAAGAGGGCTGAAAATGATCTATTTCATGATCTTGACACCTCAGTGTGGATATCAGGAAAGAACACTAGGCTCCGCCTTGAAGGTGGTGGCCAAGTGTACAGGAACAGCTCATCTGGTTTACTGCGGCGCGGCTCGGCTTTCACTTCAGACGCATTCGATATTTAATTTCTCAGCCGCATGAGTCACCACCTCCAACAGCTCATACTGGGTCAAGGAAGAGACCGCAGTCTGTTCAGTGCTCTGCATTTCCTCATTAATTGACTATGCAGCATGAAAAAAACCTGTAACTACCCTAATAAATTGCTTTCATTTTCTTTAAAATATATTGTTGTATAAAAACTGATACATTTTAAGTAAAGATGAAGTGTATTGATACTTTTTAGTATATAAATTTAACAAATAAAATTAACTAGACTACTTTGTGGGTGTAGCACTTTTTACAGTGCATTGTAATTAAAACTCTTTTTAACCTTAGAAATAGGAATGGAGTTGATCAAATTTAGGAGTCTTGCTAATTCAACAGAAATTTTCTAAATGGTTTTTGTTATGTTCCATGGGAACTGAATTTGTCGAATTTGTAAATATTTCCAGAAAGGATACCAACCTTTCTAGCTGATGTTTTCTAACTTTTTATTAAACAAAAACTTGCTATTACTAAATAAATCCTTACATATTCTGCTTCTAAACCACTGTTCCAAAAACAAGGGCTTTTTCTCTATTTAACTTCCTCACACTCATCTAGCTCTTTAGGAGGGCCACTTCACTTCACAAAAATTACATCTGTGTGTTGTTTGATTAAAATAAATAGAGAGTAAAAAACAGAGTATATTGAAACAAATAAAATGAATCAGTTTAAGGGATATACACAGTTATTTCAAATCAATCTAAACTAAATTCAGTGGAAACTGAATAAGCTCAATTAATTTTTGCTGAACCTGCGCATGCTCAGAAGACATGAACTTCTGCCGACCGCTTCAGCCAACGCCATTAATGTGGTGGATTTGTGTGAAATCGGTTAGTCCAAAAATCTTTTACCATCCTTGTCATCCTTGTTATAGTTATTAAAAACTGTTCAAAACAGTCCTAGTATTTAAGCAGATATTTTACTCTTTATTTTTATATTTAAAATAGACCCAAAGCACCCTGTATACGCAATGAAAAACTAGCAAATTTGTTTAAATGCCTGGGAAATTAACCATTGAATTTTGTTGAGCTTGCTGTTTGCAAGGTGACATTTCCGTGTGGGTAATATACGGCAAATTCAAGTAAAAATACGGCAAATTCAAGTAAAAATGATTTACAGTTATTTCACTTAAAATACAAGTTTATGTTTTATGTAACATGTTGTACCCAAAGCGTGATTTTTGTACTTGGATATGCATGGAACATTATGCATTATATGTGTGAGATATGTAATTGTAATCAAAATCTAAAATACATGTTTGTGTTAAAGTAAAAAAAGGATGATAAATGCTTTTTTGCGCAGTTACACATAACAACTTTCATCTTCAAAACAAAATGAAAACATTATACATATCAACATATTAAAGCAACATTAAATGAACCAGCAAAACATGAGTATTCACATCATGTGTGGAGCTTGTGTCAACAGAGAAAAACGTTAGCTATATATATCCTTAAAGAAATGCATAGGCCCATATTCCAAATATATTTTTCTAACTAAATAATATATTAACAAAACGATTGAAATAAAAAAACTGCACCAAACAGCACCTTCTCTGAGGAAGTTTTAGCTTTCACTTTCCACACAAATGATTGGATATGCACCTAATAGCGCACATTTATATCTATTATTATTTTTATCTATTATTTTACATCTGTAGATTTTATTTTAGCCAATTCGTGATTTGAAAAGGCAAACTGGAACATAGAGTAGGTCAGCTCACTATCTGCCACTTGGTTTTTCCTTTAAGAAACAAAAAGCTTGCGTTTAACAAGCAGAAATGTTTTAAACTTTTTTTTTCTAAATTAACTTAATGAAAAAGAAACTAAATTATTGATACTTTGGCATTACATAAAGAATGAATTACCAATATGGAGCGAGACATAGAAACAATTGATTGTAAATGCAATTCTTCAATTTAAATAATGCAATTATGCTCATAATGATTTGTTTTTCTTTTAAGTCAATTTAGAAAAACCTTTGGAGTAGTTTCGTTTGCGACCAAGTGGCCAGCGGCAGAAAGGGAGCTGATGCCTTTTCAAATCATCATGACTTGCCTAAAATAAAATCAATGTCGCCTATACATACTTAAATAATTCAAGCACATAAAAATGTTTTAACGTTAAAACTCACTATAATAATAAAAGTGCGCTAGTCTATCATATCCACATGTGTTCAGAGACTGAAGCTCACTCAAGGACACGGATGCACCAATGCAATACCTTTCATTCTTTCAGTGGAAACAAAATAGCCTTCATTGTCGTGTAAAGTGTCTACTTTTATTTGTGTGCAATATCAACAAAATATGATTTTTTCATTTTTGAAGAACAAAAATGAACCGAAAAGATATGATAAATGTATCTATGGAAAGCTTTAAATTACCATTTAACAAAAAAAAATCGAAAACAAAACCTCCTTAATTATAGTCTAATCATAATCCATTAAGATGACTTCTAAGTCACCAATGACTAACCTGGTCGGGAGCAGGTTTTATTCTCTAAACTCTGAGTTTCTGTCAGTCTCCTCCCCTTTTTTAGCTCTAGTCATTCAATGCCCACATTTCGGACACAAACAGACAAGAAAGTTAGGAGAATGGCTTTTCATTTTTTGGAGGATCCCATAGATGAAGAGGCTGTATTAATTCGAAGAAAATTACATTTACGTCGGGCAAGGATTTTGAGACCCAGAATGGATCTTTTTGTCTTTTCCCTTGTAACGGTGGTATTGTGTGGTTGAGCTATCCGGGATAATTGTTAAAAATCTGTGACAAGTAGATACTTTTCTAGTGGCCGAACATTAATAACCAATTGTGTTTTTTTAATTCTTTTTTGGGCTCATGTTTCATCTTTAGGTCAAGTAAAGTCTAAGAGCTGATTAACATTGAATCGTGGTCTAGGGGTTTGATGACAGCGTCAGCAGACGAGCGACCTGGATTCGCTTCCCGTGTCCATTGAAATGTTTTTTTTTTTTTTTGCTTAAATAACAAGTAAAATAATTATTTTCGGCACCACTATTATACCCCATAACGTTACATTTTTTTTTGAGCTTTACAGTTTTTCGTTGCTATCAAGTTACATATATCCATAATCTAATCCGTTCTTACATCTTTAACATGGCCAATTGTGGCCATGCTCTTGTATTTCTTTGCTAATGGAAGCTTTCTGTATCAGTGATGCGGAGTAACTGAAGGCCACTGAATGTACTGTATGTATTTAAAAAAACAACCAAAAAACCCATGACATGCTCAAACCTTACCTGATTGAATTATATTTTTACATTTTATTTTCAGCTGCTGGCATGTTTTTTTAATACCTGCAGGATTGAACCTACATGACAATTACAATTAGATTCAATAAAATAAGATTAGATAGATTAAGTTTTACATTTGATATTACTGCAAAAAATAATATTAGCTTATAATAATATTGATAAATAATATTAATATTAGCTTCAAATCATCTCACTGACCTTCAGCAGGGACATGTACTGTATAAAGATTGTGAAAAAGTCAATAAACGTCACACGTTACATTACTTATTTTTTATTATACTTAAATATGTGCTCATATATGCTGTAACTTTGCATGAGAACATCAAAGTCGGCAGGAGAAAAAAATGCCAACCTCTTTTTTCTAATGTTGCCATGGTGACTCGTAATATCTGCACTTCATTGATAATGGCTTTTTAGAGTCACGGTGTACATGTTAACTCTGAGTTAGTCTACTCAGAGTTGATTGACCTTACTCAGATCACCTGTTCTGAAACCGAAAACTCTGAGTTTCTAATCTCTGGGCTGGGCAACTCAGAGTTCAAGTTTAAACTCTGAGTTGTTTGAACCTCCTTTCTGAAATAGGCCCCAGGTCTGTATGATTGGTTCTCTGGTGCCAGAGGATGAACCAGCTTGGTTGTTTTGACCTTAAAAAAACATTGTTGAGCTTGTGCTTGCTCCAGAGCATTCTAATGAGTCTATCGCATTTCTTGAGTTTAAGTTTAAGTATCGTTACCAAGAACTTTTTCCAACTATTAACCTGCAGCTAAAACACTTTTTGGAGCATTATCCACATATGATACAATGCTTTGGGCCAATTGTATCTATGTGGTCAATGAGGACAAAAATTTGAAGCAAAGTATAGATTTTTTAAACAGATTGCTCATCACACTAAAAATATAGCTCTTACACTATCTACAAAGCACCAACTAATGCTTGCTTTTCATTTGCATTTGCATCTGGACTTAAGAGGGCATCATTTGAAGTCACAAGCATTTCACCAGTTCCAGTTGAAGTGTTGAACAAGGAAATAACTTGGACCATCCAGCTCAGGTACCCAGAGACTACCGAAGTTAGTCTAGCCAAGTCTGTAAATGCATACGGAGTAAGTTACAAAACAGGAATGATACTCTGTCGTTGATCACTAAGCTGGCCTCCCTGAATTTGTGGAAATAATTCAAATTTGCATTTTTCAAGACAAGTTGAGTTACATTTTTAAGAAGTTATGCTTTTGGTACTGAGAGCATTTCAGAGCCTTTGAAGTAAATGGATCGCATCATAGAGATCTGGTCTTTGTTGAGCATGGTGAACTGTTAGATGCCTATCCACTTGTGTGCTACTTAGTTGGGGCTGTTCAGATGCTGACTTTGAAAAGATATATTCACGTAGCAACGTAAAACAAGATTCTATTCCTGTAAGTACAAATGTTCTACACTTTTCGATACAAACTACACACTTATAAATGCTTTGTTTTTCCCATAACAGAGGCTTGAGTACATGTGCTTTTAAAGGGCTGAACCGAACAAGATAACTGATAAGCGGGGCAATGGCTGGACCTGTGAGTCATTCTAGCTGACAAAGATGCCAGGAAGTTAATCCTGCCTGAAGAGATGCCTAGTTCTACTGATGACCTCACGCAAATAATAATTGACACTTTCCAGCTTGATGGAGATATCCGGTTGTAGTATCAAGATGATGACTTTGGTGGTAAGTTTATTAATTTGACATCAACATCCATGCTCAGAAGTGTGTGGTGTTCTGAGGTAAGCATACATTTTTTAAAGAACAAAAAGCAAGACCAGTGCCATGCTGCTTCAAACAAGTTTCTTGCTGCGCTTGACCAATATTCAGACAGGTCGATGAAGATTTTTCACACTAAAGGTGGAGTCAATGGCCGAACAATAAAAAACATCATACAACCCAGTTGGTACACAAAGTTATTCACACCCGAAATGCAGTTATGAGTAAAATATTTTTTATGATATTCGGGTCACGGCCGGTCGGGTCGTTTGAAATAAAGATGCCAATTAAACCTTTGTAATTTATATAGTACTAGACACAGTTTTCTATGAAATACATAGGCCTACACTTTATTGGTTAAATTACTGGTGCGAAGATGACGCACAAGCTTAGTCTGCATGTAGAGATGGAGGCGGAAAGAGAAAAGGTGAAGACTGGGGAGTGGAAGCTCCGCAAATATACAAATAGAAAGAGCAAAGTGTGGGAGACATTTGCCAAAATAATGAAAGATGATGACCAAAATGCTGGCTTTGTCATGTATAGGCTACCTTTTGAATATTGAGCGTTATTAACTGTTAAATAAATATTGACGCGGGGCAAAATTCCCGATTTCCCAAAACACTGAACTGAGCAATGCCATTGTATCATTTGAATAAGTTACTTTTAAATGCATATAGCTCAGTAATGTCAGTTTTATGTATTTTCTGAGAGGGGGTGGGTTTTTTGTTGGGAAAGTCCGGGGAGAAAATGAATTAAGAAAATTAAACAAAATAAATTGTGACGAGCATCCCGATCACTAATCAGCGTTGCCCTGGTTTCCAATGAGGGAGCACCGGCAAGTCTCGTCAGAGCGAGATTGCGACCAGCTGTGGATCATCAGCCCGCCGCCAGATAAGCTGCGTGAGGCACCCCAGGAGATTGAGCTTCATTTGACTCCATGCTGCCGAACTAACCGCTCTCTCCCTTTTTACACAGACGCCAGCTATTGAACACTGCTTACCTGCATCTTGAAGGAAAACAGGGCCAGCTCAAACCGCCTAACCTACCTTTTCCGCTGCACAGAATGCAACGCTTCATCCGCTGCTGAGAGGGAGCTCTTAAAGGGGCTGTTCAGCGCCATTTCAGTGACTTTGTTTTTGAATATTTTTTTGCTTAATAAATCCACCCTCCGGGTTTTTCTGTTACTCCTTACCTTGTTGTACTGTGCTCCTTTGCGACAAAATGATTACACCAAACCTTTATTAAATATTACATTTATTAATGCTATATCAACATTTAGAAAACGAATAGTTTGCTCTCCTAAGGGCTTTCACGCTTTTCCAAAAGTGGGCTTTCGCTCAGCTGACCTGCTGATGAATTCTTCAAACAGGGTCGAAACATAAACATCGCATTCATCAGTAATATGCATCTAGACAGCTGAAATGGAGAATGATGGGTCGCCTCAAGAACTGCCCACTCTTGCCGCGCGCACCACAAGCTCTGAGCGCAGCACGAGCTCTGAGCGCAGCACGTCAGCGAGCACATTAGAAAAAAAATACAGGTCAGGAAGCGGGTTCTCTTTTTTTTTTGCCGTCCGAGTTGCGGGCAGGTTAGTTGACAACGTCGGTCGGATTCGGATTGTTTACACATTGACCCGCGCATCACTGATACACACCCCTTGGTTATCAATATTAAATCCGGGGCAACCCGGAGGTGTTGGGGGTTGCTCTTCAGGGTATGTCGACTTCTCCATCCCCATTCCTGGAGGAGGGGCCGGGAGCTTCTGTCTCAGCTGCCGTCGGACCATGGGTCGGCGTTACCCCAGAAAGAGCAATTTCTCACACTTCCGGGCCCAGTGCCTCAAGGTTTCCATCTGACCCAATGTTTTTTGTCTCCTCAGATGCTGACCCGGAGCACTGTGTCGCCAGTGCGGGATCCAGGGAGGCAGGTTAGCGCTGCTCAGAGCAGCCAGAGTTTTCTCCAGAACGTTCAGCCTTCTGGGATCAGTCTCTGCCCCTGTCCCTCTACAGGCTGCCCCATCGCTGGCATGGCTGGAAGCCTGGATAGCGGGTCCCAGCCACTCGTGGGTTGATCCAGACGGTACGCCTCGGCTATGCGATTCAGTTCACCAGGCGCCCGCCCAGGTACAGCAGCATCCATTATATCACTGTCCGCTCGAACAGCGATGCCACCGTCCTGCGTACGGAGGTTGCAGTCCTACTTATGAAGGATGCAATTGAGCCTGTCCCTCCATCGTGCCCAAAAAGAGCGGTGGGCTGAGACCCATTCTGGATCTATGAGCTTTGAAACTGTCCCTTCTCAGGCTGCCGTTCAAAATGCTCACTCCGAAGCGCATACTAACATGCATCCAGAGCCAGGATTGGTTCGCAGCCATCGACCTGAAGGACGCGTACTTTCATGTCTCAATCTTGCCTTGACACAGACCCCTTCTTTGGTTTGCGTTCGAGAGTCGAACAAATCAGTACAAGGTCCTACCCTTTGGCCTGTTCCTCTCTCCCCACATCTTCACGAAGGTCGCTGAGGTTGCCCTCTCCCCTCTGTGGCAGATGGGCATCCGCATCCTCAATCTCGACGACTGACTGATAATAGCTCACTTGAGGGATCTGTTGTGCATGCACAGGGACCTGGTGAGAACCAGCTAGAGGACTGTTTCCTGTTGGGACTCGAAAGTGCTCGAGTATTTCGACATGGTGGTGAATAAAGACCCAGAGTGGACTTTCTTGGAGCTGGTGGATGCATTGCTGGCTGCCTGTGGCTCTACACAGTCTGTGGGAGAGTGTTATGTCCCGGGCAGTCATATCAGCAGACAGCCAAAGCAGCAAGTATGAGAAAATAAACTCTGTCTCCGAGCTCGCTTATAGGATGGCTGAGGCTGCCAAATCTCATCCCAAAATGGTGGCCGAAGCTATGAAAGGCAAGCTGGCATCAGGGATGTCAGTGCCACCGAAATCCCTTGCGGTTCTCAGTCCGGAATTGACCCCCCCACGGTTCCCAAACCGCAAAAGACTGCTTTTTATGTCTGCTTTATATGTCTACTATTACACTAAGACAGTCTAAACGAAAGCAAATATTCTGTGATAAAGTAATTCATGTAAAAACCAGCATGATCTTCAGTCTTTCGCCTCTCCCTCATTATCTCTTAATAATGGCCCCCGCGCCACGCAAACAATAATTATGATAATCATTCATGCGGAGCGAGCCGCATGTAAACACCCACATCAGCACAAACAAAGCAGCAAGAGTTTACCTGAAGTTCATCCCGGATACTGTATGCTTTGTGATGAGAGGAATAAAACCAAATACCCCTCAGAAAAGGACGCGCTGTGATAAATAAATACTCAAGAAGACACGCTCGGAGGAATAAACTGGATTAACATTACATCATACAAGAAGAATGCAGACTCGAGTGAGTCACGGATTGATCGTCGTAACGAGTGAGTAATGCTTATTTCTTGTATTAGTTTGCTTGTTATTGTTGCTTAAACGTGAACAAATTTGATTGTTTTGCTATTCCCAAACTATAATTCCTGACTGAAATGTTTAAAACCAGTGAATAAACTTTTGAACATGACATCTAAATGTCTTTGGATGCCGTGCTGTTTCTAAGCTCTGTATAGTAGACCCTAAAACAATACTGTATTATAATAGTGCATGATGAATGCTACGAGTCTAAGAATGTTTAGACCATATTATTAATCAATTCGCAAATCTATTTAATAAATATATATCTGTGGATGTTTTTATATATATATATATATATATATATATATATTATGATGAGCGTCCCGATCACTAATCAGCATTGCCCTGGTTTCCAACGAGGGAGCAACGGCAAGGCTCGTCAGAGCGCGATTGCGACCAGCTGTGGATCATCAGCCCGCAGCCAGATAAGCTGCGTGAGGCACCCCAAGAGGCTGAGCTTCATTTGACTCCATGCCGCCGAACTAACCGTTCTCTCCCTTTTTACACAGACGCCAGCTATTGAACACTGCTTACCTGCATCCTAAAGGAAAACGGGGCCAGTGCAAACCGCCTAACCTGCCTTTCCGCTGGACAGAACGCATCGATTCACCCGCTGCTGAGAGGGAGCTCTTAAAGAGGCCATTCGGCACCGGTTCAGTGACTTTGTTTTTGAATGTTTTTTTGTAATAAATCCACCCTCCAGGTTCTTTTGTTACTCCTTACCTAGTGGTACTGTGCTCCTTTGCCCCCTTGCGACAATATATATATATATATATGTATATGTGTGTTTATGTGTGTGTGCATGCGTACATATACTGATATTAGCATGCTCATAGATGTTTTGCTGTTTGTTTTTTAGTGATCAGAATCACAGCAGCACAGAGTCCTGTCTCCTCAGCACTGAGCATCTTCACACTGATGA
>JAUYWG010000055.1:7290573-7306380 GCA_034779775.1 Enteromius afrohamiltoni
AGAATTTACAGGTTTATCTATATGGAGTTTACACAAGACTAGATAATGATCTGAGATATCATCACTTTGCTGCAGGAAAAGATGATAATGTGATAATTTCTTCTCTTAAGATCTGTGCATAATTACAAATTGCAAAAAAAAAAAAAAAGACCATTGTAAAGATTTTTTAAAATATAAAATCTAAATTTATTTGTGTATCTCAAACTCAAACATCTTAAATAAAAGATTATATATTATTATTTATATATATATATATATATATATATATACACACACACACACAAACACATTTTCTTTATTTTATTTTTTTTTTTACTGTTTTTGGAATAGTTTTAAAATATACATCTACATGCTTATTAGCATGTTAGTTCAAACATGTAAAACAGTTTTAACAGATGTGAAGGTTGATACATTGAAATAACAATGTCTTATAAATTAAACAGTTGCCATTTAAACTGTATGTGTGCTTCTCAGAGGGCTTTTGATGGTACTTTACCCATTAAATGCTTTTTGGTATTTTGCTCTGGTCTAAAAACTATAATAAAACACTTAGGAGCAAAAATACAGAGAATCAGACCAAAGCTAGAAGCTAAAATAGCAAATATCTCCACAGCTACAGTGAATTTTCCCGGAGAGCTGACATAAGCTGGAACAAATGTGATCCATACAGCACAGAATATGAGCATACTGAATGTGATGAATTTAGCCTCATTGAAGTTATCAGGCAGCTTTCGGGCAAGAAAAGCTAAAACAAAGCAAAGGAAAGCTAGGAGGCCAATATAACCCAGTACAGCCCAGAAACCTATAGCTGATCCTAAACTGCATTCTAGAATGATCTTTTCTTTGTAGTGTTGCATATTGTTGTAAGGAAAAGGTGGGGATATTGTTAACCAAAGCACACATATAAGAACCTGCACAAGAGTGAAACCCAGAACACTGAGTCTCTGTTGAGGAGGCCCAAACCATTTCATGACATCACTTCCTGGAAGTGTAGCCCTGAAAGCCATTAACACCACTAATGTTTTCCCCAGAACACAGGAGATACAGAGGACAAAAGTGATCCCAAACGCTGTGTGACGCAGCATACAGGACCACTCAGTGGGCCGCCCAATGAAAGTAAGAGAACAGAGAAAACACAGAGCAAGTGAGAAAAGTAACAGGAAGCTCAGCTCTGAGTTGTTGGCCTTTACTATTGGAGAGGCCCTGTTTTTGTAGAACACTAAAGCCATGCTCAAAGCTACTAAAGCTCCAGCTACAGAGAAAACAGTGAGGATGATACCAAGGATCTCATCCCAGGAGAGAAACTCCACTGGTTTTGGAAGACATTTGTCCTTCTGTTTGTTGGGCCAGTACTCAGGATGGCATGGATAGCAATCTACTGAATCTGGAAAATTTCATTAACAGTTAAATTACACATAGATGATAGATGTTTTTGGCCTGTGATAGATTGTGAAATGGAAAATTGATTGATGAATGGCTTAGTGGACCAGGGTTGCTTAAGCCTTAAAAAGTACCTGTCTCATTGCTGATCTCTCCTTCAGCACAGTAAATGCAGTCATAACAGCAGACAGGTCTTCCTTTCTGAGCAGCCTTCCTAGTGCCTGGAGGACAGCTCTCACTGCACAGAGACACAGGCACCTGCAGGTGACAAGTACACACAGCACTCACAGATATTCACAGTTACATAGAAATAAAAGAAAAGATTATATACCATGTCTTTGCCATTGTTCCAAATGATAGCTCTACTCAAACTGAATTCTTGGCCTTTAGGTTGAGATGCATCGTAATGGCCCACAGTCACAAAATCAATTGAACCGTCTCTCTGAAGTTGCCAGTTCACAAGTTCATAAGTTGCCACAGGGTCTCCATTGGTATCAAATGAAATATGATAATTATTTTGAGTAAAGTTTACATGCTTAATCTTGTCAAAAACCTAAAGGAGGGACAAACAAAAGTCAGATGTATTTTGTGTGTATAAAAACACAAACTCATACATACACGCGCACGCGAAACGTTTCATTAAATTAATTGATCTCTGTTTTCTAATAATAATAATAATAATAATAATAATAAATACCTGCTTGGGTTCAACTTTCATATTTCCATCGCAATGTTTTTTGTTACAGACAATATCATCGAGGGCATGAGCTATAGCATATGTGGCTTTGTACACCATGTTAGTGATCCTCAGCTGGGACGTGTCTGTGTACGGGTTCTGTAAAGCGCGCAGATCCTCCGTGCCATCACATGCGGGCATATCAGTAGAAGAACCTGTCTGTCGTTTTAGACTACAGCTGAATGAGCTTTCCCAGAATTCTGTCAGCAAGGGAAATTTTAGTGCTTGTTCTGGTGAAAGGTCTAGTAGAAAATTACGAAAACCCGGAATAACAGACCGCGGGATTCCAAAGCCGACAGCACCAATACACAAATTAAAACGCAGCATTTCTGGGTCTGTAACCCACGCCTCGCTGCCAATCCACTGCATCGGAGGAGGAGGCTGCTGGCTCAGCTCTTCTAGAAGGATTCTCATGTCACCTGAGGCCAGGAATGCCACTATTACACGAGCCGTTGATCTGCGAATGACATCAGCCACTCTTTTCAGTTTGTTGCGCGGCTGGGTCCTGTAATAGGCCTCAGAATACTCCACACAAATTCCCTCCTGCTCCGCAGCCTTTAGGAATGATGCCATGCCATTGTTCCCATAGTCTGAATCACTGCGCACAGCCCCGATCCACGTCCATCCGAAGTGCTTGACCATCCGTGCCAGTGCTGCTGCCTGATGGTGATCGCTGGGGATGGTCCTGAAGAAAGTAGGATACTGCCGCTTGTCACTGAGACACGCGCATGTTGCGTAATGGCTCACCTATACCGCACCGTGAAAGGAAAAGAAGAAAGTAAGCAACCCATCACAAAACACAAAAGTTAATTACACACGCTACATTCTAAGGCAAATTTGCGTTTATCCTGCGCTATTCTTAAACGCTATTTTTACAGGTGGGCTAAACTATTTTGGATATTAGGTTTGGCGCGTCAAGATATATAATTTGAGAGAAAATAATCTATCTTTCTAACTATATATTATGTGTGTGTGTGTAAGAAATAATAATAAATAAACAGGCCTAAATAAAATACAAAAAAAAAAAATCTTGAACCCGCACCTGTGGAATTCCAAATGGACCGAGAAGTCTTGAAATGCTTATAGACGGCGTTGACCCAGATTCTGCGACTACTGCTGTAACGGCTGCAGATTTCGCACAGGAATCAGTGTCGTTAAATATTAAATCTAGCCCGTTTGCAAGCTGAAAGGCTACTTTGACTGCCATTGGCACAGAGGCACAAGAGTCATATATATGGTACCCTAAAGTGACACCCGGTAAGAGATCTGAGCTGTTGTTGATCTCCTCGATGGCGAATTCAAAGGCACGAACAAAGCGCATCTCTCTGAAACCCACGCTGTTAAAATAGTCGGAAAAAATACATTAACATGACAAATATTGTACATCTCATTTTTGATAATCATTTCATAAAATTACAAACAACAGATTGTAAATTCTCTCAAACTTTTTATCAGGTTATTTGTTTAGAGATAAGGTTATAGAGTTGATTTAATATATCCCTTCCTGCATGTAAATGCTAACCTCCCACTGCACTCTAGCGGTTGTGGCTGTTTAGCGTAAGTTTGCTTCTCTGTCCTCAAATAGTCATGGATGGAGAAAACCCCCCCAATAACCAAGTCTCCATTCTTGAAGAGTTCAGGGGCCTGAGGGTTGCCTTGCAGGATGCAGGTGCCAAAATTAACTCCACACACAGCAGGACAAAGCCTGGCAAAGCAAAGTACTGTTATGAGCGAAACATGCATGTCTCCTGCTAGAACTGCAAACTCCCCAAATATCAAGTGAGCATTACATGTTTATATAGCCACTATTGTTTTCTGTGACAATAAATTTGCAGGGGAAAAAAAAAACATAAGAGGGGGTGGTTAATATATTTTAATGCTCAGTTAAAATTACAATATAGCTATATCATAAGGCTAAAATTATTTTGCGCTGTCATTAAAGTCACTCCACCCCCCGTCAATCTCAGGAGATTTAAAATGTGCATTTAATACAATGCATTTGTCTTTTCTTTCTGTCATTGTACTACTTATTTTAAATGTTTACAATCTTATTTAACTCAACTGACAAAATTGGCCGTATTCTGTACCCTGAATTTGTTGTCCTTGTTATTATTATTATTAATAATAAAGAGTGTCCCAGACTGTCCCAGAGACTTTGAACTGAGTTTGTCCTGTGTTGAACCTTAAAACATTTTGCTGGAAAAGAAGATCATCCTTGTAGTGTCCAGTAAATTATAGCACACACTTCTGAGCCATTGTATGATGACTGCTTGTATAAAGTCTCATTGAGTATGAATGGTAAAAATACGAAACTAACCCTCATATTCTGCTTAGGTTCCCTATTTGATCTTTTCTTCATTGAAAAACAAGGTTTCCATAATTTAATTCAGTCTAATTTTAGTGATCAAAATATAACTGTGATCTGGTTTATTGAAATAAATAGTTTGTAATGCTCCAACAATTTATATATATATATATATGTATGCAAATTGAGTGATATACAGTGAGCCATTTTCTAAAATCATTTAAGTTCTTTTTTTCCTCATTAATGTACACACAGCACCTCATATTGACCCCAGAATTTTTGACATTTTTTAAGATTTATTAAAAAAGAAAAACTGAAAAACTTGGTCCTAAGTATTCAGAATTTGCTCAGTATTTAGTAAAAGCACCCTTTTGATCTAATACAGCCATGAGTCTTTTTGGAAAATATGCAACATGTTTTTTTACACCTCCTCCTTGCAGATCCTTTCCAGTTCTGTCAGGTTGGATGGTAAACATTGGTGAACAGCCATTTTTAGGTCTCTCTAGAGATGCTCAATTGGGTTTGTCAGGGCTCTGGCTGGGCCATTCAAGTCACAGAGTTGTTGTGAAGCCACTCCTTCGTTATTTTAGCTGTGTGCTTAGGGTCATTGTCTTGTTGGAAGGTAAACGTTTTTCCCAGTCTGAGGTCCTGAGCACTCTGGAGAAGTTTTCGTCCATCCCTATACTTGACCGCATTCATCTTTCCCTCAATTGTAACCAGTCATCCTATCCCTGCAGCTGAAAAACACCCCCACAGCATGATGCTGCCACGACCATGCTTCACTGTTGGGACTGTATTGGACAGGTGATGAGCAGCACCTGGTTTTCTCCACACATACCGCTTAGATTTAAGGCCAAGAAAGTCTATCTTGGTCTCATCAGATCAGAGAATCTTATTACTCACCATCTTGGAGTCCTTCAGGTGTCTCCATGCGGGCTTTCATGTGTCTTGCACTGAGGAGAGGCTTCCATCGGGCCACTCTGCCATAAAGCCTAGACTGGTGCAGGGCTGCAGAGATGGTTGACTTTCTACAACTTACTACCGTCTCCCGACTGCAACTCTGGTTTGGCCAGATGGCCAGCTCTAAGGGTTCTGGTCGTCTCAAACATACAAAAAGTTAACGATGCGATGCATCGGTTTAAAATGTGTGCACTGCATCGTTTCTATCGTATCTCCATCGGTAAAACCTGATTTATTTCTTTATAATTATTAGTAGACATACTATACCTTCATTATTTAGAAAGTGGAATTTGTAAAATATGTTGTGTCACTATAAAATATACAGGCAGGGCGACAAATCTGACAACACACTTGAATCGCTGACAGTGTGTGCGTTTGGAGACTCCTCCTCCTCTCACTTGGATTCAGCTAAATCTGCTTATGCTAGCGGGACACCGGGTGAGCAAACGATCAAAACTTTTTTTTACAATTGCCACTGCTTAACAGTCCTGCTCGTTCCAAGGTAATAACCGACGCAATCGCCTTTTTTATCTGTAAAGACATTTAGCTTTACAGCATTACAGAGAATGAGGGCTTCCAATACCTGTATACCTGCATATTTGTTTCATTGCATCATACTGCATCAAATCATGTTGAATCGAATCGAAATCGGATTGCACTGCATCGCAACAGGAGTGTATCGCATCGCTAGCTGCTTCATGTATCTTTAATGTATCATATCGTTGGCTATGCATCAAGATGCGTATCGCATCTGCCTCAGTTATGGAGATGCTCATACACTACACATACACTAATACCCTAATACACATACACAGTGGTGGTCAAAATTGTAATAACTATTTTCAATAGCTGAAAAAAGGTTTTAAGCTAGTTATTGTTTGCTGTAGTGTGTCAGTAGTAGATATCAGTTTTCATTTTCAAACAAAGTTGTGTCAGGACTCACAATAAATGAATAAATCAGTGTTGATTTAATAACTTATATATTTTATTTAGCAGTTTTAGGATTATTTGGATTTCATTCCATTTGTTTCTTTCCACAACACACAAGTTGTATTATTTGTCTTTTCCCATTAGATGTTGTTTGGTGTTTTTCTGAGGCTTTATTAAAAGTATATAAACCTTGGGGGTAAACAAGCACAAGAGGAGACCAAAGCTAAAAAATGCAAAAATCTCTGCAGCAGTTGTAAATTTACCAAGTGATCTGACATATGCAGGTACAAATGCTAGCCACACTGCACAAAATATAAGCATGCTGAAGGTGAGGTAGTTAGCCTCATTAAAATTAATTTTGGGCCAGAAAAGCCAGAAAAAAAAGACACAAGCCAAGAGGCCAATATATCCCAGCACACACCAGACGGCAAGATTAGAGCCCTCACTGCAATCCAGGATGATCTTGGACTTTTGATATTTAGTGATCCTATAGGGGAAAGGAGGGAATGCTACAAGCCATGCATATGAGCACCTGAGCCAGAGTGAAGATGAGCCAGAAGATTCTCTGCTTTGTGGGGCCCAACCATTTCATTATATTGTTTCCAGGTCGGGTAGCTGTAAAAGCAGACAACACCACTAAAGTCTTGCCACGGATGCAGAGAGAAATGATGCTGAAAGCAGTGTGTCGCAGCATGCAGGACCAGGATGTGGGTTCTCCAATAAACACCAAAGCGCATAGAAAACACAGAGTCACTGATAACAAGATGAAAAGTTGAGTTCTGAGTTATTTATGCGTACTACAGGAGTGTTTCTGTAAAAAAGAAATACAGCAAATACAGCTAAAGTTAGGCACGCCCCAACTAAAGCTATTACTGTTAGGGTCAATCCCATTGCATTAGAGGACAGGAATTCGACCAGTTTTGGAATACACACTGTTCCATCAGCATTTGACCAGAGGTCTTAAAAACAGGCCATACAGTCTACTGAATCTAAAGAGAGAGAAAGACTATAAAAAAAAGGATGACGGTCATTTTTAATGAATTTTATTGCTGCATTAAATTGTTCCCCAACCTGTCTCATTACTGATTTTGCCACTGTCACATGGTATACAATAAATACAGCACAAAGGCTGGCCACACCGTACAGCTTTTCTGAATGAGAACAGCTGTTGCTGCACACACAGCATGTGCATGGACCCACACACAATCGTGGACACACTTTTGATTTACTCATTAGTAAGGGTCTAAACATCTCATCCACTGTCATTAAGGACGTAGCACTATCTGATCATTTCTGTATTTTCTTTGATATATTGATCTCTGCAACCACTGAATGTAGATCTGTCTCTCTCAGAAAGAGATGTATTAAAGAAAATACTAGTGTGCTGTTTATGAAGGCTACATCTTCAATATCAAGCATTTCTGCAGACTCTGTTGATCTTCTCCTGTAGTCCTTTAACTCAAAAGTTAAGAATGTCTTGGATGACATTGCACCAGTGAAAGTCAGAAAGACGACTGGCAGACAAAAATCATGCAGAAAAGCAACAGCAGTACAGAGTATGAAAAGACAATGCAGAAAAGCTGAGCGGATGTGGCGGATTACGAAACTTGAAATTCAGCATCTATAAAGTCAGCCTTCATGCTTTCAATGTGGAACTAGCCATAGCAAGACAAAAGTTCTTCTCAAACCTTATAAACAGCAACCTAAACAACACCTAAACAGCACTCTTTTTGCTACCGTTGAGAGATTAACAACCCCCCCCCCAACTCAGATCCTGCTTCTTTTCAGAGAAGATCATTAATATCAGAAAGGTGATTAGCACATCCTCCAGTTATGCAGAGGTCACACAGATTCAACCACAATTTCAAAAAGAAGTCACTCTGTCTATTTTTAAAGCAATTGATAGCAAAACCTTGGAAGAAATAGTACATCACCTTAAATCCTCAACTTGTAACCTTGACACACTTCCCACATATTTTTTCAAAAGTGTGTTTGACTGTTTAGAAGCAGATTTCTTAGAAGTGGGAACTCCATGAAAACTGCAGTTGTTAAGGCCCTTCTGAAAAAGAGCAATCTTGATAACACTATATTGAGCAACTATAGACCAATATCTAATCTTCCTTTTATAGGTAAGATCATTGAACAGGTAGTTTTCAATCAGTTGAACAACTACTTAAACTCAAATGGATATCTGGACAATTTTCAATCTTCCAAGGTTTTGATGGCACACAATAAAACTAATCTGAGATCTTCAAAGACAACAAACTCTGACCCTCAGGACAGAAAACAAACACCCCGTGACCCCTTACACGACCATATGCCCACCTTACACGACCATAACATACTCCTAGAGAGACTGGAAGACTGGGTTGGGCTTTCTGGGATGGCTCTCAGCTGGTTCAGGTCTTACTTAGAAGGGAGAGGTTACTACGTGAGTACAGAAGGACATAACTCCAAGTGGACGTCCATGACATGCGGAGCCCTCAAGGCTCAATCCTTGCGCCACTCTTGTTTACCCTGTATATGCTCCCACTAAGTCAAATAGTAAAAAGAACCAAATTGCATACCACAGCTGTGCGGATGATACCCAGATTCACCTAGCCTTATCGCCAAGTGACTACAGCCCCATTGATTCCCTTGGCCAAAGCATTGATGAAATTAACATTTGGATGTGCCAAAACTTCCTTCAGTTAAACAAGGAGAAAACTCTTCAGTTTTCTCCTTGTTTAACTGAAGGAAGATCTTAGTTTCATTGCTTTCAGAAGCAAAGAGGAAGTTCTTAAGGTCAATGCATATCTTGACTCTAGGGGTCAAACCCTGAAAAACCAAGTCAGGAATCTTGGTGTGATTCTGGAGTATATCTTGACTCTAGGGGTCAAACCCTGAAAAACCAAGTCAGGAATCTTGGTGTGATTCTGGAGTCAGATCTTAGTTTCAGTAGTCATGTCAAAGCAGTAAGGAAAGGAAAGGAAAGGACGTGACAAGTAGCCAGGTATCCCATACTAGGAATTGGTGCTCTGCATTTAACCCATCCAAGTGCACACACACAGCAGGGAGAAGTGATCAACCACACACACACACACCGTGAACACACACCCGGAGCAGTGGGCAGCCACTGCTGCAGTGCCCGGGGAGCAGTTGGGGGAATGGTGCCTTGCTTCTCACCTCAGTCGTGGTATTGAAGGTGGAGAGGGTGCTGATTATTCACTAACCCCACCCACAATCCCTGCCGGACCTGGGACTTGAACCCACGACCTTTGGGTGACAGGTCCGACTCTCTATCCATTAGGCCACGACTGCCCACAAAGCAAAACATTGCAAGAATTAGATGTTTTGTTTTCAGTCAAGACTTGGAGAAACTTGTTCACACCTTTATCACAAGCAGGGTGGATTATTGTAACGGTTTACTTGTTTATAAATCACTCAATGGCCTAGGACCAAAATACACTGAAGATATGCTCACTGAATATAAACCTAGCATACCACTTGAAAATAATTTTGTATATTTTTGTTATTTATTTATTTATTTATTTTCCTAAATTTCACGGTATCTTGATCTGGTCTTGTTTTTCTTTTTTTTGTATTGCGTTTAATTGCATTTGTTTTATGGTGATGAAACTAATGCACTCCTAACCAGGTCCAATTGAAACCTATGTTAGTTTTAGCATATACAGTAAGAATTTATACAGGCTGATGTTTGTTCTATATCCCTATATGGACATATCACATTAAACAGTAAACGCAGAATATCATATTAGTGTTACAGATTTGCCAGACTCTACCCCCAGCCAACCACAGTGATCACTCTCCCTGGAATTCTAATCAGCATCACCTGCACCTCATCATCGGTGTGTAGTCAGTGTGCGGGCTTGTTTATACGAAGTGGACTCAAACGTATGCTCCTAGTGTTGCTACTAAAACAAGTATTTACCTTCTTGTTTTCCTTTGTTCCAGTTTCCTTCCATATTCCTAGGAAATTCCTGTGTATGTGGTGTGTGGTTGTCTCCCAGCTTCAGCGTGTCTCCTGCATCTCCAATGCTCTGACAATCCTGCAAAAAGAAAAGAAGTAACTATTGCTCTGCCCTGAAGAAAGGAAATCATCTGTCACTCAGATACTCACCTCTGAAGACCCATCGTCTCAATTTATTCTCTGTTTAGCTATGCATTCCGTTTCTCAATTTGGTGTGTTTCATCTGGCTGAGAAGAAATATAGAGCCAAGTATCATCAGCATAACAGTGAAAGCTAACAAAATGTCTCCTGATATTATTTTTCAGGGCTAACACGTAAAGCGTAAAAAGTAATGGACCTAGTACTGAGCCTTGAGGTACTCCATATTACTTTCACTGCTACAAACTGATAGCGGTCAGATAAAAGTATGATTTGAATAATGCTAAGGCACTTCCACTAATGCCAACAGAGTATTCTAGTCAATTCAAGAGACTTTTGTGTTCAATAGTGTCGAACGCAGCGCTAAGGTCCAATAGCACTAATAATGAGGTACAACCAAGACCAGATGATAACCAGATGATAGAAGCAGGTCATTTGTAATCTAATTAGAGCAGACTCAGTACTATGATACGGTTTAAATCCTGACTTGAAATCCTCACAGAAACCATTTTTATAAATATAATTGTGAAGAAAACAGAAAAGGGAGATTTGAGATCCATATGTAATTAACCAGATCATTTAATTTTCATTCTCATCTTTATTTATTTCATTTTTTTGTTCGTAATATTGCACTATTATATGTCTGCACTGCAGATCCAGAGCTCTCGCCATTTTGTCTCCCTGTATACCTGTTTACGGTGAAATGACAATTAATTCTACCTTGAACCCTTGGACCTTGATTATCTAATGTTTAATCCTCTCTTTAAATCCATAATAGAATGCGCTGCACCTATAACGGTGACGGGTCACGAGGCAATCTGTAATGACTTGGACGAGTCGGTTGGATCCATTTGCGGTTGCAAACAGCACAGACAAGAGAGACTCATGGGTAACAAAGCTTTTGGAGACAGTCCAAAGAGTGATCAGAGTCCAGGCAGAGTTCGGGGCAGGCAGCAGGGTTCGTAGTCGGTAAATCTAGGCAAAGTCATACACAGAAAGTCCAGAACAGTAGTTTAACGTTCTGGATTGCAGCATGGGTGGCTAACAAAACTTCGCACAGAAGCAGCATCCAAACGCCGCTTAAATAGTGCCAGAAAAGGTGGGAGATGGAGCGATTCAGCAGTTCCGGGTAGGGGTGTTACATGAATAAGAGTCCGGGGGGGAAACTAATACTCAGGGGAAGGTTCCCGCTGATGCCGATCGGAGCGTGCCACAGATGCGCGGCTCATAACAGAGCCCTCCCCCTGCGAGTGGCTCCTGAGGCGAGCACAATTCTGGTTGGGTCCCGGCCGGCGCCGAGGCCTACCTCGGGGCCGAGGTCTGGTGGTCCTGGTGGAAGCCTTCCATGAGTGTGGTGTCGAGAATATCCTGGGCATTGACCCATGACCGCTCCTCGGGGCCAAACCCCTCCCAATCTATCAAATATTGGATGATGCGGCCCCAACGCCAGGAATCCAGGATCTTGTGGACCAGATACGCCACCTCACCTTCAATCATCAGGGGAGGGATGTTTGCAGTCGCAACCTCGTCCTGGCCCCTCGCTCCTCCCAGGCCCTCAGCGGGTTTGAGAAGGGACATATGAAAAGTGGGAGAAATGCGGTAAGAATCAGGCAGTTTCAAACGAAAAGATACAGGAGTGATCTGTTTGATAATTTGAAATGGACCCACAAACTTGGGACTGAGATTTCTGCAGGGTTGTCGAAGGCGCAGGTCTCGGGTTGAGAGCCAAACCCACTGTCCAGGCTCGTAGATAGGACCGGATCGACGTCAACGATCTGCCTGCAGCTGTCCAAACGAATGGCCTGGGTCAGATGGACGTGGGCTGAATCCCAGGTGGCCTCGCTGCGCTGGAGCCAGGCATCCATGGCAGGGAGTTGAGTGGGCTTGCCTGACTAGGGGAACAGGGGCGGTTGGAATCCAAGGATGACTTGGAAGGGAGTGAGGCCTGTGGCTGGCTTGCGAAGGGAGTTCTGGGCATACTCCGCCCAGGTGAGGTATTGGCTCCAGTCCCCAGGGTGGTCATGGCAGTAGGCTCGGAGGTACTTGGTGAGTTCTTGATTTTGTCTTTCTGCTTGACCGTTGGATTGGGGATGGTATCCAGACGTTAGACTGATGTTTATGTTGAGGGCATTGCAGAAGGCCTGCCATACACGTGAGGTGAACTGAGGCCCACGGTCAGTGACAATGTCTTCGGGCAATCCGTAGAAGCGAAAGAGCTGGTCTACCAAAACCTCCGCCGTCTCCCAGGCCTTGGGTAGTTTATGTAGGGGTATGAAGCGGCATGCTTTGGAAAATCTGTCCACCACCGTGAGAATGGTGGTGTAGTGATTAGAGGGTGGCAGGTCTGTCACAAAGTCCATGGCCAGGTGTGACCATGGTCATTGGGGAACTGGCAGGGGCTGTAGAAGGCCAGCGGGGCGTTGACGTTGGGACTTCGTGACATTGCAGGTTACACAGGTCTGGACAAACTGATGTGCCTCGGGAGACAAGGTAGGCCACCAGAAGCGATTGCGAAGAAGGTCGATGGTCGCAGTAACGCCCCGCTGACCTGAACTGGGAGAGTCGTGGACAAGGTGCATGACCCGTTGGTGGAGGTAGACAGGAACGTATAGTTTTCCTTCGGGACATTCGGCCGGTGGTGGGTCCTGAGTGAATGGTGGTAACCGTGATATTGTTCAGGCTTCTGTAATCAATGAAAGGCCGCAGAGTTCCATCCTTCTTCTTCACGAAAAAGAACCCGGCCGAGGTGGGTGAGGTGGATGGGTGAATGAACCCCTTTTCAAGCTCCTCCTTGATATACGAGTCCATAGCCTTGGTTTCGGGTTGAGATAGGAGAAAGATGCGCCCTCTGGTGGGGTAGGCGCCTGGCAGAAGTTCAATAGCAGAGTCGTGACTTCGGTGTGCAGGCAATCGAGTGGCGCGGGTCTTACTGAAGGCCTCCTGGAGGTCGGTGTACTCGAGGGGTAGCTGTATTCCTCCCTCCTCCAGTAGTGCAGCGTGAATGGTGAGTGACTTGGGGTGAGAAACTGGTTCCAGGCAGTGTTCGTGACAGTGAGCTGGCCATCTGGTGATTTCTTTGGTGTCCCAGGAAATGGTCGGATTATGTCTTTCCAGCCAGGGCATGCAGAGGGTAACTTGGTGAGCGGGTGAGTGAATGATGAATAGGTGAATGTTCTCCCGGTGAAGTGTGCAAATCCTTAAGTGAAGTTCCTCGGTCTTGGTAGTGACGTGGCCGGAGCCTAGGGGGCATCCATCTAGGGCTTCCACTGCCACCTGGGATTGACATGAAACCAAGGGGAGAAGATGTGTGTTAGCAAAGTTCTTGTCGATGAAATTACCCGCTGCTCCAGAGTCGATCAGAGCTCGGGCCTCTATGTTGACATCATCAAAACTAAGCAACACCAAGACTTCCAAGGTTCGATTAGAAAATACATCACTCACCCATGGGTTTTCTGGCTGTTCAGGTCTAGTGGGGCAGTTCAATCTCAGATGTCCAGACAATCCGCAGTATAAGCAAAGACCCTCCCGCATCCACCGATTACGTTCCTCCGTAGACAGCTGAGCGTGAGTTATGCCAATCTGCATGGGCTCCACTACACTGGCTGATGGCAATGCCTGGGGTAGACGAGGGAGTCGACGGGTGCGGCGAGCCCGCATCAGATTGTCCAGCGAAATTGCCAGGTTCATATAAGCCTCCAGAGAAAGCCTCTTGTTGCAAGGTTCCGGAAGGTTAGAGTAAAGTCGGCAGCCATCGCATTACCCTGCCTGAGTGCCATCAGGTCGTCCTCAGGTGCTCTCCCGGCAGTAGCGTGTTCAAAGACGGCCCGGAATTGATGCAGGAAGTCTTGAAATGAAGGGTAGGTCATGCAACGACCATCCCACGCCGCCGTAGCCCAATCCAGTGCCCTTCCGGTGAGCAGCGAACTGACGAATGCCACCTTGCTGTCGTCAGTGGGGTAACATGTGGGCTGCTGGGCAATGAAGTTCGTACATTGCATGAGGAAACCGCGGCTGCGACCCGTGGTCCCATCAAACGTCTGAGGAAGGGAGAGGCGTGGAAGACTCATGGTGGCCGGTGCCAACATGGCGGCAGGTGGCTGGGTTGCCGATGCATCGGGTGATGGAGTGGCGATCCCGGGTTGACTGAGTCTCAGAGCCCGCATGGAGGTAACCAGTTCCTCCGTCATGGCGGTGAGCTTTTCCAGCTGCTGATGGTGGGCGAGCAGCATGCTGGCTTGGCTAGAGACCTCGTGAGCCAGTTGATCGATGGCCGCTGGATCCTGTTGCGGCGAAGTTTTCTGTAATGACTTGGACGAGTCGGTTGGATCCATTTGCGGTAGTTTATTGACAAACAGCACAGACAAGAGAGACTCACTGTTAACAAAGCTTTTGGAGACCGAAGACCGAAGAGTCCAAACAGTTATCAGAGTCTAGGCAGAGTTCAGGGCAGGCAGCAGGGTTCGTAGTCAGTAAATCCAGGCAAGGTCATACACAGAAAGTCCAAAACAGTAGATAAACGCTTGGGATTGCAGCATGGGTGGCTAACAAAACTTCGCACCGAAACAGCGTCCAAACGCCGCTTAAATAGCGCCAGTCTCCCGCCTTATGGGAGCGATTCAGCAGTTCCGGGTAGGGGGTGTTACATGAATAAGAGTCTGGGGGGAAACTAATACTCAGTGGAAGGTTCCCGCTGATGCCGATCGGAGCGCGCCACAGAGGCGCGACTCATAAAACAATCGCATTCAAAGGCGGCAGGTCGAGTGGTAGGTGCAAATAGTGGTGGCGGGTCGAGTGGCAGGCGCAAATAGTGGTGACAGGTCTTTGTGGCAGCTGCCCCTGCCAAGCAAAGATTTTACCCTTACTGTTCAATTGTGTGTGTGTGAATGAGTGGATGTGCTTTGCATTCTTGATGTTTTAGAGTGTAACCACTTCCTTGTAGTTGAATTATTGCAGTTGAATTATTACTTTTGTTTTGTATATTTTTTTCATGTTTGCATTTACAGTTCATAGGTGTTTGTTTGTATAAGTGTGTGTGTTGGTTCTCCTGATGTTCTATATTTTCACCCTGCCATTGTTTTTTTACTTCTGCATTGTGGCAGATTTTTGATATGCAAATATATATATGTAGGTGTGTGTGTGTGTGTGTTTGATCACATAGTGCTAATATAAATTATTAACAAAAATCAAAAATATAGAATCTTAGATAATATAGAATGTTCTTTAATGTTAGTCTTAAAGAATATAGAATATTACAGATATAAATATTTGTTTTCTACTGTTATACAATACATTTTAATTTTACAGTTGTGCTACATTCATTAAATTATTTTATTTTGCAACTTTTCCCATTAAATGTTGCTTTGTGTTCTTCTCAGGCTTTAATAAAAT
>JAUYWG010000055.1:7332497-7397343 GCA_034779775.1 Enteromius afrohamiltoni
CATTAATATTCCAAGTCTTTTGATTCAAACCGATTGATTTGTGAGAGGAATAGACGCGATCGCTGTCTCCATCTTCCTTGTACTTCCTGTCTGTGAGCGCTTTCAAAAAACGCGCTTCCTTACGTCCTTACGTCATCGTTGGCTGTCATTGGCTCTTGCGCGTCTAGTGATCGATTGCGTCTTGCTGTTGTGAAATCCTATTGGCTCTTGTGTATCTCGTGATCCATTGCGGCATGCCAACAGACGCGAGTATGCTTCCTGAATGAGATGACAGCGCGTGAACAGAGCGATCATTTTTTGTCATTAAAACCTTGTGTCTTACTCTCTTCTTCACATAAAGACTTCGTATGGCTTCAGAAGGCTTGGAATGTGACACGACTTGTTTGTAATGTATTTATACTGCTTGTTTATGATTAGTTTGTGCAATAAATACCTGTGACTGGATTTGCCTGTGAGTGTTTTATATTGTTCTGAGGTGGGTAGGTTTAGGGTAGGGGTGGGGTTTGGTGCTCCAATAAAAGTAAAAAATGATATAATAAATTTATATATGCATGCAAACCATGACATTAAGCCGAACAACTGAAAACAACGGAGGACCCCTCACGTCGAAATGTGACTACAAAGGTGTACCTTGATCGTCAAAAATGTTCTTGACCAAGCCTCAAAATGTTGACTGCTACTTTTCTAAAAATATTTAGTTAGTTACTAATTATTTCTTTAATTTATTCTTTCCATTGTGTGAGTGTAGTGTGTGTGTTTATGTCTATTTACAAATCAGTCTTTTGTGGAATAATTGAACAATTAATAATATTAATACAATTGGATAATATCTTCAGGACAGATTTGAGAAGCACTTGCACTAAATAAAAAACAAACACGGTTATGACTCAGAACAGCTTTATTAAAGGGAAACAGAATCACAAAACACAAAAGAAGTTCTCACATGGATACATGGATATAATTATTTTCCCATAAGAAACCTTTTGGTGTTGTTTTCTGGCTTGAGTAAAATAATGTAACATTTTGGGACAAAGATACAAAACAGGAGTCCAAAACTAGAGGCCAGTATGGCAAAAACTTCCACAGCTACGCTGTACTTCCCCGGTGAGCTAACATATGCTGGCACAAATGCAATCCACACAGCACAGAAGATCAGCATGCTGAAAGTAATGAATTTTGCCTCATTAAAGTTATCTGGAAGTTTACGAGCAAAGAAGGCTAGCAGGAAACAGGCAACAGCTAGAAATCCAATGTAGCCCAGAACGCAGGTGAATCCCACAACTGACCCAACCGTGCACTCAATGATGACCTTTGACCCTTGAATTCCAAAGTTACGGTGTGGTGAAGGTGGACTGAGAGAAAGCCAAATGGCACAGATAACCACCTGAACACTGGTAAAGACCAGAACACTTCCTCTCTGCTGACCTGGTCCAAACCATTTAATAAGAGCTGAGGATCCAGGTCTAGTGGAATGAAATGCAACAAGAACCACAATTGTCTTTACCAGAATACAGGAGATGCACAAGACAAAACTGATCCCAAACGCAGCCTGCTGAATCCGACACGACCAGAGCGATGGCTGGCCCACAAACACCAGCGAGCACAAGAAGCAGAGTTTGAGAGACAGAAGGAGCATAAAGCTGAGCTCTGAATTGTTGGCTTTAACTATCGGAGTGCTCTTATGGTACAGGAAAATCACAACCACAGTAGCTGTGATGATGATACCCGAAACAGCAACACTTATCAGCGTGATGCCCATTGTTTCTCTCCCGGAGAGGAACTCAGTCTCACGGGGCACACATTCATTTCTGAAACTATTAGACCAGAACTCTTGGGGGCATCTATAACATTTTATTGAACCTAGGGAAAACAACAACAAAAGCAACATTAAAGATTTATGGTATTTAGTATCTTTATAAATGATTGTTAGAGAGTTGTTGAGTAACCTGTAATGTTACTGATTTCCCCCTCCGTACAGGGCAGGCAGTCAAAACAGCACACTGGCAAACCCTTCTTAATGGCTTTACGTGTGCCAGGGGGACACTCAGAAGTACACATGGACACAGGCATCTGGAAATACATATTACACAAAATATTACACCATTGATTTTTTTTTTTAATTGTTTAGATTTATATTAGAGCTGTTAAATGATAATGGCATTCAAAATAAAAGTTTTTGCTTACATAGTACATGCATGTGTGAGGTGTATATTTATTGCGATATGCAAATACACATATAATATAAATTGATAATATGAATATAAATATAGATATGTAAATACATATAAATATTTCCAAAATATATACTGTATGTGTGTGTGTATTTATATAGCCTATACATAACAAATATACACAAAACACACACACACATATGTAAACAAAACCTTTATTTTGTATAAGATTAATCATTATTAATCTTTTGACTGCACTAATTTATATTAGAAGCCCTTTTCACCTTCCCGAAATCTCCAGGCCATGAAATGGCTGACTCATTAATAATAAGCTGGTTCCCATCCACTCGTCCAATGGAAACATACTTAAGCGAACCATCAGGAGCTCTCTGCCAGTTCACCAGGTTATAGACAGGTGGGATACTGCCGTTCAGGAAATAAAACTCCTCTCCTGACTGAGTGGTGAAATTAACTTTTCCAATTTTCTGTAAAAGCTGAACATGAGAGAACATTTATTATTTGGATCAACCATTGTTTTTTATTCATTTATTTCACAAAACGAGCAGTGTACATTAATCAACATTTTTAAATCTAAATGCACCCAAATTAGCCCGAAAGCTAGCTTTTATTGGTAGTACCAGATGTTATTAGGCCAAAAAACTAGAGAAAGAAAAGAAACACACACACACAAAAAGAAAAAAAGGCAATTAAACAACAAATAATACAAAATAATAATAAAAATAAAGCAATAAAATGAATAATAATATCAGCTTTTCAAGATAGAAACAACATTAATGTTCACATTGACTAATAAGAAGCCATTTCTTAAAGGTATGCTTAAATGATATTAAATCATAATAATGTGAAAAACTTTATGCAGATACTTACGATTCTTAAAACTAACACCAAGTACTTTAACGAAAAGTTGGTTAATAGAAAACAAACACTTAAATTGTGTTCATTTGAATATGCAATTAAGCTTCTGAATTTACATATTTTATGAGCTTTAACAGTGTTTTAACCTTAGATAAGACATAATCTTTTTGTAGACATAATCTAAAAGAGGAGATAATAAATGATTTAAGAAAATTACACTGAAAAAGTATCATTTTCAGTTGATTAAAATAAAATATTTCAACAAATATAAAACACTAAGAAACTTTAAACCTCAAACTTCTTGTAAAAAGACTTTTGTCAGTTGGATAGTTATGTTAATAATGTGTTATCCAATTACATTCATATTCATTTTTAAATATGTCTTTTTATAAGTATATATATATATATAGATGCATACCTGTGCTGGAGTGATGTTGTCTGGAGAGGAGCACTTTAGTCTTATTTCAGGATCAGAGTTATTTTGCGGGGTGCACTTCAGCAAAGAATGAAGTGCGTGAGCAACAGCATATACTGCTAAATAAATATTATACGCTACTGTCAGATGAGAAGTATTGGTAAAAGGAATCTGAACCCTATCCAGACTCTCTTTGCCACTGCATAGTGGCAGGGCTTTATGGAGAGCCTTGGAAGTGCTTTTCGTAAGGCTACAGCCAAATGTATTTTCCCACAAGGTCCTCAAGAATTCATCATCAGGGTAGCGGGCAGGATGTAGCTGCCGGAGATGCACATCAAAACCAGGTATAGGCGCGCTTCTTAAAGCTACACCCAGTGTTCCCTTAGCGATGGTGTAGAGCTGGGGATTGCCTAAAAGATAGGTGCTGGTGCTCCAAACCTCGCTGGCTAGGAACAGCCTGTCTGTGACATTCCTACGGATCAATTCCAAAAGAAACACCTCTACATCCATATACCAAGAAAACACTAGGATCACGCGGGCAGAAGAGGCTTGGACTGTTGCTGCGGCACGGGCTACATCTTTTGCTAACTGCTCTCTGTAGAGTGTTTGAAAAAAGGCCAAGCAAATTCCCGTGCCTTTGATTTCCTCTTTAAACGCCTGCACAGCCCCATGTCCGTAGTCATTATCGGCAACCACGGCTCCAACCCAGGTCCAGCCAAAGCGTTTGGCCATCTGTGCCATTGTGCGTGCCTGATAGGCATCACTGGGAATAGTGCGGAAGAAATTAGGGTACTTTCGCCTGTCACCAAGACACGGGCAACTGGCCAGGTAGCTGATCTGAAAACATATTTCAAAGAAAGTGCAACTGAGTATGCATTTAAATGTTATAAAGCATGTTTATAAACAACAAAACATCAGTTCTAGCATTTCTGCTTTTCTTTAGTTGGGTAATATAACCTCACCACTGCGATCTGGAGGGGACTCAGGGTTCTAGACAGAACAATGCTTTGAGTAGAAGAAGAATCTCCAATGATGACCTTGGCGGGTCTAGTGTTGCCACAAGTTTTGTTTCCTCCACTGATCATTGACATAGCTGCCATCAGGCTGTGGGGGTAACGGGAACAGCTATCCATTATGTGATAACCCAGTCGGACCCCCGGCAACAGAGATGGGCTCTGGTTAATTTCTTTAACTGCAAATACAATCGCCTGAACCCAGCGTACAGAATTTTCCTGAAAACTGACAGCAGACAAACAATCTGGGGCGCTACAAAGCATAACTTGAAGCAAACTCATATATGTATATATGATAATGGATAATATATATGTATATATATATATATATATATATATATATAATGGAATAATAGTCTTGTAAACATAATGTAGAAACACACAAAAAGTAAAAAAAAATAGTATTTTAAAGTATTTAAAATTATAAAGTACATTACACAAAACCTGCTAGTTAATGCATTTACCAGAACTGACTAACAATGAGTAATAACTTGCAATGCTTAATAATAATAATAATAATAATAATAGTTTAAAAAAAGAAACAGACAAACATACCAACTTTAGTACTAATTTATTTTAAAGTGTCCATAATACAGAATAATTAGCCAGTAAGTACTAAGTAGTAGCCATTGTACTTATAAAATGTACTTGCCATGTAACTTTGTAAGTTATGGAACAGCCTGTGCTTACAATTTGTAATTATGTAGATGTAATGGGCAGCTATACTGTTACACATCTACTTATTTAACCAAAAGATTGTCACATATATGTTGCAGACTTTATACAATGTACACAGATATAAGGTACTTAAAATAAAGTGTATAAAGAAGTGTAGTCTGCAACAGTAGCTGCCTATTACATCTTTATAATTACAAAATGAAAGTACAGGCTGTTCCATAACTTAGTTATACGGTAAGTACATTTTGTTTCATGTAAGTAATGGCTACAGTTAAGTATGTCATTAGGTAATTACTCTGTATTATGACACCTTAAAATAAAATTAAGTGTCACCAAAATCTGTATAAAACATTATTCTATAAACACATCAGTGAACCAATGATGATAAATACATTGTGTTCATTCATGCACATTTGTATAAATAAATAAATATAAATTGACTGTTATATTGAATCCTACACCTGCAGGGAAAATCCTGGAGAGCAAATTTAGTACACATTTGTAAAATATTACCAAACACATTAATACACAGACCCAATGTACTTGACAGGTATAAAGAGAAATGGGAAATAGAATGAAAAAGGGCATATCACTTACCCTAAGCATGCTGCTAATTCGGTTTTTCTGGTGAAGCTCAGGTCAGGAGTTTCAGCAAGGTTATGTACATCAATGAGAGCACCAATAATCACATCACCATCCTGGTACAAACCATCATTGTCTAAGTTCTGTGAAGCATCCAAGTTCACACACTTTTCCTGCAAAGTCTCTTCCACCACAGAAAACCCCATCCCAGCTGCATACAATAAAAGCACCAGCACAGAAAGTGGGAGCAACAACAGGACTTGCACAGGCATTGACAAAGTCTGGGCTTACCAGCTCTTCCTGCTTCCTTGTGTGTAAAGGGAAAGAAGATATATTTCTTTTGACCACGATCCCAAAAGAGCAGTAGAAAAACAAGGGCCAGAGAAAACAACACAGGGCCAAACTGCACCTCCTCTGAGTTACAAAATTAAAGACAATTACACAATCATTTTTGATGAGTTCACGGTTAGATAGAGCTGCACAGGGACATTCAGTATTCTTGAAAGTGGGTGGCAGTGCGACACAGTTATCTTCAGACTTAAAACAACAAAGTCCCATCTGTGAGAAAGCCTGGTATTTAATTACAGAATCTCACCTGAGTTTTCCTGACAAAACAGTACTGTCTTACATCAGCACAAGGCTGTTTTTTTTGGTTTGCTGTTACTTAGAGACTATCATAGAATAGAAAAACTTTTTGCAGCCTTAAAAGAATGAACATGTGCAGCTAGGAGGTAAATGTATGTGAAGCAATACCAAAACAGGAAAATGAAAGAATATAGAATAAGAATTACATTTGGATATACAGTAATTAGACAAGCAGATGACAGAAACCACACAAGAATAGGTTTTTCCTCATAGCAAACATTTCATAATTTTATTGCATTGATAGGAAAATGCTTACACTCATCTTGGATGAGCAACAATAAAAAGAACAACAGACTAGTGGCCTTTAAGCACAGAGGAGTTGAAAAAAAAGCTCGTTTTTTTGTCTCTTTAAAAAGAAAACTAAATATTAAGTCTAACAAATGTTATTTTTTGCTCTCTGTATCAAAGCAATTATAGAAAAATAAAACTTTAACCATACAGCTTTAGAATATGAAGAAGAGTTTCAAACTTCTTTAAATTCATGACTAATAGAAAGCAAGCAAGTCAGAGCAAGCAGGTAAATGTGCTGTATTGCATTCAATACAACAGAATCATTCTGTGCAAAATCAGAGCACAGCATCTACAGGTCTGTGCATAGTCATGCTGAAAATGTTCACGGTTCACATGCTAAAGAAAAATCATCACAGTAGTTAAAATTTAAATGAAAACCAATAGTGCTTTGACTGAGGATACATTTACAAACATGTACAAACTACACAGACATACAAATAACATAATATGCAGGAAGACTGAATAAAAAGAGAAGCCCCATTATGACTTTGTTGTAGAAAAAAAAAACACAAATAGCTGACAACAACAAAAACGTCTGCAAGAAATATCAGATTCAGTAATTTACTGTTATTATTATTTTTTGAACCTCGTGACAACACACATTTTGAACAATATATTTTTTAAGCATGACAGGGACCACATGTATATAAAATAATTTGTTAAATACAGCAGGAATAGCACATGTAGAAGACCATGGCATATGTACACAGTTCTGGAAGTATCCTGCTACATGTAGTTGCAACTGTTACTAGGAAATACATGCACAGTCCAACCGGATCTCACAAAATTCTGCGTAATGACCACAAACTCAAAATTCTGTTAGTGTCATGAAATTGGTGAAAATTTTGTGATGGGCTTATAAAAGAGATATCAATGTCAGTGACAGGCATCAGCCGTGATCCAAGAACGGACAACCAAGTTCATTTTATATTAAATTAATCCTTTCATTGTAGCACCTAGCCCCCCTTTACCCTAAACCTACCCACTTCTATACAATAAAAAAACACACACAGACAATAAAAGCACAGACACATGTATTTATTGCAAAAGCTGAACAGTAAGAAATGCATTACAAACAAGTTGTGTTGCATTTCAAGTCCTTCTGAAGCCATATGATGTCTTTATGCGAAGAAGAGAGTAAGGTTTAATCGCTGAAATTATCTCACAAATCAATCCTTTTGCCTCTGAAGAATTGGAATATTAATCCTTTTTAATATTAATATTAATATCCTTTTTAATAAATGTTGGTAGTTCTAACTACCGGTTTATCTTGCGTTTTATTAATGACATATTAATATTAATAACAAATTTATATATAAAAATCACACCCCAATACATATGCAATAATGGCAATATCATTACCCAATATTTTGATCCAATTATCTGTGCGTGGATCACGGCTGATGCCTGTCACTGACTTACATTGTAATCTTTTCAGCGAGCCCATCACAGAATTTTCAACGATTCTGTGATACTAGCACAGAATTTTGAGTTAAGAGTCTGTGGTTGTTACACGGAATTCTGTGAGATCAGGTTGGCACAGTCAGAAACAGCAGGTGAAGTGAAAGATCAAAGCCTCAGTAGGAAGAAGACTTCAGGTTCTGATGAGTTGGAGAAGTCAGGAGTGAGTACAGAATCGTCCTTATAGTATCGATCTCCGTAGCCATAGTGTAGAGAGGTGCAGGCTCCTTCAGGCAAGCCTCGGACCTCAGGACCCAGATGGTCCAGGTAACCAGCGATATAGGAGCCTGTAGAATGCCTGTTTGGTGGAGGATTTTGGGAGGAAACTGGCTTATTACGGAGTACTACTTCCATGGCACCCTCAACAGGCTGGTGTTTGAAAGCCTCTTGCTGTCTCTCACGTGCACGATTGGCTATGTGACGTACACGACTTTGACTGCGGGATGACAGTCGTCTTGACAGAAATGGTGGAGGGTCTTCAGGATCATCAGCAGAGCCCTGAGAAACCAGAGGGAGCACTGAAAGGGGTTTTGGAGTGGGTTGAGAACAAGAAGGGAGGGGACGCGTATAGTCTTCATTTTCCAATGTTACAAGTTTGCGAAGCTGCTCAGTTAAGGGATCAGTGGACTTTGGATGACCAGACAACCCACATATCCGTCTTTGGTCTTTCATTGCAGGAGTGACAAAACTTCGGCTGATTGACTTGTATTTGCTCTGAAAATTACATGAAATGTCCTCAGAGGTCAGATCTCCCAGACTCTTGGACTTGGAGGAAGCTGGAGAGAGTCCATTGTACATCTGCGGAGGAGGTACAGGAAAGGCCTGATTGTGCGAAGAAGGCTGGGAATAAGAGTCTTGCGGTTCAACTGAAATCGTGTTGTAGTTTGATACAGGTGTATACAAGTCCCTTTTTAACAAATGATGAGAGCCTTGTGCCTTTGCAAGACATTCTGAGGACAAAGAGCTTTTTTGAATATGCTCTGCTCTGCTGACCAAGCTATTTTGAACTCTTGTCTCCTGGTGCCTTCCTTCTGTGGCATCTATTCTGTGGTAACCAAGTGTAAATCTCCCAGAATCATTATAACAGTTGAACTTCCTTGACTGGGTTTTCTTAGTTAGGTAGGTGCTAGAGTTTAGACTTTGGTGTGGAGATTGGTAGTGTCTGTGAAAGGGTGATGTGTCTCTGGAGTATGAGTGAACAGGAGAGGGATTGTATGAGGGTTTGTGGAGGTGGGTTGGCTGAAGTCTTTGTACATGATAGGGGGAGGTCTGGTTTAGGCTATGAACACTTTTGAAATCATGAAAAGGACTCAAAGGGGTCAGTGAGTTGTCTAAGGGATCCCCGTCTACGTTGATCTCCACCTCCATCAGGCTGCTGCTTGCAGAGTCTTGGCACAGCAAGAATCGGTCTGAGGCCGTGCTATTGATTGAGGTTTCTCTGTATCCTCCAAATTCAACATTTCTGAAGGATCCAGTAGATTGGCCTTCACTGCTATAGTTTTGCTTCAGATGTCCATGTGCAGACCATTCTAAAGGTGTCTTGTTAGGAGAGGATCCCTTGCTGACCACAGGAGAAGCAACCGAGTCATTGTGAAAGTTGGTTTGATAAAGGCTGTTTGTAAGTACAGGAGAAAGCACCTCCTCATCCAAGATGGTAAAGGCTGAAGGTTCAGTCGTTTCAGGACTAGAAGGTCTCTTGGTTAGCTCTGAGCTTGTGTACACAGGTTTTTGGATAACTTTTAGTGGAGTGCTAGAAAGCTCATTGTTGAGACGTGAGCAGTCAGATGGAGGAAGGAATTTTTTGGTGTTGGATGGAATTAGGGAGCTCTGCTCAGCAGTGAGCTCAAGTTGACCAATCAGAGCAGATATGGACCCACAGGTGTCATACTCATTCTCTAGTGAAACAGCATCAATAAGGCGAGAGAGAGCACTGTCCTGGAGGGACACTTGGCTCTTTTGGTCTGGCAGAGTCATTCTAGGAGGGTGTGATTTGGTGAGGGTTCCTGAAGATGAGGAAGAAAAGGAAGTCGAGGAGTACGTGGCTGCCTTGGGTGTTAGAATGTTATTTTTTTGGGCTTCGAACTGGCTTAATTCTCTATGACTTTCTTCACTAAGTGAGGTACTGCCACCATTACGTTGATCTGTAGGACCTGACAAGTTGTCTGCTGGCCCTTTGGAAGAACATAATTTATCAGCTTCATTCTGGGCGAGACCACCTCTTGAGTGTTCTTGGTGAGGGTTACCCAGACTTTCCCTACTGCCCTCAATGACCAGGTAAGGACTTTCTTTTGTATCTTTGGGCTCAGTTTTATAGTCTTGAAAGTAATCAGCTGAAAGGGCACGGACATCAGGTTCTTTGAAGGTTGACGTTTCAAAGAGGAGATCCACTGAGATAGATCTAGGTTTCTCACTGAGAAAGGAATCTGTGAAAGACATTTTACAGAAGGTGGTTGTCAGTAAAAAAGAAAAACACCCTCACTGACCTTCAAACACCAAAATCCAACACACTTCACTCTAAACACAGGACAAATGGAATGTACCACGAAGTACGACTGTGAGTAGGAGGTTTGATAATGGCACTGTGTAGGTGCATGGGGAACATCCAGGTATTTGTTGAACATCCAAGATTTGTTGCTGATTTGTATTCTTTTTTTATATGAATTATTATTTTTAATGAAACAAAACATTGGTGCAATGACTTAAAACTGGAATGTTTTAGTTGAGTCAACCTGAGTATGGCTTGTGGATTACCTGCTGGGGTTTTCCTAGTCAGTTTTCTACTATAGAGAAGCACAACAGTAAAGACAGAACAAGACAAAGGCAAGTTAAGGTATTAAAGAAAGCCTGCATGTCTGAATACTTTAAAGGGACCAGTAGAGGAAATAAATATAATACTTAAAGGTGGAGATGCACCGATTGAACGGCTAGTGATCGGATTTGGACAATTTTTTAATATGATGGGTCCAGATCGGTGGGTGACTAGCCGATCAGGCTCACATCTGCCCCGATTTTGACTCGCCGACAGGTTTTGAGAAATCGCCAACAAATGCCCAAAATCACAGGCAAAACGGTGCTTGTTCACGTGAATGACAATCAAACAGTGTGTTTCAAAGACGTGATCTGAGAGAATCGCAGGCGTGTTATAAAGGTACAGAAGGTAAATATCCTCCTCCATAATCTTTTTTTCGTTGCAAATGAGCGCACATGCAATTTGTATGGCAAGCTTCTTTTGCCTGCTATCATTTTTTATAATAATTCCAGTCTAACGCGAGAACTCCGGTCTTGCACACGTGACCTCGCGTTGTTTCCATGTTACTTCTCGCATTTGTTTGGCACTGAGAAAAAGTTGTTGGCGATTCGTCCTATTGTAAAGTCATGCAGTGTGAAAAGATCTGTGACACAACTATTTTGAAAATCGTGCAGTCTGACCTTAGCATAAAGCTAGCACGCTGAGTCCAAGCCAAAGCTCGTCAGACACAGATCAGCAGCCTGTACTATCCTTTATTAACTGTTGACAATGCAGAAATGCTTCTCTTTGTCAAGACAAACTCGCCTTTCATGTTCAAGTAATAGTATTTAGTACTAGCATTTTTTATTTCTACCCATTTTAAGAGAGTGCACTCTTTGTTATTAAAGTTATTGTTGTGAGACAGTCATGTAATTAATGTTTGAAAAATACTTAATAATACTCATTGAGGAAAAGTAAATATTTGTTAGTAAGCTTAGTTACTGTTAGTTAGTTATTAGTTATATATTTCTATATTTTCAAGGTGCAGAGCACTTTATTTTGTTGTGAGAAGATCTGTAATGTTTTGTATTTATTCTAAAAGAAATTTAAAGGAATATCACATGCTTTCATTACAGTTCTTAAAAATTGGAATTGACAAAATTCAGAATCGGCAGGTCACACTTACTGAAAAATTGGAAATCGTAATCGGCTAAGAAATTTGCAATCGGTGCATCTCTACTTAAAGGGATAGTTCACCTATTTTTTTTTTTTTACACTTTTAAAAATATCTTACTATCTTTCTTATGTACTGCACAGGAATGAAAGTCATAAACAGTTGGAACGGAAACAAGAATTAACATTTTTGGTGAACTATCCCTTTAAAAGCACTGTGAAACAATAGAGAACATGTGACAGTGTTAAATAAACAATGCAATTATTAGTAGAATTGAAATTATAGAGAAATAGACAATAGCAGAAGCTAAGAAATTTCTTTTCTTTTTTAAGATATTTCTTATTTTAAAATCGCAATGTAATTCGGATTTAACTGTGCGGATTTAAGAATCACATGTCAACATCCACTCTAATTATTCCTCATAGCTAGAGTAATAATATAAATGATTGCATAGTGTAACAGTTTCGTTCTGATTCATTATGACACAGTCCCTAAAGGGATGTCAAGATAATTATTTAATGAACTGACCAATGACTGTGTCGGCTCCAGGATCAGGGCCCTCCCGATCTGGGGTGGACAGGCTGAGATGACTATGCAGGAGCTTATCCAGGGGCATGGATGCTGGGCGGTGTTGGAGGGCTTTTCTGTTTCCTGCTCTCTTCTCTACACCAGTGGTGTGAGGGTCCCCAGTACTGTGCTTTCTGTCACTTGTAGCTTCAGTCAGTGGCATCTTTATCTTTTTGCGGCCCTTAGCAGGGGCACTGGCAGTCCTCCGAAGGAGGTGGTCGGTTATGGATCGCTTACGAGGTGGAACTCCAGTATGTGTGTCCACTGAGGACTTGGAACTTTTATTAAATAAGCCTCTAAAGCCTCGCAGCTGACGACTCTGAGAAACAAAGAGAGATAGAGAGAATTCAGCATTTGATATTTATTTAAGCCATATAACCTTCTGGGACCAAGGCAAAAATAAAAAGAGAGGGAGAGAGAGAGAGAAAATGATTAATGTTTTTGTTTTGTCTTGTCTCCAGATAACAAGACAAATGTAACACATGAACAAAATGTCCTTGTAGAACAGAATGATATATTTCTTATTAAATATATTCTTGTTTAATATAATAATAAATATAATTATTTCATGTTTGTTTACAAAGTTGATCCTATACAAACAATAAATATAAAAATAAATATTAGCATTTTATTTCTCTAAACTTAGGAGGAGGTAGAGGAAAGCATATTTTAATCTAAAAATCCCAGGATGTCTTCTATATAATCAACCATATTTATAAGTGATGTTAAAGAAATTTAAAAAAAGAAAATGAGTGGCTGGGTCCCAGGTTAAATCAAACTGTTCTCATTGACAAAAGACACATACACGCAATGTCACATATATTCATTTCAAACAGTCGACTCACAATCCCACAATAACAATCTTTCTATAGACCACAAACAATTGTGCAAACAGCTGTGTTACTGACTAAATCCAACAGATGGCAGAATATTCATTTGAAACCAGGATTCATTCGACCATCTTTTCAGCCTTTAAAATTTAACATTTTGAAACAAATCCAGCTTTAACACCAAGGACAGAACTGCACAAAGCAAAATGACTCAAAAAACAAAAACAGATGGACAAAATGAACTTTAAAAGGTGTGTCCATACAAACACACATTTACAACAGCTTAGTGTTCACTGTGCGAGAACAGCATGTCACATTGACTCATGCAGTATCATGCAGCACACTACATAGCCAGGGTACCTTATTAGCTCCTAGCAAGTGCATTATGGTATAGCTTGGGTTGAGGACTAAAGGACTCCACTGGAAAGTAAAAAGTTGGAGGAACTTCAATAAAATGCCAAGGAGGGGAGGATATTAATAAAGGTTTTTTGCTTTTTGAGATATGTTTTTCTGTTTTGAGATGGAAATGAGATAAAAATGTCACAATCACAACAAAAACAAGAAGAATATATACTTAAATCTCTGTTAACTCTCAATAAGCACTTCTGTAGACATCTGACAGAAATAAGTCTGGTTAATAATGTGTGAAGCTGCTGATGCTGATTTAGGAGTTGTTTAAGATTTAATGTCTTTATTTCAGTTGATTTCATCTAAGATGTGTGTGAAGTCAGTTTTATTTCTTTTGTTTCTCTTTCATTAAGTAATGTTTGTTTACAGCAGCTGTTCATCACTAATGCTCAATCATCTCTTAATTAATCTCAGAATTATCTCATTAACACTGATTCAGTGTTAATTTAACACACACATTATAAGTGTTCATAAGGGTTTTGTTGTGGGGTTTAAATAGTTGAAGATGTAAGATGAAAAAAAACAGCATGCAATGTAATTAATTTACAGCAATGACCTGTAGAAAAACGGTTAATTGCTGGCAACCCTGCTGCCAGTAAATTACAGTTAATTCATGGAAAAAACAGCAATTTACTGTAAAACAATCAGATTAACAAAACAAAAAAAGCTATTTTTTACAGAAATATTAGTGAAGGTACACAGAAAAGTTTTGAGCTGATAAGGAGTGTAAATATTTAACTGAACTGTATGAATGTGTTTTTTTCTCGAGAGAGATGTGTTAGTTTAATGCAGTTTTTTGTGGGTCACCATTGAGCTGAAGAGTAGAGACTGTGCTTCAGTCAATGATGAGACACAAACGCTGATTTTCTGCTGCATCATTTAAAGACTGAAGCAGTGATGAGCTTTCAGCTCTTGTTTATTATAGCTGATGATGAACTGCAACGATTTGAATTAAAGATGTGTTTTTAGTTATTGAAAATGTTTTCTGTTTTGTATTAAGACATATTTCTTCTTGGTGAGCTTGAATGATATAAGTTCACATTACTAAGCCTGTTTGAATACTAGTAATTTAAACTCAAACTGTCGAAGCAATTGAGTTTCCATGGTAGTATAACGGTAACATGCTGTAAAAATTAAGAGCTGTAAAACAATGGTTTGTTTGTAAATTTAAGTTATTGTAAGCCAGTAAGTTATTGTTAATTAACGGCACAATTGCTTTACAGTGTAAGTACACAGGTATTAGGGACACTTAACATAAAGTGGAACGGTATTTTAAATATTACTTTTTATTAGGGTAGGGACTGATCTAAGAACTAAACAAATGAAGAAATAGAGAGTAGAATTTAAGTTGGTATCTTGTCCGGTGGAAATGGAAATTGATCACATTTGTCTGTGTAGTTATAAGCTCACCTTCCCATAGATGTCATGCACTGTGATATGAACAAAAATGGATGCCTCTGTCATTCCTTCCAAATAAACGTGTCTATATCCTGCGGGAGTGGGAAAGAGAAGGAATGATTGAAAATGGGATGAAAAAAAGGCATTTGTATTTGTGATAACGTTTAGAAAGTGAATGCAACTTAAAAAATAAAAAAATAGGAAGACATGGTGTAATCAGTAGCTTTAGCACAGAAGCATATCTTCCATCGATGAGAGTGTATGATTGTCTGTGTGAGGGTAGAGAGAGTTCAGCAGCAGACGTGTCCAAAGGCAGCACCTCAGGCCTCCATTACTTTAATGACATGCTTCACATGACACCACTTCGAGACACAGGGACCTGCTGCTATCACACTTTACATGCTATTTACTAATGACCCAGAATTCTTTAGCTCTTCATCTCAGTTTAACTCGGTCTCATGGTGTTTTTTTTGTCTCTTTAATCTGATTATATCAGTAGTTGATAATGTGACACTTAACATATATATCTGTTTCTTAAACTACAGACACGTTTATTACACCAGTTTTTTACATTATTATAAATAAATAAGTCATTGTTATTTATATTGAACTACAAAATTCACACAATTTAAACATAGTATGTAATTAATTATATCATGTAATTAATTACATTAAAAAAACAGTGCTATCAAAAGATTAATCACAATTAATCGCATCCTTATAAAAAGGTTTGTTTACATACTATATGTATGTGAACTGTTTATCGTGTGTGTGTGTATGTATATATATATATATATACACACACAAACATACAGTATATATTTTAAAAATATTTACATGCACATGTATATATATATATATATATTTAGTATATAAACTATTCTTTTCATAAATATATGTGTATGTATTACATATACTAATGTGTGTCTATATGCATCATTAATATACACAGTAAACATATATCAAAACAAATATACATATATCATGTAAACAAAAACTTTTATTTTGTATGACAAAAAAAAAAAAAGTTCTGATATATAGGTTGCATGATAAATAGGTTGCATATATATTTCTCATACCTGGCATGAGACTGCTGAAAGCTACGGTTCTCTGGCCCACAAAGTCTCGTCCAATGGGATCATGATCCCAAACCAGAAAGCGTACTAGAGCCACCTCAGGCATGTGAAGTGTGAAAGACAGAGTCTCTTCCCACACAGGGTTAAATCCTGCATTAACAAAACATTAATAAGGGTTAATTCCCCTAAACAATTCTGTTCAAATAAGCTCAACAAATCCCTGGACACATGAGAACACAGCTGTACCGTTATCATCCACAACCCTGGTTTGTTCTTTACAGCAATCCACCGGAAGACCAATAATCTCCACCTCAACGAAGGGATCAATGATCTATGGATAAAATCCACAAACGTCATTTCAAATGTCAACATTTCAACTCTGAATCTAGAAATGTACTCTTAGGCAGCACCTGCTTACCTCACCACGATCTCCCAGCATTGAATCAGGAGGTTTGGGCAGTTGCTGACCACTAATGATTTTTATCACCAGCTGTTTCTTCGGATTTGCAGGAAGTGGATCATCATGCAGTGGGTTGAAGGAGCCTGGAATAGATTTTCAGAGACCAACACAATACCTTGAGTAACTATGGAATTACTTATTTAAAGGGTTACTCCACCCCAAAATTAAAATGTTGTCATTAATCATGTCGTTCCTTAGGTCGTCTTCAGAACCCAATTTAATTTAATTTTGAATGAAAACTTGTGACTGTCACATTGACTGCCAAGTAAATAACACTGTCAAGGCCCTGAAATGTACGAAATACATCATCAGAATTTTCCACCCGACACCTTTGGTTCAACCGCAATGTTATGAAGTGACAAAAATACTTTTTGTACATAAAGAAAATAAACACACTGTCTTTCTTCAGCGATTCGGAGCGCAAAGCGCCACAGTAGTGCCATTTTAGAGAATATCCAGAAACTTATTCTTGTCAAGGTTAAACCACAGTTGGCAGATGAACTATTTTGATGATGTCGTTTGTACTTTTCTGGGCCTTGACAATGTTATGTACTTGGCAGTGAATGGGACAGTCACAAGCCTGTTTTCATCCAAACTATCTTAAATAATTTTCCAAAAATTAACAATGCTTGGATGTTTGGAACGACATCGGGGTAAGTGATTAATAAAAATAATTTTGGGGTGAAACAACCCTTTAAATGTTAAGCCATTCCTACAGTTTAGTGTTTAAGTGTTTACTGAAAAAATGGTCTTATTTGTGATGTATCATTATTTGGAATTCATAAGCGTACCTTTACACATTGGGCCAGGTTTGAGCACATAGCCGCTGCCTCCATTCACCATGAACTTGGCTCTGTTCAGCTGCATCATACGGCCATCAGTCTGGTAGTTTAAAGCCACTGTGGGTAAAAAAACAAATAACAACCTTCATTCTGTTTTCCAAACCTTCATTACTTTACTTTTTAGTCCAATTTTCTTTCCTTCCTTCTATCTTTTTCCATCCTTCCTTTATTTATTAAGGATTTTGTTTTTCAACCAAATAATTCCAAGTATTTATTCAGGCATGTGCTGTAAAGCTAAATAAACTGGATGGCTAACAAACTATGAGGTTTTATCATGGCCTGGTAAACATATTATTCAATAAACAATCAGGGGCAGAACTCAGCTGTGGCTCCACAAGTTCCAATTTACTCTTGTTTATTGGACCCTTATGATGGCACACACACACACACACATATCTGCATTTCCTATGCTTCTGCATCCCCATTTGCTTCTTTTTCTGTCTTGGTCCTGGTTAATTTCTGATTTACTTTCTGTCTTCACCATCTTTCTTCTTGTCTATGTGATTCATCACATGTTATTTTCTGTTAGCTGCCTCAGTCACATTCAAAATACTTAAAATTGTATAAAAAAATTTGGTATAATGCAAAATAGAAACTGAAATATATATGCTACGCTATTCTACAAACGATCAGAACAAACAGAGACAGACTAAATACAGAATAACTTTGGCAAGACGCCAAATCTCCAAGACACTTCAAAAAAACAAAAGTTTGACTGCAAAGGGTGGTTACACCAATGATTTAATTTAGTTAAGTAAGGGATAATGTACAGGCAGCTGGAAGTTATCGCAGAAATAAGTGTGATCAGTGACGGTGTGATCAGGACCTGACGTGAAGCGGAGGGTCGTGTATCACGCTGAAGGGGCTTATTTCACCAAACGATTTTAAACATACAAGTAGTAAAAGGAAAAAAAGGAGGTAGTGACAAGTGGCCAGGTATGGTTTCCCATACTAGGAATTGGTGCTCTGCATTTAACCCATCCAAGTGAACACACACAGCAGTGAGAATGGATCAACCACGCGCACACACACACACTGTGAACACACACCCGGAGAAGTGGGCAGCCATTGCTTTTGGGGGAACGGTGCCTTGCTCAAGGGTCTCACCTCAGTCGTGTTATTGAAGGTGGAGAAAGCGCTGGTTATTCACTAACCCCACCCACAATCCATGCCGGACCTGGGACTCAAACCCAGAACCTTTGGGTTACAGGTCCGACTCTCTATCCATTAGGCCACGACTGCCCTTTAGTACCGGCTATGCGTTATTATTTGAAAAGAGCGAACCTGCAAATGTCTCAACTGACCAATCAGAATCGAGCATTCCAGAGAGCCGTGTAATAATAGAAGTTAATTGGTAAATGATCTATTTATGACTTTTTTTAACATCCACGTTACAGCTTTTTTTTTTTTTATTTTTTTTTTACATAAAACTGTGTCTAAAACAGTACTGTAGCTTTGCAAGTAGATTTATTGGAGACGTGATGTAAAATCAATGTAAACTTGATTTTTCCTACTGACACACTAAAGCAAAATAACAAAATAACTTAACTTAAAACTATTTTAGCTGGTGAAAATACCCATGTTCTAATCATTTACCACAAATGTAAATTATGGAAATGCAAATGTACTTTCACTTATGCACTTTCATTAATAGGCTCTGACATTTGTTTGTGTATGTAAAAGCTTTGTCATTCTCTCATGGACAGTGCTTGTAAACGCATGTGAATGTGCATATGTGCATTTTCTTGCAAAAATAAAATAGGCCAACCTGTCAATTTTTGACAGACCCAGATTGTATGCGCAGCAGGGAAAATATGGCATTACAGAGAGTACTGCTAAAACACACAGTATGTGCACATACACTGAAAAAGTAGGGTCAGAGGGTCAACAATAGGTGCATTTGACAATTTTAACTTTATGGATCAAAATTTGGTAACACATTATATCTTTTACATCTATTATATCACACTACAGGATTTTTAGCCCGATTTTCCCCTCCAGAGAATTGCCGCGAAAATCTTGTTGAGCACCTCGATCTGATGTAAGGTGTTCAATGATGGTACTTTGCACCTCCCGATATACATCAGGGCTGCCCAAGTCATAATAAACATGTTTGATATTTAGGATTCTGGAAATCGTGATGACGACGGCTACATGATTACTTCAGTACCTTAACAACCAATGCACGACCGCAAAACAGTAAGCTGTAAGTTACGGTTCCATTGGATAGTGGAGTTTTGTAATAACACAACAGTGTGAATAATGTGTGGAAAACGTATCACAACTGTATAAGAAAGAGAAGCGCTGCAGTTAAATCACCTAAGTTTTTAACTTACCGGGTGACTACAGAAAGCTGCTAGCATGCTAGCTAATGTAAACATCACTGAAATATCAATGACAATCTGCTGAGTAAGATCACATGAGGCGCTTCCTCTAATTTTATTAATATCTTGCAGTGTGTGATGAGCCACGATGTTCAAATCTTGTAGCATGTGCAAGTTTAAGATTTAAGGGAAGATAATCTTAAGATTCTCCTTATGTGTGTGCTGCAACCAGATTTTATAATTGGTTAGGATTTGGCCCGGCACAAATAGTAAAAATGTAGTAGCAAATTAATAAGAATTAGTTGACATGTAGGTACAAAGTTACTTATAGTTAGCAGAATGTCTAAAGTGAACAAAAGGGATCAAAATAAAGAATCCCAATATTTGTATCTGTCATACCTTACAAAAATCACTAAAGCTAATGTGAAATTGGATTGGACAAGTTTCTTTATGCATGGATTTATGTACATAACAGGATGCTTGTTGCTTGGACAAGTCTATCCACATTCATACAAGGTATATAATATGAAATGTTTAGCACATTAATATTGTTATTTGTTTTTTGTAAGCATTCTGTGATATATTCTACAGTAATGACAAGTCAGTATACAAAGAGTATGAATGAACATTATCATTGAAAATATGCATGAACAACAGACACAGATTTTTGCATGTACGCATGTTATATATCTGAATTTTATGAGTGTTTGGATGCTTGTGTGTTGTTCCTCACCTAGTTGGCATCCCATATTCCAGTACGTCTGTGGGTTAAAGTTACTGGAGTCGATCCGGTAGGCAGAAGGATAGATCCGAGAGAGCTGTCGTTGGTTGAAATTCAAGAAGCGCTCAGATCGATGGTGCACCAGGTGCTGAGCTCGTGTCTCACTAAATGACAGAACATTGTAGGGCGATCCTGAAAAAGAAGGTGCAAGAAAGCTTGGGCTAGACGCATGCTCTTGAAACAGCCTTTACTGGAAAATTGAAATTGGTGGGTTGATTGTTCAAGGCATATGTCTATAGTGAAAGCTATTTTTCAAGCATCTCTATACAAAAGTCTTCACAACAGGCATCAATAATCAGTTATGCTAGAACAAGAAATCTTCTCACCCTCATCTAAACACTCCTGAGAGGCCACAGAGTTCGTGAACACCACCAGATCTGATAGCTCTCTGCTCAGCTTTATCGTTTTCCTTCTCCTTCCACCTCTGCAAAGAGACACAACAAAATATAGGCAGTTTGTGAAACGGCTGACTATTAGATGTAATGACATGCTCCAGCTCAGATACATGGTACAAAGATAAGAAGAAAAGGACATCAAAGACCAGCACGACAGAGACACAATCTTAATGGATAGAAACAAACACAAATGTACTACAAACACACACAAAAACAATGTTCTTTAAAAATCATTTTATGAATCAGTATAGAATTAAAAATGTAATACACACTGTGTTTTCTAACACCGATAATGATAAGAAATGTTTATTGAGCGCAAAATTTACATTGTGTGACACTAAAACCTAAACTAAAACCAGTAATGGCTGCTGAATTTTCAGCATTGCAATCAAAGGAATACATGTTAAATGTTCAAATATGTTCAAATAAAAAACAGTTATGTTAAGTTGTAATAATTTTACTGCACTTAAATGCGGCTTTGGTGAGCATAACAAAACATAAACAAAATTCCCAAACTGCTCTCAAACACGTGGCATACTAAAAAGAAATGAAAATGTACTGATTATTCAATGCATCTTCAAACACTTCAAATGCAGTTTGAAATGCAAATACAAGCTGAAAACGCTAACAGCATCCTGTTTAATCAATCACTGCATCCTTACTGCACACGTCTAGACTAGGAAATCAGTGTGAAAATAAAGATAAGAAAAGCCCCTTGCAGAGTGATGGTTTCATTACAAATGACTTTCCTCATGATGTTAATGTAGCCCATTAAGCATACAAATGATGGCAAATTCTCATTATCGTAAAACACTAACAATCTCTTCATGGCTGCCATATTATGAGGGGAATTTACAAAACAGTTGTACCACGTTTACGATAATTTCAGTGCATTTTAATGTAAACCCTTTCAGCACAAACATCCCTTTAATGTAAATTAGCATCATTATACAGTAGATCAGAGCGAATTATTCACAAAGCTCAGGTCTATTTGCCAATTAAAGCGGGTGGTAAATAGAATTGTATGTGATTTTATGATGTTTTTACACATTTTCTGGTAGCAATAACTCATTAAATAATTCATTTAAGTCTGAGTGGTGAAGGGATGCATTTTTGAACATTTATGTGCCCTCTTCAGAAAATGTTTCTAAAGCACCAAATCAGCATGTTAGAATTATTACTGAGGGATCATGTGACACTCAAGAGTATTTGCTGTCATTTTCATTTTCTGTAAATCTAAAATGAAATGTAAAAAACATTTGAAATCTATTTATTTAAAAAACATAAAAAAGGGGGACATAAATAGTCACACCTGTTAAACTGTCCACCTGATGGTTCCTGCTGCCCGTCATCGTCTGTCTCAACACTCTGACATTTCAGTCTTGACTTGGAGTGCCTCTGTGGAAACACATACAAACGCACAGCAAGCTAAATAAGTACAAGGAGCGAATGTTTACTCCTTTGCTTTGGATGGGAGGTAATGAAATTCCTCCTACACACTACAGAGAGGAACAGAACAGCTCTGGCCCGTTTTGAAGAGCACACTTAACACAACCACATAAGTGTGTGTGTAAGCAAGGATTAATACTTGCCAGACGTGACTAGTGTCCAAATCGTGTAACTTTTATAGGGCCATGAGAAACTGTGTATAACAGCTTGGGTAATTACAGGCTTTAGGCTCATTACTAACAAAAGAAGAACCTTTGAGACCTCATAAACACACACGAGAAGACAAATGTCGGGAGTGGGAGGAAATATCACGCGCAACTGAAAAGCGTGCCTGCCTGCTTCCTGTAGGAATGACAGAGAAGACGGATGCGATCTGCAGGAGACGAGAAACCGCAGCACAACTCTGACAACCCTGATAGCATTTTAATAAAAAAATCAATAAAGTTTAGACGGCCCGCTACAATAGTCAGCAATCAAACTTATGGGGATGTGACCGCAAGCTTTGTTTACTCGCTTCATTGATTTGCTATTGAGGTGTTGAATTACACACCAACCAGATTCAATATACGAGATGGAGATTAATAATGCGTTTAGTCAGTTTTATGCAGTGGACGAAATATGAGAATGCCTGAGAATGAGCTGAGAGCTGTCATTATCCATGTATACAGCCGGATGTGATGTTGACGGATAAATCTGATATCAAGCTAACAGGTGTTTAATCATTGTATGAATTTAGTAAATATGCATACACTTAAAATAAAGAAACTCAAAAGTGTATTTGCCTGCTGGCACTGTTCTGAGAGCAGTGATGTCTCATGCACTTCTAATGGAACAATAGTGATTATTCTTTAAAGTGCCCCTATTATGCCATTTTAAAGGTTGTCTCTTAAAGTCTCTTAAAACAGGTTTACATGTATTTAAGGTCAAAAAAACACTTTAATTTACTCCAAAAATAGATTTCAATTTTCCCCTATTTCTAAAAGATTCGTAAATGACTTGTGTGAACAGTCAGTCTGTCTAAACCCCTCCTTCCCGTGAGCCATCACTGCTGTGATTGGTCAGATGGCGCAGTTCTTTATGATTTGTCTACCGCTACAGCGCTCCACAGAGCTTGTACCAAAACTATACTTTCTGACATTACTAGAGGTGCTTTCTGCGTCAACTACTGTAGTTAGCAAGGATTACCGTGGAAAGTGCTCGCTATTTGCTTTTGTAAGTCAATCGGGCACCTCTACGTTGTGAACTATAGCACTGTATAACAACATAACAGTGCGTTAAACATAATTTATGATTACTTAAACTAATGAGACAGACAGACAGTCAAGCTGTATCAATCACAATGTTTAGACTACATTAGGCCCACAGCTGAACAACAGAACTACAGAAACGTAAATTAGCCGGTTACCAAGAATTCTGCAGGATTGTTACACAACATAATAATTACAACATAATAAATACGTATTTTGAACGATCGCTAGAAAATACCATCATCAATTATTAATCATACTTGCAGGTAGAAGTTCAGAGGAGCAAGCCAGTCCACGTAAACTGGTCTCTGATCCATCTTTTAAGACCAAGCTTTTAGTAAATATCGCTTTGTACTCCAAGATTGGAAAAGCAGTCATCAGTAAAATAATGCGAACACAACAAGAGATTATACTGCTGAGGTGTTGTTGAAAAAATTAATGTTAACCACTCATTCTTTGTAGATCTTTCGGATTTTGGCCGGACATTGTGCAGATATGTTACTTAGTGACGTGGATCCGTAACAGAAAAGTTAATCTGTAAAATTCAAACAGCTGACGGCTCTTTTAGGCTAATGTGAGCCAAATCTTTTTTTGATAGACAACAACTTTATTTATAGTGCACTGTCGACGTCACAGTGCACTTTGCAGGTAGTTTATGTTCACATACAGCTACATGACACACTGCATGAAAGGAAATATTTGAAAAGGCATAATAGGGGCACTTTAAATCTCTCTGCCTCTGTGTTTGAAAAGGTTCATATTTGTGTAACATTTAAGACTCCAGACACACTTAAAGAGGACATGAAACAGGATAGTCCTTTTTTTCCACAGTAGAGATGGAGAAAATGGAGAAAGAGAAGGAAAAAAAAGGGCAAGTGAGAGGGAGAAAGACCTGACCTTGTGCTTCAGGTTGCTAATGAAGGAGCGGCCCTGGGATTTCTTTATTCCATCTTTGGAATTCTGGAAAGATATACATGCACATTACATTACAATGAAAAATACACAAAATTAATTATAAAAAAAAAAAATAATAAAAACCAACCAGGGGCTGTCAAAAGGACATAAAAACCTTGGCATAAAAGTGGTCCACAGAACTCATAGACTGGTATCTGCCCTAATTATTCCCAACTGGTTCATATATATATTTTTTTTTTTACATTTTATATTTTACATAGATTTTTTTAAATATGCTACTATATAAAAACTAATATATCCTAATGGAACGAACATGATAATAGGAGTAACAGGATAATATCCAGTGGCCACTGTCTGTTTTTTACTTCATGCAAAAGAGCAGCTTGTTCATTTTACATTTGTGTTCCACTGTAAAACGAAAATGATGGGTTTGGAATGACATAAGGGTTTGTAAATGATGTCTTCATTCCTTGTTATGATTGAATGGTTTCTTTTAAAAGGCATCTAATTCTAACTCAAATGCTTGAGTGTCAAAATCTGTTTAAATAAGCATTTGTGGACACACAAGGTCAGAGAGTTTTTACATTCAGTGATGCATAAAATGTTCACGACATTGACTTAAAATTATCTCCAGACGGACTTAATTTCAGCGCTCGCTCAAACGGTTCTCAGTTGTTGTTTTTTTCATGAATATTATGCAGGAACACTGGAGGGGAGAGAAAATCCCTCTGTGCGTTACAAACGGCACATCAAAATGAATGTTTAGAGAGTGCAAAGTCTAATAATAGGGCAAGAAAAGAGGCAGAACGAATGCTAATTAAGGGATGCTCCATGTCTTTTTCCGGATTGCAAGACGCTGCACACTGATTAGGTATTCTAATTGTTCCATTTTTCTTTTTTCTTTCATTCTTTAGAGCTGCCTATTTTTGTTTTTTTAAAGTGCAGCTCCATGCAACATTATATCTTTACACAGAATTCGGAGACCACACAGACTTCAGAATGTAGAATCACAGTTAGAGCTTCTTTACCTTGCGCAGGTTTCTTTGGATGCCCTCATGGGTGGCACGGAGCAGCGCTCGGATAGAGAAACTGTCCGTGTCTTCTTTGTCCCCGATTTGAGACTCTTTCATCAGCGAGTCTAGTTTCTTTCTGATGTGGGACTCCACCTGGTTCTGACTGGACCCATTGGACTGAAATGCAGTAAGTGAGTGTCAAAATCTGCAGTTTATAAGTAATCTTTTAAATAAAATAATAAAGAAAATGGCACCTATTATCAACTTTTATGTATAAATTTCTTAACTGCCTTAAATCAGATTTACAGAACAGATTTTCTTCAAAATAATTGATGAATGGCCATGCATAATGTGTTTTTGCCATGCATAATGTGTTTTTGCCATGCATAATGCTTACGCTTGTGAAAAAGAAGTCACCAAGGTAAAGCAAACCACTCACTCTTAAGAACATTTTTAAAGGAACATGCCACTTTTTTGGTTTACTGTTTTTGAATCCATTCAGCCAATCTCTGGGTCTGGCAGTAGCACCTTCAGCTGTAGCTTAGCATGGAACTTTGCTGCCGTACCATGAATGCAGCAGGCACAATGATATCATATTAGGCAGTGCCTGAAATTGCTGGGGGGACTATTTTTAGGTGCTTCTTAATATCATTGCGCCTGCTGCAGCCATGGCACGGAAGCAAAGTTCCTTGATTATGCTGGCTTGGGAGTATAGTTCCTAATTATATCAGCCTAGAAAATTTCTACTTAGTACATGATGTAACTACAGAAGAGTAAAGTTTTAATAAGAAAAATATTGAAACTATTTGGTATCTTTTGAGCAAGATGCAAGATGGTCTAATCAGATTCAATGATCTATGCTAAGCTACAGCTAAAAGTGCTACTGCCAGACTTGGAGATCTGTTGAATGGATTCAAAAAATGAGCCTTTAAAAAAAAAAAAAAAAAGTGGTGTGCTCCTTTAAAAAGCTGCACTTCTTAATACATTACTACTATACGTCTTGCTATTACAAAATGTAGATTTATAATTCCTGTTATTATAATATACCAAATAAATATGCACTGCTTGCACAGTGTGAAAGAGGCCTAATCGATGTGTGTTCTCTCTCATTTCAATGGCTATTCATTAAAAATCAAAGCCTGGCATACTGATCTGAGAGAGCAATGAAGGATGAGTTCTAAGTATTATAAAAGCCAATTATGCAAAAAAAAGAGGTTCATTTATTTATTTGTTTTTTTGGAACAGATTAATGAATTTCAAATCTGTCATAATGGTCCTCAACCTACAGCAGGAGGAGTTTTTTCTTGCATTTCCTGACACGTTTAAGTAGGCATGAATGAGATGAAGCATAAAAACTTTTAATTGGCTGAGTGGATCATTAAACATTAATTACTCCTAACAAAGCAATATCAATATTTTGCAAGTTTACATAAAAAATGCTATTAAAGCATACTCCATTCAAGAAGATAAAAATACTTACATAGGAAACTAATTTGTTTTTAATAAATGAGTCTGGGAAAATAAATGGATGTGGTAAATATCCAGCATCAATCTGGAGACTCTGTTAATGGCAGTGCTGCTGGATGGATCTTTTGGCAAATGGCCATGTTGTCACACAAAGACTTTCCGCTGCCTATATAGAGGTGTTTCCACACAAACAGAAGCTCGCCAGGGGTTGGGGCTGTGATTGATCGGCTTTTAGAAACTGACACCAACAGCTCACTGTGAGCCAGAATTGTGTGAGGAAGCAGCCAGACAAAATATTGGCTGTATCAAAACGGAGAGATTTTCATAGAAGCAGAGAGAGACGCAGAGGAGGTGATAACATGTGAAGAGAAGGTGGCATAGGAGCACATGGAGAAAGTGAAACAACAGCTTGAGTAGTGGAAACTTGAAAATATAACATTTAAAAGCGCATCATATTTGCAATTCTCTAAGGTATTTGTGTAATTATATTTTGTACACTTGGATTGACACTGATACAGAAAATACAGTAACAAAGTAATATAGTAATTGTTTAAGCATTTAAAACACTTTATTGAACAGGTTTCTCCATTATTTAATCCTGAATGACAGTCCGATTATGGGAGTGTAAAATTGTACAAAGTATGAACAAAATATGAATGAAATCACTCTGCTGAGTGTGTGCTGTGTGTGTTGCAGTCTTACCATGCTATTCTTCAGCTTGAAGTCATCTTCAATCTCATCAGCACTGTCGTCATCAGACACCTCACCCTCTTCAGCATCCGCAGACAAGTACGGAGGAAGTTGCTTCCCCTATAGACAAGAAAAGATGAATGAATGCTTCCATTATCCTTTCTTACTGTATTTTTTAGCAAGCAACCCCATTATTGAGTGTATCGGCAGCACCTTAGAGCCTGTTTGTGTTGACACAGCACCACAGATATTGATACTAGAATTGAAAGCACACTAATGACTGCTGGTCACAGGTGAAAGAGAAGTGTAGTGTGCAGTCTCAAGGCCAATGAAATGAAAACATTTTCTTTAAAAAAGGCTAAAATGTAATGTTTTGTTTTCATTTTAAATCAGTAACCCTGTGATTTCATTCCAGATAAGATACACAGCTCGCTTTCACCTGTCATTTAGACAGTCAAGCCAATGACCCACAATGCACTGAATATCTTAGCCTGATGATGAACAGTTTCTTAGACACTTCAGAGAACTGAAACCTGTTTAAGGGTCATTAAACTCCAAACACTTGTCTCCTCCTTGTCTGTTGGTCTCTCTCACAAACACATTTGTGTGAGGGCTAGTGGGAAATAAGAGTTGCTGGTGGAGGGACAAAATGGAGAGGAAATCAATCCTTTTGACCTCCAAAGTTTTTTCAGGAACACCGGATGAGTGCTCTCTTCTGGCGGAGGGAGCTGACATTGTGACATGTTTAAGTGTGTGTGTGTAATCAAAGGAGACCCGTGTTCAAGTGTGGAGGGATTTACTCAAGTGTGCTCCAATCACAAAGGGTCCCTGCTGGGTTTAAGAGTCTGCCGTCACTGTTTGCTCAACTGGGAGGGTCCTGTAGTGTGGCAGGCTGGCAGTGCCATCTGTCTTGACCTGTTTTACTAATGCCAAGCTCCTTGCTGATACAGTGACGTCGTATTTACACAAACCAATACTCTTTTCTCATCTGACAGACCACCTGTCATCCTATTAGATAAAATTAACATTTTGTCATCACTTACTTTACAAGGTCTAAAAAACAAAAAAAAAGTAATTAAGATGTCCATGCATTCTTAGCCACATGCTTTAGAGCTTTAGGGCTTGACAGTCCACAGTTTCAGAGCAGCTCGAACATTCTTCAAAATATCTTACCTTCTGATAAACATTAAACAGTTGGAGAGATTTGAAATGGTAATGGAGTAAGTACATGATGACAGAATGTCTTTCCCGACCACCTCTCTTTTTCTGAAATGCTATATTTGCTGGAGCACTTTAATTTTGTAAATTTATTTTAAAAAGGATGGTTCTTTAAAAGGTCTTTACACATAGTATCAGTTCTGTGTAGAACTATATCTTCCTGAAGAACCATTTTATGCTAAAATTCTGATGTATTTGGGGTTGGGCTAGACGAAGGGATAGCGACTGTGACATAACAGGGTGCTGTGGTGTCTTCCATCATGTGACCAGGCGGCGCTGTCGCCGTCATCCTAGTTGTGATGAACTGTGATCTTATGGGTTGATTGAGGCCAAAGTGGAACATCACATGATAATTCACAGAAATGGTGCACATAATCTTCGAAAGGAAAATTTCATTGTTGCAAATGGGCTCTTTGCATATAACGCCATGACGTCATATCCGTTTTAAGTTATGCGGTATACCTTTTTCCGGTTTGGCAAAATTTAGCTTTTTTACACATGATGTTTGCAGAACTGGCCGAAACTTACCACTATCGGGACATAAAAACCGATCAGGGAAACCCAAATTTCTGTCAAACCTTCCTTGTAATAATCTCTAACTACTGTCAAAAGAAAGCCCATATTCGGCAGATAAAGTGAATAATATCACGTTAAGCGTTTTCTCCCCCATAGAAGTCCATTATAAGGAAATAGCTTAACGTGGCTTAACGGACGCTACCTTAACATTGACTGGGAGAAGTCAAACTTCTGTCAAAATGTATTTATAGTAAACACCGGCCACTGTCAAAAGAACAAGGACGAAGTGTGCTGTTATTGCCAGGTCACAGAAAATATGATTAACTTAGTATGGAAAAATGATACCTGAGGTGTCTCTATAAAACACACAAGAGTATGTGTCTTTTTCAACTTGCTAGACTATGACAGCTAACCCCACTCCTTCACTCCAATATTACAGCTTAACTTTCAATATCTAGCCCATCTCTTTCTAACTAACTCTCACTCTCCCTTCACACGTTCTGGCTGTTCTGGCATCTCATTTTATTTTCCACCAGAAAGAGAATTTCAACTGGCTGGTCCTTCAGTTCAATCATTTAAGGGCTCACAACTGTGGTCCATTTCCCAATGCCATTTTTATTTAAAAATGTTGATCTACTGCTGTATTGTGACTTAAAACCTTCAAATCATTATGTAAATGATCTATTTTACTTCTCTAAAAACTGGAAGTCCTGCATACTAATAATGATAATTTTGTGATCAGCCAAGACTGTAATGGTTTACCAGTTAGACCAAACCATAACTAACTAGTCCATAATTTAAGTTGGGTTTAACAAAGTACAGAAAGAAAAGAGATAACAGTGGAAGAAAGTAAAAAAAAAAAAAAAAAAAAAAATGAAATAGGGAAAAGAGTGTGTTCGGTTTATGGCAGACCTTTATAAGTATCTTGCCCTTGAGGGAGTTCGGACTGGGAAGCTGCTTTGGGTCTTTGTTCAGAGCCTCCCCCACCTCCAGCTTGTCTCCGAAGATCTCTTTCAGGTGCTGAGCTATCTTCTTCTGCTGCTGAATGCTGCAGTGATTCTCTATGGACAGGATCACGGGGAACCTGACGCAGCAGGAGACAGAAGAAAGAAAGGATGAGGGTGACAGTAATCACAAACCAGGGAACCGCTAGAACAGTCAGCAGCTGCTCCCTGCCTCCAGAGCCTTCCCCTGACATTAACCTTTTATCCGTATTTCTTTCATCTTGACTCATCTTCACTGTCATGTGCTCTCTCTTTCGCTTTTGCCATCTCACTCTTCCCTTTTTCCCGTCTGTCTGTCTTTTGACTGTGTTTTTCTCTTTACTATCTTTTCCCTATTCTGTCTGGCTGTTCTGTTTACTTCAACTGCACGCTCAAACAAATCACGCTTGACTTTGGTTTCTATTCTCACTTTGAATTATCTAACAATTGCTCTAAAAAAAGGTGTTTACAAAAGCATGCAAGAAAACACCACACATTTCACAGTGCAAAAAAATCTTTCTCTTAATCGACGTTTGTGCCTTTGTTACCAATACATCTATTGAAACATCCATGAATAATGATACATTTACTTGAAAAGTAATAAATGTTAAGATATTACACATATTTGCACTAGATGTTTTTAGTGAATAGATTCTTGTTTAAATTAAGTTATTTTTTCTTAACCCACTGCTAATAGTTTGAGGTTTTATTTATTTTATTTTTATTTGTTGACATGTTTTAAGATGTTTTAACAGTGCACGTTTGTTTATTAATATTGTTAAGTTCAGATTTTAGGTAGGATTAGGGATGTAGAATAAGGTAAGGTAGAATGAGCCGCTTCGGATGTTATCACTCGATTGAATGGGCATTATCAGTGGTTATGAGCTCATTTATATGGGTCAGAAGGAGCCTGCTGCACCTACTGGTAAAACTAAAAATTAAATTAATTGTTCTACCGATTAGACTGTGTTTATTTAACGTCGACACCAATCCCAACCCTAAACCTACCCTTTACTGTGATACAAAAACAGTATTATTGTCGTACAGTGTAAAAAAAAATGTTTGATTGATGTGCGCATGCCCAGTAGCCGGAGCTGTAGTCCTATGGATGATAACAGCCTTCTAAGCCTACCAGTAGGTGCAGCAGGCCCCTACTGACCCATATAAATGAGCTAATAACCACTGATAACGCGGTTGGTAGAATAAGGCATTAATATGTGCTTATTTACTAGTAAATGGCTAACATTCTAGTAATATGCAAGCTAATTAGCAAAAAGTTAAGAGACCCTAAAATAAAGTCTTACCTAAATTTCTAAACTATTACTACTACTACTTATAATAATAATAATGCTGTGCTCCGTGAAAATGAAAGAATTCGATTTAAACAAGCTATACCTGAATCCGAGATACCTAGGAATCAGAGAAACACTCTAGGTTTAATAAGCCCTACATTATGATCAGCATTTCTCCCGCACACACATACACTAATACAAAAGAAAAAAACAAGAGAATCTGAAAGAGGGAAGTGAAAAAGATGCCCTGAAGGGCTACAGTGATAGCAATGCTGTCTCATCAGGTGTTATGGAATTTAGCGAGTGTAATTTGCATGTGATGTGCATGTGTTAAAAGGCTCATTTGCTCCATTATGTTGAGCCATTAGCTGAAACAGGTGGCTGTTAATGATAAACAGGCAGGTACTGTAGCTTTCTAGGAGCATCTAGGCACTGGTAGATCTCTTCAATTATTATCATACTTATCCTCATGGAGATAAACAAAACAATTTTCCAAAACAAATTATATATATTTATATATATATATACATACATATATATTGTCATGCACCTCACTGGATGCCTTGTCTGGTAATAATAAGACAAAGCAAACATATGGGCTAAAAACCCATCTGAATTGTTTTTGAATTAAAAGAGTATTGCAATGGAAAGCAGATAGCACAGACGAACACACATGGCACTCTCTTTTGAAAATGATTACTGAAATATGCAGTATTTTTAGGGGCACTAAGCAATGTTGTATTATGAAGCTGTACTGTAATGTGTAATGGAAGACTATTTTACTGCTTGCTGCATATAGTACTTTTTTATATTATATAAGGCGGTATAAAATATGTGATGATAAATGTGTCAGTGGTGTTTTGATACCTTGCTGTAATGATTCCAACATTTATTTTATAATCTTTTAGCACACACAAACAAAAAAAAGCACTGTGATTACAATTATTTGCTCTAAATAATATTTTTTTACTATTTTAAAGCATTATATATATATACTTTTTAGTACTAATTACTCTAATAGTTAATTTTTTTTTAGTAGTATAATTAATAACAACTTATACTTTAGAGTACGATACGGTAAAAGTAAAATTAATTAAAAAGTAAACATATGTTTTATTTAAATGAGCTTTCAATGGCTTTACTGTGCCCACCAGGGATAGTTTCCTAAAGCTACAGAGGAAACGATGATTGATTTCCTGATCAGCTAATCTAATAATAAGCAACTATCACAAAATAGAAAAGAAAAACTGAAGAAAGAAGGAAGTACGCACTCATTGTTTACAAATGCATATTTGTCGATGGTCTCAACGACAGATTTAAAGGTGATCTTGGAGGTCAGAGTGTAACCGTGTTGGACCATAGGCTCCCCGTCTGGACCATCCCAACAGTCCACTGTAACACAAAGCGTAGTCGCAAACAATTTTCTAAAATGAATTACAGCCATTGGAAAAAATGTATCAACAAATGTTATCGCTTACCCTCCACACAGCGACACCCAGCCTGCAGAACCCAAGCATACATGTCCGTCTTGGAATGGGACAGCAGCTGATCTCCAGTCAGGTAAGTGTTGTGGGAAGAGGCTATGAAATAGTTACACAGAGACTGATCCATGTCTTGATTGACTTCGTTGTGCTGAGGGTTGAACACATCACAGACTGGGCTCCTCATGTAGTTGGTGAACCCTAGACAGGGAAAACAGACCCAACACAGCTGTAACTTTTTTATTTGTTCCAGCTGTATATTATATAGTGCTATACAATCAAAACAAGTCAAAAACAAAACATTCTACATGTCTTTTAAAAGCTCAAGCTAATGGTGCACTGCTAAAATATCGCTTGTTACAACATCAGCTGTGATGACAAAGAACAAAGGGCAAGAACTGGAGAGATCATTCCAGCGACTTTTTAAAAGTCTAAATGGCTTGTTTTTTTTTTTCAAAAAGGCAATTTCTAGACAAAAATCAACAAATCAATCACTTTTATTTAGCACTTTTAACAATACAGACTGTAGCAAAGCAATGAACATTATCAAATAGGATAACAGAGTGATGGTAAGCAGAACCTGATTTTGCCGAGTTAGGCGTGTCCCTGGGTCAACATTGTGATTGGCCAATCAGATTTGAAGAACCAGTTCATAGTTTTTGTGAAGTTTAGGCTTATAATCAGTGTTTGGTGCTTGTTCATCAGTGTCAGTCATCTATCATTTCCTCCGATTTTAGGCATTACTCATGGGTAGGGTTAGGTTTAGGTGTGGAGATCTGGTCAAAACTAAAATTTTGGAATAAAACGCCTTACTCAGCAAAATCAGGACGTGCGTGGTGGCAATGTATTATGACGAGATTAAACTATTTATTTATTAAATGCAGAGACAGTCTCAGACGATTTCAATTAGGTGCCCCCAAAAATGTGTTTTTCACAATCCAATCAGACGCGGACAATGCTAGATACAGGTGTAAATGGAATCTGAAATGTTTTGAGCTTGTCAACTTCTTGCCAGTTCCAGAAGTTGTCAAAAAACACATTTTACTGTTTTGTTTTCGCACTGTAGGTGCTCGTGTGGTCAAATGTGTATGAACAGCCACTCAAGTCTGCCTGCTCTCTGCCTACTGACCTCATTTTTAAAGGGATTTATCTGCCGGTTGAAATTGTAAAGTTTGGTTTGAAGACTAATAAAAAATTTAAAAAGCACAATGTTCTTCTACTAGTCCTGACTCCAGCACAAACCACAGCATTCGGCATAGTTTTGTGATTATTAGAGTGGCTAGAACAAAAGCTGATGCCCACTGTGTCATATTCTGCTATTCGTTTCCTTCATATGTAAATTGCACAAGCTTATTTCACAATATTAGATTGGAAGATCAGAAAAAGCTCATACATACACTTGCCTATAGATAAAAAGAGAGAGATTAAAAACAGAAATATGTCTCTCTTCTCTACTTGTCTTCCGACTGATCAGACAGGTCAGACAGACAGATAGATAGATAGATAGATGATAGTCCATTGTGTGTCTTGGCCAGAGGATTATTTAGGGCTCACACACGGCATTGCAGGGTCAATCAGTTCCACCAGCTTTGCTCTAACAGGAAGCCAAGCTGAACTGAGCCCATGTGTCTTATTTAGCATAAGGGAAAAGGGGTGGCCAGTGCTTCACTGTCAGTGGACAGTGCTCATGGACCCAATCAATAAAGCTCCAAAAAGATCAGATGAAATTTCACAACACACACAGACACACACAGAAATTAGAAACATTAAGATCCAGCATAACATCCTGTTTTGCTGTAACACTACCCAGCATTTCATCTCCTCCTCCTTGAAAATGTATATAGACCACAAGGCATTCAGGCTTTAGTCAGACTATTTTGATGACTGCAGCGCATGAAGAGAGTTTTCCAGAATAAAGAGAAAATTCTGCTTCCAATCCAAAGTCTGTCTCCTGGTCTCGTGAAAAAGTTTACAACAATAGTAACGTTAAAGGCATTTGTACTCTCTGCAACAGCTATGGTAGGTTGGCACTAAGTGGAGACGCAAATGCCAAACAATAAACATTACATATTTTCATGCCACAGCTCACTGTTTAACTGGTTCTGTCTTCACAGTGGGTTCCATCTCCTGATGTTGAGCTTGTGCTGTTCTCAGATTAGTTTGGACCTTAAAAATTCAAATGTTCTTATGCTGAACACAAAAGAAGATATTTTGAAGAACCGAACAGTTGTTGGTCACCACTGACTTGAGAAATATTATGGAAGTCAGTGGGGACCACCAGCATTCTCCAAAAATATTTTATGTTCAGCTTAAGAAAGAAACTTACACAGGTTAGGAATGGCATGAGGGTGAGTAAATGATTTTTATTTTTGGGGTGAACTATTCCATTAATGTTTGGTTACAACATCATAACTTTTTTTTTTTTAATTATTACACGCATGACCAAGACTAGTTTGAGTCTAGCTACATTCTGTCAGATTTTCTGCAATAAACCTAGAAAAATAAAGAGGGAAAGAAAAGCTGAGTTGAGTTTGGCCAAACATAGTCCTCACCTTCAATTCCAAGAACTCCATTCTGCTTGTTCTCCTCAGAGACTTCAAACTTATTGATTATGTCCAGACAGTATTCAGGGGTCACATTGGACATCTGTGAAGAAGCAGAAAGAAATGAAAAGAGAGGGTCAACCTCATGTCACTCTTCCAGATAGGATCCGTAACATGTCAATCATTTGGTCTCTAAGGGTCACCTCCTTTTAAAGTAAGATCACAAAAAATCCTCCAAACTGCCATTCTGTCACTAAATGACTTCATCCTTCTGTTTTGTCTGCACCCTTTACCTCTTTTCACAACTTCCCCTAGGGCTTCATGGCCGGTGCGTGGGCAGAGAGAGGGAGCAGGGGCACAGAGAGGCTTTTTAGCATCACACTGGGGTTGTTCATAGCCTCAGCTGGAAAGCCATTATAATGGCTGATAGAGAAGCAGAGCCTTTCACTTTCTGAATCTTAAAGAATGCCCAACAGCTCTGGCAAACATTGAGCTGGAATAGGGAAAGACGTACAATAAAGGGTGTAACGCAAAAAACACTCCAAATGACTATACAATTGTGAGGGGTAATGCATCTATAAAATCATTAGGAATCAAAACTATAAAAGAATGAAAACAGACAAATGGTCATAGCGAATAAAAAAGACATCAGAAATATCAATAATAATCTATACTGTCTGAGTTATCAGTCTGAAGCAATGTGAAACTATGTTTTACTTCATAAAAAGCGATACTGTAAAATATTATTAATGTAAAAAAACAACTTTCTTTGAGTGTTGAATACAGTTACAGCGCTAAAAAATCCTAAAAAAAAAATAATAATAATTTATTTGAAAAAGCTTTTGTGAAAGACCCTATACTTTAAACAGTTAGGTATATACACACATACTCATGATAAATATAAAACGTGTTGTTTACAGTAGTTCTGTAGTAATGTGGATTTTTTAGGATGAAAGAACCAATAGGAGAAACTAAAGCCATACATTCTCTGTGTTTGGAAGTTTAGGCTTGAATATTATATATATGTTGTTATAATATATATACTGTATATACAGTATACATATGTGATGCAAAAGCTTGAAAAGGAAAAGGAAGGAGCTAAAAGCCTGACATCAGAGGCGGTTATGGAACATCAGTCAGGACAGTGCTTATGGGATTTACATTTAAAATAGTATGTAGGGATGAGGGAGAGAGTTTATACAATAATCATATATGTTCATAAAAGCATAAAAATATCATAAACAGACATGGTCACTGGAACATGTGTACTGGAATTTAACCTGTCTGGTCTCATAAAAATATGCACGTTTTTACATCATGTTGGAAACAGGAACTACACTAAATCCTACCCTAAGCCTCCCTGATAGTGTTAACAAACGCTAAACTAATATAAAAAAGGCATTTGTTGATGTAAGCATGCCATTTGAACTTTTATGCAGATGCGAACTGTTTTGTCGAGCCGTAGTTACACGGGATTCAAACTGGTGCTCCTCACCTCTTACGTACATCTCTACCTAACAAACCTACCATCTATGAAAACCCAGAGATATGACACCCGTACACAAGTTTATGCCATGTGATTAGGTTGAATTTAACATAGATACAAGTTTCTTTTCCAGATGAGAATGACATATAAATCTGATAAATGATAAGAGACAGAATGTCGAATGTGACAGGTCACAGGTTTTGATCAGGAACAGATCAGTTTTGATCATTACACTGACCTTTTGCTCCACACGCAGAAAGTTGCCAAGTTCCTCTGCAGTCAGGTGATCCTTCTTCTCACTGAAGCACATGAGCAGCAGATAAAGGTCTCGCCTTAACGACATCATCTTATAGAAGACAGTGAACTCTTCAAACGTCAGTGTGCCCTGCTGGTCATCAGTGTCTGCTTCCTGTGAACACACGCAGATAAATATCACAGATACATAATGGGTTTCAAAGAGAAAATATCCTTAAATGCCATTTACAATTTAATTACATTCAATACATCGCTTCATGCTTGTTCTATGACATAAGTATAAACTGACCTTTTTGATACCAGCCGCAGTTTAAAAGAAAAGAGTAACACTTTATAATAACTACACGCTATTAATCATTAGTTAAGCATTAGTAAATAGTCAGTTCATCCTTTATAAAGCATTGTTCCAATATTAATAGTCATTAATAAGCAGTTTATAAATACAGCTATAAATGCCTTGTTCTTAATTTATAAGCATATATAAATGTAGATTAAAAGGAGGAGATTTAATCTTCCCAACAGAAGAAATAAACAAACAACACTGAGGGATACAGAACTAATCATTTCAAGATGCAAAATCTAAAACTGTGTACTTTTTCTATGAAACTGAAGGTTTTGTTTATCATTTATCAAATGTACAGTTGTATGATTTCTGCACAATTCTCCCTCTCTCTTTTACTGTCAAAAGTACTACTGCACAGTATTAGCTCAAGTTCAAGTTAACTGAAGCAAAAATGGAGATCCACCTTTAATCATAAGGTGCTATATAGAACACAATGGTCTTAGCTCAGCTCTACTAAACAATTAGTACAAAGAAAACAATGTGATATTTAAAACTGTAATTTGTACTTTGCCTCGAGGGAACAGCCTGAACCTGATTAAATCACACTTTCTATAAAGCACTGGAAATATTAAATTTCACCAGACTTCACATCAAATACCATTAAAAGGACAGTTTACCCCCATAAATGATCTGATTATCTACTCACCTTCATGCTATTCTTTTCTTAAATTAACAAAAAGACATACTGCACAGCCATCATCATAGTAATAAATACAATAAGAGAAATACTAAAAAATAGCAAGAAAAATACTGATATTTAAAACTGACATACATGGTTTATTTGAGTTTGCTTTTGACGTATATGTAAGCGTATTTCTCATGCGATTTTACGATTGTGTTCATATGAAATAAATTATACCATCTTAGTTTGTGTTCTTCTGAACATGTAAAGCCACTAGGGATGTAACGATATTGTAAATACGGTCGTACCGCAATATCAAATGTTTTCGATACCACCGTGGTCGCATGACAATAGGTTTGCTCAGGTGAATGGAGCGAACGGGAGGTAGCGGGAACTAAAATTCCCATCAACCCAGGCGTGGCCATCATTCTTTGCGGTGTGTTGTCTGTTACAGATCAGTGACTTCTAGAGACTTCTTGGACAAACCTCAGCGAGTCTCTGTTAGTGCTGCGCGAGTGCAAGGTCTTGTTCCCCCCTGCGTCTGTTCTGTTCAGCGAGAGGCTGAGAGGAGCAGAGTTTTCAATTAAAATAGATATTATGTTGCTTCTATCTCTATTTTAAATGCAAATATAGCCAAAAATCACAGCATAGCCATTGTCTATATCTTATGTGTACTTGGTTTCATTATTATGAATTATAAATGTAATTATAAACGATTATAAAGAAGGATTTTAATCTAGATTAACATCTTGTAAGGTAGAGCTAGTTCAGTAGACCACAGTGAAGATAATATGCAAATTTGAAGCTCCTGTTTCAAAGTTTACAGATAGATGGCTAATGCGTGTGCCAGTGATATGTTCAGTGTTCATGTAAACTGTTTAATAAACACTTCTGGCACTTTTTTAACTCTCTTCATTAGTTTTGTTTTTTATGTAAATGATTCAATAAATACCGTACCGTGCCATTCATACCGAGGTATTACCGTACCGTGAAGTTTTGCTACCGTTACATCCCTAAAAGCCACAGCTGATTACTAAAAGAAAACTTTTCACTTTAAGGCTTCCAATATTCCAATCACCCCACATACCTGAAACATCTGTTTGACTTTCCTGCGAGGCAAGTTGACGTTCAACTTGTGTAAAAGCTGGTAGATCTCTTCGATGTTCAGAAGACCATCTCCATTCTTATCAGCCTCCTCGAAGGTCTGCTTCATCCACTTACAGCAAGGTTAAGAGAAAAGACCACCAGAGAAAAAGCTGTACAACGGAGCCACAGAATAAAGTTACACTGACATTTATCTCGATCAAATGATTTTCAGGATGGCAACACAGTCTAAACCAAAAAATAAAAGGAAAATTTGGTATACTTCTCATTTCTGGTCTGTGTCTTAAAAAGAAACCTAATTAGGAACATTATTATCTGTATTACTTTTCTGCCTGTGCACATCAGGAGTGGATGAGCTCATCCTTCTCTCTTCCCCGAGCTGTAACACAATTAGCTCTAATGCACATCTGAGAAAATCCCATAGCTGACAAACACACAGAGTGGGACACGCAATTTTTATTGTGCAAGTGTGCAATTTCATTGATTAAAAAAAAAAAAAAAAAAAAAAACGCCCATCTTGACAGCTGAAATAAGTGAAACTCTGTTTAAATGCATCAGCCCATCTGTTGAGTTCAATCAGATTGCTTTAATCGTCTCATAAAGAGAAAAGGTTCTGAGTTATGAGATGTTGAAAACAAAGAGCTGAATCTCAATCTGCTTAGATTAAATGATAAGACATTTTTGTGTGGATAATACGTTTCTTTATGTAATACTGTATGCAATTTTAATAAATTTGCTAGGATTTTTAAAAATGTGTGCATGTGGATACGGAGCAATATTTTTCTGTATGCATGATCAGTAGTGAGAAGCTGTAATGAAATAGATCACATAAACTGCGGAAGAAGAGATGTCTGGTTTTATAAAGTAAGACTGTTGGCAGAGAGCCTTGATGGATGTAATTACAGGCAGGAAAGAGGCAATGCTTCTGTGACTAAAAGGAAAACAGTGAGAGGCTACTTGGAAGGGTCTGCGGACAAGGGACAGTCTTTGAAAGTCATCCAAATAAAGCGGTCGATTCAGGTAACAGCGGCGCAATTAAGAGGCTAATCAGAAGGGCATTAACATTTAACCAGAGCTCTACGAAGTAGAACATATATTTTATATTATATTAGGTGTTATTTAATGTTAATCCTTTTTCTTTGATCCGTTAAGCATGTTTTGTACAGCGGGTGTGAGTGGGTACATTTCTATGCCTGTGTTCCTGACGGTGTGTACTAGAAATATCTTGCGTTTTTTTTAGGGCACGCTAAAAATATTGATTTTCTTCATTTGAAAAGTCTTAATATTGATTGTTAAAATTTAAACATCAGTCTTTTACTCTGTGTCAGTGTTTCCTGCTTTTTCCTTCCTGGTCTCGTGGCATAAACGTACCTGAGCGTACTTTTAGCAAGACACAAAATATGTACCGATAAGTACGTATCACTACAGTTTCCAAAAGAGGTGGTAAAACTCTGATGCCTTTTATTTCTTTTCACACAAATTTATAGAGTTTCGATTAAAAAAGCGCAAATTTCACACGATTACTTAAAGAATTTTGATGTCAATATTAATATGCTGGGATATTTGAAAAGTAATGCTTTTGAATGTTGAGCATTGCGTAAATCCATGTTCATAGCTATGGGTTTTCATAGACGGTAGGTTTGAATACTTCAGAGGCGAGGGTTAGCTGCATTTTGCATTTGTTAACACTATCAGGTAGGTCTGGGGTTGGATTTGGTGTAGAGCTTATTTCCAACATGATAGAGCACTAACTTTTAGCAACAGTCTACAGATATTTCAATTCTGAACCACCAAAATACATACCTATGTCAAAGTCATAAAAATGTGCCAGGGTTCACATCACATATTGAACCTGTGTTTTATTGAAATTTTCTTTGAAACTGCGGTGAAACGTACAGTAAGGAAAGTAAAACGGTGTTGCACAAAAAGTGCACAGAGGTACATATTTTTATGAGACCAGGTTGCCTTTTTTTCAGTCATATTTTACAGTTTTGCATGCAAATGTGAAAAGATAAAAAAGGTGTGTATCATGAAATCATAGCACATTACAACGTTGTCAGTGGATAACATATAAGTAAATCGGATTCACCAACAAATCAAGCATTTTCTTCCCTTTGTAATTAATACGAACCAGAGCAAACAGTGTAATATGATTAATAAAAAAATTACTTCTCACTCAAAAAAGACATGTTGACACCTTACAATCTGCCAAGTTTTGCAACCTCCTCAGTCTAAAGACACTGTGAAGTCTTTAGTCTGCTCTCTTTTGCTTGTCTGGTTATGTTTTTTTTAAATGAAGGGCACTGGAATCACTGTCTCTTTATGCAGAACAATAAAACGGGTCACAGATGAACTGGCATCTAGATTGAAAGCATAAGTGATATTACCATCGGCCATATGCTGTGTTTCTACTGTTATGGCAGATTATAATGACCGCCTCCTGATGACTCACGCCTCTTTAATGAGAATTACAGACATAAACATAAGGGAGGAGAGGATGAGCAGCTCAGGCTTTTTATCTCCTCTTCCTCTAAGGCTGTTCCTATCATGTGAGGCTGTGCTTCTGTAAGAACTCCCTGCAGAGGAAGACTCCCTGAAGCAGTGAACTGCTCACAGGCAGACAGACTTAAAAGAGCTCATGCTATCTCCCTCTTTGTACATCTCTCTCTTTTGTAAATCGGTCAAAATCAATCAGCTAAAATCGATCACAAATCCTTCCTTCCCTCTCTGCCTTCATCTAGTTATTCAATGATGTATGCAACTCCTCCTCAATCCCTCCATTAAATGATTACTTTAGCTAAAAATGAAGACTATGGTGTGAAAACTGCTCTTCCACAAACTTTCTGCTCTTTTTCCCTTTTTTGTCTTCCAGGGCTATATGATGGTTTGTATGAGGAACAGAGTGAAAATTAATAATACTAAACGTATTTATGGAAATCAATAACTTTTGTATCTGTAACGGATCATCTTTTTTTGATTTAGAACTTAGCATTTGATAACTTTATCTGCAAATTTATCTTAGCTAACTTAATAAATGTTATTACGATACCCTTCAGTTATACTGTTATTTTGAATGGCTATAGTAGATATTAAATATATCGTTTTTTAATGTCCACAGGTTGAATCGACCCTAGTAATGTTAGCCCCTGGAAAGCGATGTTTATCGAAGAAATCCCGACAAAACATGTATTTTACCCCACCAAAATGCATTTTTGACTGATGACTGGGCTAGTTTTGAGTAGCAATTGGGCAGGTTTATTTATTACAACTGTGTAATAAATGTTGTTTCGTCTGCTCAAATGGCATTATAAAAAAAAAACATTCTCAGGTGAGATCAGCCAGTGCACATACGCAATCCTAGGCGCACGTCTGGTAAATGTTTCTATAGCAACCAAAACTTCTAATGGCAGATACAGTGATGCGCTGAGTTCACAAATCAGCTATTGGCTATGTTTTTCAGAAGGCGGGGCTTCCTGTGATTGATCAGCAATGTTAAATGTTGCATTTTTGTCCATTCAAAACTATGAGTGACACGTCTTGGGTATTCTATAGTCTTTGGTTTTACTGACAGGCTCTTTATAATGCTTGTCATTGGTTAAACATTTAAAAGCATTTGCTTTAAAATAATAATGATGAATTGTAACAGAAATATTAAGTTTGTATATTTTTCCCACAGCACACCTGACTGGCCTAGGGTATGGCAACTGCTGTACTCTGCCATACGAAAACACCATCCCTGGTTAGGACTTAGTAATTCTTCTATTTATTAATAGATTAATTGAAGAAATTCATATTTTAACATACATTATAAGTCTTAGTGTCCTGAAACCTTTGGACGGTAGTGTCAATAATTGCAAATATGCTTTTGTTTCATGGAAAAGATCTGTATGAACATTTCTCAAAACATCTCTTTTAGTGGTCCCCAGAAGAAACAACATAAAAATGAGTTAATGATTATTGTAATATATGTATCCATTGGTCCATCTCGCAGTAAAGGATATTGGTCATGTGTGCGCTGTCTCTTAGCTAGCGAATCTTCATCACTGATACCGGCCATCAGATATCGGAGTCCGGTCACCCATGTCCTCGCTTCCTCTGCATTAGAGGTGACCAAGTCCAGAGATTCCATGTGATTTCCATGGTAAATAGTGAAACAACAACTCGGATCAAAGCTCCCTTCTGCATGGCGATGGAAAATGTCAGACTGACGACCTTCCGTAACCTTGTAGAGTGAGTCGATGGTGACTGGAAGGGAGAGAGAAAAGAGAACATGATCTTTGATCCCCTGAAACAATAAGCTTCTAGCTACAGATGACCAACACGCAGAAATACATTCATTAGCGAAAGCCTTGCCAGCAGCGATCTGACCCACATTATTCCACTACAATAAAAGATTTCCTTGGGTGAAGAGTTCAATTTAAAGTGAAATGAATAGATACTGAAGTGGAAATGGTATGCTAATGATACTCATCTGATTCTGTAACTGAATAAACAATTATTTAAAGAAGCAAAATCTAACGGTTATCAACCCCAACTTCCTTCTGTTTGTCTCTCTTTTCACTTTTAAATCATTGAAGCATAGCAATGTGTAATTAGATTTCAGCAGTATTTTCTCCCTCGTGCCTTTTGCTCTCCATTGCTCTCGTTATTCATCAGTCTTTCTTTGGTTTCCCATAAGGGAGCCTAGGCTTTAGTGTTGGCACCCAAATGTTTGTTGTGTTTGCTTTACATGAAAGCACAATTCTTGACAGGCTCTGCAGGCATTGTGTGCTTTCTGTCCACTTCAGTCTTATCAACATCTAAGCCCAAATCTTTCAGAAATCTCTGTCTTTTTTTTACACAACCACATGCCATTTCAAACTAGCATGCTTTTGTTATTTCGGTGAAACACAAAAGTAGAATGTCTGCAGAAATTTCAATGCATTGACAGTTCATAGTAGCCAGTTCATAGTTCAACAGAAAAGCGCTATAAATGTTTCATAAAACCACGTGTGTATCTTTATTTTAGGTCTTCTGTAACTATACTATAGCTTTGTGTGAGGAAAAGGAACTGATAATAAACTATGGCTTTTCAATGTCATGAACACACTTAAAAATAAAGGTGCTTCACATTGCCATAGAAGAACTTTTTTTTCCAAAGAAACTTTAACATCTAAAGAACCTTTCAGACACCTTTTTTTAACACCAAAACCAACATTGATTTTTAATAAAGTAAGAAAGATGAACCGTTATAGGGTTACTCCCCCCAAAAATGTAGTCATTAATCACCTATTCCCATGTCGTTCCAAACCTGTAAAAGCTTTGTTCACAATGAATGATATCTTGGACGAAAATCAGTTGGCTTGTGACTGTCCCATTGAGTTCCAAAGACTTAACACTATTGAAGCCCACAAAAGTACAAACGGCATTGTCAAAATAGTCCATCTACCCTCAGTGGCTTAATCTGAATTTTATAAAAAGACAAAAAATATTTCAAGAAAATAAAAGATCATAAGAGTATCCGCTGTAAGCAAATTTTCATCCAATATTCATCCAAAATATCTTAAATTGTGTTGCAAATGGGGATAAGTGATTAATGACAACATTTTCATTTTGGGGTGGAGTAACCCTCTAATAATACATTTAATAGTAGTTTTTTAATTTAATAAAATTGCCATTCTCTTTTGAACCAACGCTGTCATTTTTGGTTGAAAAATCTGTTTTGATGTCACTATGAAGACACTGAATATAGTTCACCAGTGGATCACCGTTTGATGCATTTATGGAGTGTTTTGTAGTCTTTATGTTGTTTTATGGCAAGAGCAGCGTAGATTCCACAGAAACAGTGTGTTCCACTGGGAAAAAAAGCAGGTTAAGAATGACATGAGCAGAATATAAAATTACTGAATTTTTAATTTCTGAGAGAGCTACTCCTTGAGCGCAGATCTTTAACGCTTCCTGTTGTGATAATAATCTTATCAAACAGCTCTGTGTGTATTCTGGAAAGCCAAGTCACATCAAAGCCATTGATTCTGGTGCTGATCCCTTAACCTGACAATGAGCTGGGCACAATCTGTCTTTTTTTTTTTTTTAATTATGCAAATGGACTAACAAAGAGGCTTATCTTATGAGAGCAGTTCACAAACATGACAGCAGCAAAATATTGAGAAGGTGGGGGAGAAAGGGGGTGAGATGGAGGGGACAATAGCACTTGAGCTTTTTTTTAACTGTACCGTGTAATAATCCACCCATCTGGGCTACGTCAGATCAACTCCGCTAACAAAAGCCTAAAGTGAATATGGAGAGGAGTGAACAGGATTTATTTCCAGCACACCAACAGCTCATCCAGGAAAAAAGGGGAGCGCTTATGCAGAATTCACTTCACCCAAACAAGCGGAGTGGAGCGCAGACACAGATGGTGAGAGAGCGGTGTGTTTCTGGAAGCCCCTGGCCTGTGATTCATACGCAGCCATTATGTAAGAGAGGAGAGCTGCGCTCAGACACTCGACATATCAAAATCTACATGGGCTGCTTTGATGGGAAAGCAAGTATTACACAGGGACTAAAAACGGGGGAGGAAAAGAGAAAGGGAGAGCCAGCGAAGAAGAAAAAGACATCAAGAAAGTGACAGAGAGAGAGAGAGAGAGAGATCAGTAAACCACAGACGTGGAACACTGAAAGTAGATTGCTTCTGACTCTGGTGTGTCAATAGCTATGTTTCCATCGATAGGGAATTTAACATGTTGAATAATAATAATAATAACAATAATAATAAATAAATAAATAAATAATAAACTGCAACTATTGTTTCACTATGTTTCCTCCACCTGCGTGTGTTTGACTTACTCTTGGCTTTCTCACTCTTGCGAGATGGTCTCCAGCGAATACAGGAACGGTGTTCATCCAAATAGAAGAGCCGGACCAGACCTTTAGAACCGTTCTTCAGCTTCACCATCTGAGTCCCCGACTGCATCACACTCATGCATCGCTCAACTGCGAGAACAAAATAAAAACACACATGCACGTTGAGCGGGGCTGACGCACACTTAAACAGAGAGGTGAAAATGTAAAAATGACATAAAAATGGATTCTGTCACTACAAATAAGTACAGTTGATGGATGGAGGTTATAAATTGGCTGATGGCACTATGGATATTTTTAAATAGCATGACGATGGGCGTCATTTTAATTGTGACACACGTAGAGCAGTTATGGAGCACATTGAGTGGTGGAATATGACAAATTTAGATAACTGGCGGGGTTTGCTCAATTACAACCAAGGCACAGAAAAGAAGAGGTTGGGAGAGGCCTGTGAGAAGTCCAACAAAAGCCAAAATGATGCAACACAACAGAGGCTGCCTGCAACCTAGCTTATCTTCTTGACTGAATGAGATGGCAACTCCCTGTCCTAAAGGGCCACTGGGACCAATCGGCTGACAGATCTGAAGGTCTCTAAATAAAACGTCTGCCTCGCTGCAAAACAAAGACAAGCGCTAGAGGAGAACACGTGCGAGTGTGTATGTGGCACGGTTGCTTCTCACTTTCCACCGTGACACCAGTGTGCTTCAGCTCATCTCCTCCATCAGAGGGCTGAAGACAAGGGCATGCAAAGCCTGAAAACTCTCCTTCTAAACCTGCTCTAAAATCGAAATACTCTCAAACGCTATTTATGCTGTCAGTGTGATTTCAAGGAGAATCGAAATTGTGGAATCGAGCAGATAATAGTTTTGTACGTGAAGCGCATGTATGAACTTCATCTGACATGAACGAAGTGGGGCGGCCTGAGGGGGTACAAGTAAAGCGAGAGTGGAATGCGATATTGACAAGTGATTTATTCAAGAGACAAATGAAATTGATACACTGCATCCATACATAGATCAACTTAATTGCTTGTTAAATATGTCATAAAACATATATATATATATATATATATATATATATATATATGCATACATGTAACCAATGCTTCCATGTGATAGGACCAGGGACAAATTTACTAAACAGGGCAAATGTGTGTGATGCTGCAATTCCAAAACGGCACAAAAAGGAGCAGAAAGTTTCTGCATATGATTTACTGACAACACACAAATTAAAGAACACAGATAAAACATCTCATTTCCATACAATTATGATGAGCACAATCCACCAAGAGCAATGCAGATAACCAGCTACTTAAAGATACATTTTTGGGGGGGTATTAAATAGTGTAATGCAGTAATTCGGCGAATGCAAATGTTATCAAATTTTAATTCTCTCATATGTTTCGCATCTGAAAGGTACACGCATACAACTGCATCCTTAAGTAAAATCTTTTCATTGCTAATTTCTCACAGTGTGAATTTAGTAAATCATGACAACAGCAAAAGACTATTTGCCCTGGCACAAACTGTTATTAAATCTGGCCCTACGTACAGTATTAATACAGCTTTTTTCATCATTTTCTTTCTTTTGTGATAAAGACATGGACATTAATTGAATTGGCCCTTCGCAGAAACCCCTCCTCCATAGTTAGCACTGCTATGTCCAACAAGCCATGCCACTCTTAGACTACACATCATGCTTCATGCAGTAAAAAAAAAAAAAAACATTGCAACAAAAACAGGGAACGGACAACGCACTGACAGAAAAGAAAGAGCAGGTATGGAACATAGTCTCCGGTTTTAAATTTTTCTTTTTTTTTTTTTAATCAAACAATAAATACCTTTTTGTGGCTCTTTGCACATAGCAAAATGACAAATATGTCAACTAAAATAAAAATATGTAAAAAAGTAAAAAAAACATTAATCCATACCAAAGTAGTAGAATAGTAATATTTTTATTTGTATTTTACATCTTTGGAAACTATACGTGTGACAAAAAGATTAAAAAATGAATCATCATCCACTGAAAACATACATTTGATCAAAATCTGATCTGTTGTGTTTTCACACGAATATTTGAATATACAAAATCGTACATGAAATCGCCAGCTAGAGACTGTTGATGGTACTCCAGCTCTAGGACTTCTTTTGTATGTGTGTTTCTCTGTTTTCCATTTTCGGACTTTTATGTTGAAACTGTTGTCACTGCCCACCTTTTTTGTCCCCGGACATCCTGTAGCATAAAAGCCCATCTGTGTTTGTTATTGTCACAGTTGATTACATCGTCACCCGGTTCCTGTATTTCATTCGTGTTCCTAATTTGTTTTGTCTTTGTATTTCCTCGTTGCTGACCTCAGCTTACCCACGGACCTTCGCTTTGCTTCTTCCCTTGGACTCTGTTTGCTGGTAATTCCACCCTTGCTTTGGATAACGTTTACTCTATTGTCTTTGCCTACGCTGTGTCTGTCTGCCTATGCTCGACCCCGTTTGTCCTGACCATGAGCTTTAATAAATACAGTTTGCACTTGAACCCGCAAGTCTCTGCGTCTCGTTGTGACAGTACATCTGTTGCTTTTCACTTTTTTTGCAATTTAGTCTTTTTACTAATTATGTTTTCATAACCAGTGTTGGGAATGATGTGTTACAAAAGTTATGCATTACAGTAATATATAACTTTTTGCTGTAACGCAGTAGTGTAAGGCATTACTAGTGGTCAGTTATTATCCATGTGTTGTGTACAGGTTTGTAAATGAATACTTAAGGACAGCTTCTTTCGTCAAGTGAAGGCGTATTTAGGGCTGGTTTTACACGAGTGTCACGAGGCTACTAGCCCAACAGTGGAAACGTGGCATGATTTCGTCCTCTGTGTTCCAGGTCTGTCCGGCTCGCACTGGCCAGTGGCCCGAGCCCATCTACCAAAACAGCTTATACCGTTTCCTCTAATAAAACAGTTCAGTTTTGTGTGTAATGGCAAAATAATTATATTTTGTTAATTAAGTTAATTTAGAAAAATGCTTGGAGCATTTTTGTTCATTAAATATATGTTTTAGTTTTTTTAAATAACGAAAAAGTAAGAATGTTACATCATTCAGAACAGTACAGGGTCTACATTTATTTGGATGCACTGACAATATCTTAAACAGGAGCGCTTCGCAAAAACTTCAACCAAAAATTGAGCAAAAAAAGACAAAGAAATACAAAAAGCTTTAAATGACCGCCTAACAAAAGAAAAATAAAAAATAAATCAAAAACAAAAATATATTAGTTTATAATAATTTTATATAATTTTAATCCATAAAGATGATTTAAGGTGCGAGGAGATGGCGAGTCAGGAAATTTATCTTTGTGACACGGACTCAGAAAACTAAATAATTGAAATATCTTCCTACTATTTTCCTCGCACATATTCCTGGTAATAGGCTACTTTTGCTAATGCTGTGACGAGCTTTAGTCTATTGCGTGTATTTGAATGCAGAACTCTTCAGCTGCGCTGACATGCTCTCTGCAGATATTTTGCTGAGAGTAACTCAAAAGTAATACAGGAGTCATGTAACGCATTACAATTTTGAATCAGTAATATTGTAATGTCAGGCATTACTTTTAAATAACAGTAACAAGTAATGTATTACAGTTTGGAAGTAACTTGCACGACACTGTTCATAATATGGAAGCGAAAGTTTAGATCATTATGTTTAGTGAGTAAATTACAATCAAAAATAACAGCAGTGGGCACCATAAATTTGCATAATACTACCCCAGTACTTATGTAACATTACAATTTATTTCAGCTCTTGTCGAACACGCGTGTAGAAAGAGGTACTGGGAACGATATAGATCAACTGGAGCAGGCTTTAACATAATGGACCGGACAACTGAAAAGGATTTGAAAACTAATCTTACTCCCAGAAAGCAATGTCAACAGGATGTAGATGCACACACACATTAACAGCTGAGACACACTTATCTGCTATAGATGATTAGTAGAACATAATGGGCGAAGGCTCAGACGCTTTGTGCCAAATCACTGTCTGTGATGATGGAGCGGAATTAACAGTTCGGAAATTAATTGAGGGATAAAAAGGCTGAACATAGAGTACAGTAGAGAGAGAATGCGCAAGAAAAAACTCCTTATGCTCCAATTCACAGCAGGTCGCTGAGCTAAGATGCTTATGGAGAATCCATGTTATGATTCTGACCCAGATTATAGAGGCCAGACACTGAAAGATCATGTTGTGCATTGATCTAAATCTAGAAAGGAATTCAGAATTATCCCTCTCTACCTTCTATCCCTTCCATCGACTCATATATTCATCCGAAATGTGAGTGGCAGCATCCTCTTCCTGTCCCGACCAAATCTCTGGCCCACTTTCACTATCAGCGCTTCACAGATTGGGACGCAATTCACAATCCAATTAGATTTGACATGACCATGAAAGACAATGCTTTCTATTCCCCCTTTGAAACACCCTCTAACCCTAGTTCTTTTCTTTTCTCACCGTTTTCAAACACTGACGTTCATTTGGCACCCAGACTGAAGACCGAAAGTAGGTACTGTGTGGTGGACTTGTTTATATTGCCCCGAACACCACAAATCATTACTACTATTGCTCAGGTGTTGGAGATATGAACAAACCCCTGACCTCAAGTACTACATTTGGGATGCAACGGTCCTGCACTGACTGTGCTACGAACATGAGTGAGATGTTAATGCTGAAGAAACTGCCCTGTGAAGGGACAATAAAGTGTTCTAATGTTACTATATTGACTCCTTACATTGTTTGCCTTTATTCATTTTCTTTAGACTTTGTAAATCCCAACAGATTTACACTGAAAGAAAGATTGATCCATAAATTGATGGTTGTAAAATGCTGATTTGAAACCAATTGTGCGGCATAGTATCTTTGAGGAAATAATGAATGCATTTTTCAGGATACTTTGATGAATAGTTTAAAAAAGCATTATTTTACATAAAAATCTTTAACAATAACAAGTGTATTTGATGAATAAAAGTATCCACATTCGAAAAGAAATCGTGCAGACCCCAAACTGCATGTGCATACCAGCAATTATACATTTCATAATGTCAAATAGTCTCTAAATGTGTTTGTGGGATGTCCTATCTAGCAGTGATAAAGCAATAAGTTATACTGTATATCATGGTAATCTTAGCGAAATTAAACAAAAACAAAAATTCAGAGATAGACAAACAGAGAGATTCTTAAGTGCACACCCTCTTTAAACAAGCCCTTCCTGTTATGAAATATCCAGGTCACTCTTCAAAGCATATTAAGATACTATGACAGAATAACACGCTCCCTGCTCTTATTAAGTGCCTGGCCTAGTCTAGCTTCAATTTTGTTTTTTGTTTTTTTTATTCTTTAATCTAGATACTTTTAATCCACCCTTTTGCCTTTGTGGGATCTTGTCCAGATATTTGGATCTTATTTTCCCACAACTAAGTCCTCTGCTGTTTCACAGTTTTAGAACTAAAAACCTAAAGTAAAAACAGAGAAACTTCTTGAGAAAGACTGTCAAACAGCATCCAGTGAAATCAGTATATATATTCACAGATAAGAAAATAAAACTCAATTATCAGTCGAGAAAGTTTCTGCACAGACAGAAAACTTTCCCAACATGGTATTTTCTCCTTCTCTCTGTCTCTTATAAACGTACAATGTTCGTGAAGTCACTGCAGTGAGAAGAACACTATTGATTTTCGTTCTCATGAAAGCATTGGCTCCACCTTTCCCCCGTAACACACTGTTTTTTCTTAAATAAACCCTCTCTCGGGTTCTCGCTCTCCCTCGGGGTCACACTGTATATGTCTTCGCCTCCGGCTGGGTTTCAGCATAAGTTTACAGCACATGTTGCAAAACAGATGTGAGCTGCAACAAGCTGCATTGCATTCTCTGAGGGAATGGAAACACCAAAATCGTTTACCTAAAAATAATTTACTTATGTCATCATAAACATGTATGTCTTGTTTTTTTTCTATTTTTGTTTATTTTTCATGTTCAACAGTTGAGAATTATTTAAATGATTTAAAAAGCAATGTATAGACAAGTAAATGACCTATATAGTATCTCAGTGATACTAAAACAACCCTGTAAGAAAATATATTAGAGTAAACTGCAGAGCATCCCAAACCAGCCCCTCCAACCAATGGCATCAATCCGTAGATTAGGCTATGTCACTTCGCAGGCATTCATGACCCAACAAAGGCTGACTGAACATTTTCATTTGGTAAAAAAAGCACAGGCTAATGCCGACAGGGATAACACTGGCCCAACATAACCCAACGAACATGCCTACTGCTATTGAACAGCATGTGTGTGTGCAGTGTGAAGCTCCCTACCTAGGCAGCTCACCAGCTTGAGCTTTCCTTTAAAACAAGATTTTTTTTTACCTTGTAGCAAATGTTAATGCAACAAACAAAGTTATCTTCCTTTGCTTTTTTGTGTAGCCTCCAACTCCTGGTGAGCTGTTCTGTAAAATGTTGACATTATGGATCAGTACATCTCTAAGCTGCCGTTTCCCAAGCAAGCAAAACTATACTTTGGATAAATAGTTAGTGGCTTTCTGCAACCCACTCACACATTTTCATCTTACAGATAAAGACCAACTCAAGCGCAAAATAAAAACATGTTGCGCTTCTTACAGGCTGCCGTACAGACTTGTTTTGAACAACCCGGGCTCATTCAAAACACATGCCTCTAAATACATTTCTGCAGTAAAATTATGAAAAATATAATGAAAACATTTTTTACCTGCTTCAGGTAAAAATTGTGTTGGTTCATAATTCAAATATTTGAGGAGTGTCACTAAAAGTTAATTAACATAGTGTGCTATGCAAAAGTCAACGCATTTGTTGATGCAGCCGTGCTATTTTACTTCCTTATGTGGATTTAAGCTGTTTTGTTGAACTGTCGATTTGCTGCATTCGAACCAGAGCTCTAAGTGCAATGCCGTATTACGTGAGCTACCAAGAAAAATATTTGAAGTTAGAAAACTCATGCAAGTGACGCTAATGAGTTTTACTGCCTTTAGTGTTCATTTCATTTGGAAACTACAGAAATTTCAACCTGTATAGCCTACCTCTGTGCACTTTTTATGCAACAATGTTTTTATGTGCCTTACTGCACGTTTTGCTGCAGATTCAAAGAGAAATGTCCACTGTGGCCCTAAAACACAGATTTAATATGTGACCCCTGGTACATTTTTATTATGTTGACATAGGTGTGGTTCAGAAGTAAAATATCTGTGGACTGTTGCTAAAAGTTAATGCTCTGTCGTGTTGGAAATAGGCCCTACACCAAATCCAACCCAAAACCTACCCAAATAGTGTTAGCAAATGTAAAACTAATATAAAAATTTCATTTAAACTTCCTTTCACACAGATTTGAGTTTTGTCAAACCAATTCGAACCGGAGCTCCTCGCCTCTCAAATACATCTCACACTGAGTGAGCTAAAAGTCAAAAGTATAATTGTTCAAATATCCCAGCATAATATATCAAATATCCTAGCAAAAAATATTGTTTTGAAGCTATAACAAAAGGTGTCCAAGTTTTACTGACTCTAGTATTCATTTTCTTTGGAAGCTCCGATGATATGTACTTGCTGGTACATATTTCGTGTCTCGTTAAATGCCATGAGATCAGGTAGAGCGATTCTTATTTTTTTGGAAGAATGTATTTCCAATTAGCCTGGGTTGGCTTTGAAGGACTGTGTGCTCTTGTTACAGACTCATGGGATTCTGTGGACCCAAACAATTGTGATTGGATTTTTAAAAATATGGAAATAACACAACCAAGGGTACATCAACTTCCACAAGGGCACTCGACATCTGTGTACACAAGAGGACACGTGCTCTCCACTTGACTTAGTATGCCAAAACATGCGACTTAATTAGGACTTGCAAACAGAGGACGGAGGGTGTGAAAGAATGCCCAGGAGGGTCAAAGGTCACAGACAGGCACGTGTTCCTGCTCTTTTCATTACATCTAAGGGTTATCAATTAGATCTCTAAATGAAGAAATCCATTTTAATGAGTGGTCAGAACTAATAAGCAGTTAATGAGGGTCTCTCTCCCTCACTGATTCCTCTCGTTTTGCATCACTCTGTCTTAGTCTCTTGTCTTCCTCTTTGGACTCTTATTATTGTTATTAACATGAGTCTCTCCAGCTCATTTGAAACAAATTAGTCTCATGTTGAGTAAACCTTCACGGCCGATTACTGCGCTCTGCACAGTGGGGATTCAGCACTGATCTCAAGGGAAGGAAACATGTTCATTAGGCTGCAGTGAGAGGTGAGAACACTTGAGAAAAGGATTGACAAGAGCCCCTCACTTCCAGGACGCAAGCCTCCCCTGCCACTTCATGACATGATAATAATGAGTTAAAGAGACAGTTCAACTTTACTCTGGGGCAGAACTTTGGAGTAATGGATTTATTAAAAAAGAAAAGTGAATAGTAAACAGTATCATTTATTATTTTGCCTGTACGTACGTTATATTACACTTATTTTTTCTCTCTCTCTCTCGTTTTGGTTTGAGTTAAAGGTAATATTTTAGATTAGGGAAGAGTTTTTCAACAGTAAACTCTTAATTTCTTGCGTTTTAATAATTTGCGTGGCAATTGTTAAGTTTAAGCATGGGGTAGAATTAAGGGATAGTGGTCATGCAGAATAAGGCATTAATATTTGCCAAATAAGTACTAATAACCAGTGTGTATTGTGAGAATTAATTCAAATAAAGTTAATTAATAAAAGTTAATATTATTTTTTGTATATAAAATGTATTTTATTGCTTTGCTAGAACTATTATAATATTCAAAGATGTACATATATTTAAATATGTAATGTAAAATTAATTCCATAATTAATTAATTAATTAACTAATTTATTTTTGGTCCTTTTAGGAAATTTGTCCTAGACCAAAAACTGCAATAAAACACAACATAACACAACACAAAAACTAAAAAAGAAAGAAAACGACAATGAAAAAGTCAACAAAACATAAAGTCAATGGGTCCTAATCACAGCTGAGCAGTGCCACCAATGAGTTGCAAAATCCCATTTTTCTTTACTTAAAAATGGAGAAAAAAAAACAATGATTTCAGAATAAATAAGAATATATTAAGAATCAATCAAGGAAAATTACCATTGAAAAAGTAAGAACAGGTTTATCCCCATTTCTTGATGCTGCAGTCCACCTGGTTGTTTAATCAAAGCTATTGGCTGGGAACATACTTATAGTCCTATATTTGTTCTGTGGGACAGATGGATTTAGGCAGGACTGTAGCTTAGCAGAGCATCACAAAGCAGCCAGGGAGAAAAACAGAAGCTCAATCTAGAAGCCAGCTGAGAAAAACAGAAAAGCAGAGCCAAACTTAATTTACAAAATTGTAGCATCACTGCTTTTAACTGCTTTTGACCAAGTAAGGTTAAAGGTGACAGGAAGTAGAAGAGAGAGAAAGTGTAAATAAGAAAGAGACACTGTGTGTCCTTATAGGTCGGGGAGCCATAGGAGAACTAAATGTTCACCAGATCGGCGGTTGAAGACGAGAGAGCAGATCAAAGCAGCCTGGTGAGAAGTACAGGGAGATATCAAACACTGAATAATTGGGTCGTGGAAGCTCAGGCTCTGTGAAGCCTAAATCACAAAGCACTGTGCGTTCAGAACCATCAGAGCAGGAACACAAAACAGAGGATGAGACATGCATTATGCAGTCAGACACCTGCGCACCGGTTCAACAAACTGCTCTGTCCTTTAGAGCTGGATATATATATATATATATATATATATATATAGATAGATAGATAGATAGATAGATATTAGGGCTGTACGATTTGGGAAAAATGTCACATTGCGATTATTAATGTCAAAATTGCGATTTGCGATTGCAAGATATATAAGTGGTTTGACTTAACTTGCTTGTTATCAGACACAGATGACTAGTAATGCTGTAATAATTTGTATTTCTCAACTGAGATACAGTATACAGTGCAATCTAGCAACAACAAATTAAAACTAAATTGTACAAAATTAAATAACAGTAACAACTTCACATTAAATTACATTAAATTAACATCAAGATAAAATTTAAAAAGTCAAAAGTACGACAGAAAGGTGCTTCTCTATAGCCTGCTGCAGTACAAGCTGCCAGTATTAAAGCACAATTGGCGCGCGCTTATCATGCTCTGCATACGCGCTGCTTATGCGTGCAGTAAAGGCAGCGTGTTTAACGCGCCTCTTAATTTGCGCAAATCGCGCTGAAGGATGTCTAATGCGTCTTTGCATTGACTTAACATGTAAATCACTCATTTAATAACACTTCACAGTTTACAGTTTGTATAATTATTTTTAATAATATTACTTTTCAATACTCTTTTTTTATTAGTTGTAGTAGTAGTAACCGAAATTGTTCCTCAATTAATTTTCAAGAAATGCACTGAATTTAACAATTCTAAATAAATAAATCCCCATACTTCATTAGCATATGTACAATACAAATATGTTATTGCTGTTGAAGTATGATCTTCAAAAATACAAGTATTTTATGTTTGTTCAGCTGCTGCGATTGTTATATTTCACCATACAAAGGGTGTAAATGAGTGACTTTTAGTATAGGTCCCTTCTGTGTTGATAAATAGATAAATTACAAGATGAAACTGTTATAATGTCAACATATTTAAAGAATCATATGCATCAATGCATTACTTTTTGCGCTCCGCATCACACTGGCTGAACAGCTGAACTGTGCTGAAGAGCAAATTGTCAGCTGGGGATGGTCCAGAAATTTGCTAAATGAGCTAAATTTTCAGGGTTTTTTCTCTTTTTTGAAGGCATTTAAAGTAAGTAAAATATGTTTTCATTTTGTGTGTGTCTTATTTAAAGGGATAGTTCACCCAAAAATGAGAATTCTGTTAATGAATTACTCCCAGAAAGACTTTCGTTCATCTTCAGAACACATATTAAGATAATTTTGATGGAATCTGAGACCTCTCTGAGCAACGATATTACCTCGAAACGCAGCAAGGATATCAGTAAAACAGTCCATGTGACAACAGTGGTTCAACCTTAATTTTACAAAGCTACAATTATACATTTTTATGTGAATAGAAAACATTAATAACATCATTTATTCAGTAATTCTTCTTCCGCCATTTAAGAGAGTATCGTAAAATTGAATTTGAAAACCCCGTCCCTAAACCTACCTGTCACTGGAGTTTAGACATATCGTACGAGTGAGGTTGCATGAAGGGGTACAAATTAGCATGACATTTCCACCTCGTACGAATTTGTGAGTTTTCTGTGATGTTTTGTCACATTGACTATTTTAGCTGGCCTGGGCCCGCCCATACTTCCTGTGACGCTACATTCAATTTCGCAAGCAAAGTCAGTCTGGCAAAGCTGCCATTTTAGAGCATTTCTGTTCCCAAAAAAGTGGGAACCGATGAGAAACGAGCTTTAATGAAGCTAGCCACAATTGGTTACGGGCGCTACGCATACGTCATCTGAATGAGTGGTCTGATTGGTTGTAGATTCATCAAGTAGTATACAGAGGCATCTGATGGACGCAGGTTAAGCTTTATAGTCGCGAAAGTAATATCCTTGTTGTATATGGAGGTGTCAGAGAGCTCTCAGATTTCATCAATAATATCTTCATTCATGTTCCGAAGATGAACGAAAGTCTTACGGGTTTGGAAGGACATGAGAGTGAGTAATGAATGACAAAATTTTCATTTTTGGGTGAACTATCCCTTTAAGACCACAAAACATATAGCCTAAGCGTCACACCAGCTAAACAGTCCAGCAGCTCTCTAAATACCAACATCAGTACCAGCTATTAAAACCTCATAAGAGTCAACCTCTGATCACAATCACTGTTATCTTGATCAACACCAAGATCATGAGAGATGAGGTTGGATTATCACCAAAGCAATAACCACATATCGCCTCACGCTCTTTCCACCAAAAGAGAATAAAAGACTCCCTCCACAAGGCAGATCTGAGCTATATCCAAGTCTGCGAGATGGTTTAGCAGCACTGTCATAGCGTTCACAGTGCCGCAGAGCGCTATGAGGACGAGGATCTGGATGGGGAACATGTCACACACTCACACACAAACACCAGTAAAGCAGATTAAACTGTGTATGTGCACAGTCTGTGCTACAAATACCCAACAATATATTTGTGCAAGCTCTGTGCTCTCATTGTCCGGAGTCAAATATCAGATGATAGATTTGCTCCGTTTTCACCAGCACTTCAATTTGATCTCATCTCATGCACCCAAATCCAACTCATTTTGCTCTCGCTTAATTAACTCAGACAGGACAGACAGGAACTTGCACTCGTGCAGTATTTAAAGGGGATGTCAAGGAACTACTTTGCTGTTTCTAAAAAGCTGTGTACCTTCTCATAGCACAGACCTTTCTCGAGCTTAAAATAGACGAAACGCTGGTCTGTGTTTACATTTGTATGAGAATGCAGTGTTTCAAGCCATCTGTTCTGTAAAACAGACGCATTCACACCAAACATATTCAGTCAGGTAATATACCAGGCAGAGAAAGTGTTTTACGCACACACATCATTCTCACACCCTCTCTTGGGCTCTGAATCCCTGAGATGTCTTCCACTATTTCTGAGAGGTGATAATAGGCAGAGCATCATTTTTTGCTCTTTTCCAATTGACTCTCATTTCTGATGCAATGTACCGGTAAAAACACGAGCTCACAAATGTCAGTCTAATGAACACACAAGCTAATTTTAGGACTCAGCAGGGAGTAGGAGGTTAGTGCTTTCAGCCCAACTGACAGCTGGAAAGCCACAAAACAATAAAGAGCAATAAGACGAATTGACTTCGAGATCTGCATCATGTATCTCTGTCTGAACAGTACACACATAAACGCAAACGCAGATAATAAGCTGATTATTATATGTACTGTAATGTTATATTATTATTAGCAGCTGTTGTAGTAGTAGTATAGTAGTAGTAAAAATCCAGACTTCACATCAAACTTACTACAAAAGTATTAACGGTATTATCACGGCAATTCGTACAAATTTCTACATTGTACGTATTTTACGTGTTGACAATTATTATGACCGAAATGATTCTCATAGCTTCGTAAATTTGGTGTTGAACCTTTATGCCCAGCCCAGTCTCACAGCAATTTGTACATATTTTACGAGGTGGCTAATTCGTACAAATTCGTACGACCTCACTCGTAGGAATTCATATGGTTTTTGCTAAATCTTACATATTGCCAATTTCTATGAATTTGTACGAATGACCTACAGCTAACCCTGCCCCTAAACCTACCTGTCACTGAAGTTTAGACAAATCGTACAAAATCGTATAAGTGAGATCGTACGAATTTGTACGAATAAGCACAGATTTCCCACCTCTTACAAATGCACACGAATTGGTTGTGATTTTAAGCAAATTTCTTTCAACACAACATTGATAATAACAGGAAATAATCATATCCAACAGTATATATATATATATATTTATTCTTTTATTTTATTATTTTTTTGAATAAAGTTTAAGTGAACATATGAGAAAATAAATAATTTGAATGGCAGTATATATATATATATATATATATATATATAATTTAAAATATAATGTGAAATAAATTGTAGTAATATTTAACAATATTACTTTTTTTTTATTTATTTTTTCAAAAATAATTTCTAAATGACGCTTGAGTTAGATTAAGAGATTTCTTTAAAAAAAATAATAATAAATTAAACCAATCCTAATTATTTGAATTTGTTATAATGTACAGTAGGGAAATTCTATTAAAAGTAATCTATTAGATAAGGGCAAAAGTAACCTAACCTAAATGTAAAAATACAAGGAAATGGCATGAACAATTAAATATACAAATAACACGAATAAATCAAATGAAATCAATCATTTCAGCTGATAACCTGACATTATGCATTCCCCACACAAATTTACTCTAACAAGAAATGTCTCACCTATATAAGCCAAACGACACTTTTGCGGCACCGCCACGCTGCCTCCAACATGGTAGAACCTACGGGCCAATAGAGACGCCACGTTGGCCATTGCCGAGCGCTCTGATGTCAGGAAGAAAGGTCCCATGCCATAAGAACACAAAGGAGACCTCTCGAAACTGAGTGACATCCCTGAAGAACTCTCTCTTTCCTCCTTCTCTCTTGCAGCAATTTCTCTGTAAGTGTCCAAATCTAACGCCCACTTCTTTACCCAGAACCCCTCACTCCACCCTCTCTTTGGTCATCTATCTTCTATCCCGCCAGCTATTCACACGGAGCCTTTGAACCTTTGTGACAGTAGAAAGCAGTACCGAGCAGGGATTTACACAGAATAGCTAATGTATTGTTGTGGGGGAAATGTGCGTGATGATGGTGGGGCTTTGAACAGATGTGTTTTTGTCCTAGAGGGTCAAAGTGAGCAGCATAAGTAATGGAGATGGAAGAGAAAGCAGATAATATTAATAGTGTGACATAACACGACTACAACTGTGTGTGATCCCACAAAATCTGATGAGGCTTTTTGTATTCAAAAGAACACGTGGAGCACAGAGTGCATAAAAACCATTACAGCAATGCATAAAGAAGCCAACGCGGGTCAAGAAAGATGTCACTTTAAAAAGCCAGATCTAAAGTGAGCTCTTTGAAAACTAAAGAAGGGGTTTAGCTTCCAAGTGTGGGTAGATCTCTCTGTGGTCCAATGCTGTGAACTATGGAGCACGAGAGTGGAACTGGAGGGGAAGTCACTAATTTATCGAAAACTCCTCCACTTCTCATGATATCAGCTGAACATGCACTATAAATCATTTAGTCTCACAATTTGCAATATAACCGACGTCTTCAAGTTCTTGTTTCCTTCGCTCTTCTGTGAGTCACATGATACAGTGAAGATTAATTCATCCACATATGAAATTGTATTAGTCCGTGGCACTGGTTTTTGACCTATGTGTCCTGACCGCTGGTCAGATGGAGGAAGACGTCTATCTCAGACGCAGCAGGCAGAAGGCCCGTAATGTGGCATTTAAACTCCCTTGACCCCAAAGAGTCTTCTGAGGTTAGAAAAAAGGGGAAAGATTAAATGGACGATATTTTTGCAGGAAAATCTGGCCGCTCTGCTCTTCATAATATGCATAAACTGCATGCATCTGCTCTGAATAAGCAGACTGCTCAGTCACTTTGCATTTAAATGTAAAAGAATTGGATATTTGATACATACACAATGGCTGTGTGAGCGTGATAATCATTATTATTTTGCTTGAGAATGATAATTATTCTTAAGTTTTCATTTGAACAGAATGATTGCACTTTCCCATAATTAAGACTATGTCACAATATCAGGGCTTATTTGACCCCAGTTTGTTTCTTGATTTATTGTATGCGTGATATAAATTAATGCACTCTCTAAATTAGATTTCTCTTAAAAACTAAAACATGAAATATCTACTAAGTCCAAATAATGTTGATGTTATATTGTTGACGCAATATGACACTGTCATTATTTTTACACCCACTAGAGGGCGCTTACCTTTAAAACGTAAATATAGGTCGTAATAAGGTACTTGCACAAATGACTTATAGAGTCACCAATCCTGTCCCTAACCTTACCTGTATCCCACCTCAATAGCAGTAAAAGTGTTTTACAATACAATATGAACGCAATACATACATTGTATTTATTTTTTTGATTTGTAAGTGTTAATTTATTCATTACAGTTTGTCACTATGAAGGTTGTAATTACAGAAAATAGCGCAAGCAATCTTAAGAAAATGTGTGGAGATTCTTCAAATGAATCATACATCTACAATGTGTTTTTTGTTTTAGTTTTTTCAGTGCATGCAGATGGTTGCAAGTTCAGGAAAATTAATTAAAACATTGAGCAGAAAACCAAAAAATGTATCCTTTTAAAAGAAAAGCTCTAATTGAAACCTTTGGCATCTGGCAACCTTTAGCATGGCAGCTTGTGGAGGCTTGTTACCAATGCAAAATAATGGTCAAATGAAACGTTTTTTTGTTTTCAGAATAATGAGCAGCAGACCGGTATCACAGATGATGAAGCTTAATTAATCGAGGGAAACAGATATTGTGATCATAATTAATACACTAAAACTAATTGAGAAGTCCTAGAGGGCACTCTTAAACTAATTATAATTGTATGTCTTTGCTCTTAAAAGTACAGTTCATTCAAAAATGAACTTTATATCATAATTTACTCACTCTTGTGTCGTTTCAAAGACTTTATTTTATACGTGGAAGCCAAAAGCCACTAATCCACATGCAATTAAAATGAAACCCAGCATGGATATATGTTGAAGCAGGCTTCTGGTTTGAGCTGGTTTATGCTGATCATGAGCTGGTTTAAGCTGTTGGCCAGCACTTGACCATCTTAAAACAGCACACAGCCAGCTTAAACCATCTCAAACCAGCATTCTTCAAAAACTCACTTTTTTCTGCTCTATGGAAGGAAAGCCAAATTGCTTTAGAAGATTAAGTAAACGATGACAGAACCTTTTTTTTGTCTGAACTATCCATTTAACAGCAGTGTCCTCACATACGTAATATCACGTACAAGACAGATCAAGATAGAACCTTCTGGGTTTTCAAATTAATAATAGAAGCAGATATTCAGAAAAGCTGGAGGTATGTCTTGAGGGAGTCAACAGAAAATATGGGAAGTAATTAAATGCCAATGACAGAACCCTGGTGGACACCATTCGAAATTGGTCCCTCAGAACTCTCCTGAGAGAACGGCAGATCCCCAGCATCCGCCTACCACATGGTGGATCCAAAAAGAGGGAAAAAAAACACTTCTCTGTCTTAATTAGAAACAATGATAATATTACTGCTTTCACTCAAACTGCACCACCACGCTTTTAACGGGAACCCCCGCTGAGCCTCCACAATCCATCAGAGCAAAAATAACTGTGCGGGATCTTAATATATTCATAACTGCTGCTCTGACAGCATTCCCTCCTTGCGTTCCTAGTATTGACATCAAAGGAGCACTGTTAGGCAGGCTGGCGTTTGGGGAGATGCTCAATAAGGTATTGGGCCAATTGGGGAAGCCCCTCCCCTTTGCCATTTCCCTTTACCCAGCACAAGGATGGTGCAGAGCTGATACGGATATCTCGCAAAACAGAAACAAACACCCCTGTGAAATGTCTAATCTTCTCCACTTCAGAAAGAATGGCCATGGAGATGCACTGAATGGAAATGTGCCTCCAGCTTGGCTCTAATGGTGCTTGTTGTTTAGCTGAAGCCTATTAGCAGAGTGGGTGATTGTAAAGACATATAGCTGCATTCAACATTGAAATGAAAAGTCATGTCCATTTTCTTGAGCTCACTACTTTCAAGGGGTTTCTTAAGATAGCTACTGTACATCCCCAAAACAACCTCTTATATTTACCTCATTACACTTAATGGGTAATTAAGCTTGTCTCTTATAGTTTACTAAATTCAATTGACAGACAAAACATCTACACAGACAGAATGGAGTAATAACGGACATGGCTGGAAAGGAAATGGTTAGCTCTGAAAATAAAGGGAATACTGCAGTGAATCATCATTATCTGAGAAAAGACCTATTGAAAGACCTATTTTCTCTTTGCGGAGGAGTACCAAACAGGCAGTCAAAGACAAACATAAACTGACAAATGGGAGCAACCTGTTGACATGATATATAAATGAGAACAATTATTATTGCTGTTCTGGTTTTACACATTTCTAATGCCACAATCAGTCTTTCTTTGAATCTTGATATTTTATAAGCAAGTTCGGATACTAGAGATGTCCAGCTGTCATGCCAGTGATGTGCAGTAGGTGGCAGTATCCAATTTCCAGTAGATCGACCAATTTCCAACCATCGTAACGGTCAAATTGGATCGCACGTGCCTTAAAAACCAATCACAATACAGCCTTAATATAATTAAATTTCAGTCCGAGTTGCGCGACACTCACTCGTCGTTAACGGATACCATAGATAAGAATGGGAAATACCGTGAGCTGAATCCCATCTGTCACAAATAGTCAGTGATTTCGCTTTCTCTTACAAAATACTTTTTACCCTCATATTTCAATAATTCTGCTTATAGAACATATAAAATACAAGTTTATATCAGTAGTCCCATATGTCTTTTTACAGTATGTGCAGATAGATACACACATAATCTCTCTCTCTCTCTCTCTCTCTCTCTCTCTCTCTCTATATATATATATATATATATATATATATATATATATATAT